>WHYT01016460.1:308923-401069 GCA_009806455.1 Tetrax tetrax | reverse complement strand
AAGAAAAAAAAAAAAAAAAAAAAAAAAAAAAGCCCTTCCGTCATCAGTGCTCAGATTTGAGCTGGCAAAACGAGAAACATTTAATCTGATGGCAGTTCTCAGCCATTAAAAAAACATTGGTGCCTCCGGAGACACAAGCAGATCGCACGCAGCCATGGGGAAGTTCCTGCGCTTGGCACATCGTCCCTTCGTCCCTTCACTTTGCATTCGCTGGCAAGTTTGTAAACCTGACTCCTTGCATGGAAGTCCAGGATGCTTCTCGGAGCCCTTGCAGCCCGTTGCCAGAAGTTTCGTTTTGGTCATTCTGGGTCAGGAGCCAAATGAAAAGCTCTGCCTCAGTTTCATGAGGAAATACTAACTCATTGCCTCTTAGCCCGGGCTAGTGATGAAACACACCGTGGCTCCTCCTCTTGGCTTTATTAGCATGGGGAAATCTCCAGCATATAATCGTGTCCATGCTCCGCTGTGGCAAAAACATCGGGAATTCTGGCCGTGCCTTTCTCAACCGTGGTGCTGTTTGCATCCTGAGCTCTAGCTGTCTTGAGGATAAGCGTCATGGAGGAACCGCACTTGCTGGAGAACGGAAATATTCCACAGAAAAGGAAATTCCCATGTTGTCAAGTGGCTTTTCATACTTTAATACTTGTTTTGATTATGATTACAGCCCTGGTTTCTCTTGTCTTCTGTTTGCTCCATCATAATCAGGTAAGGACAAAGCAAAATTCCTAACTCTAGAGTACACAGCACACTTATTATTCCTAAAGATTAACATTGCTGTGTGGATGCTATCAACTAACTGCAACCTAGTCATCCTTTCTCTTTTGGAGACAGCTAATGCTTTTACTTTCCAAATTTCAGGTGATAACATTTCCGTCAGTTCCTTGGGTAAATATCTTCAGCATTTCGCCTTCATTTTCAGAAGTTAAAAAAAAAAAAAATCAGTTTTTATTTCTGTTTTGTTTTCTCTCCTGCACTGATGATGTATGCTGTCCTAGTATGATATCAACTGATGATGCTCTGTAAGGACAGGAGAGGCTGAGGAGTCCTGGTATTTCACCAGGCATGAATTCTTTTTTACTCTTGATTTTACCAAGTGCTAACACAATCTAGCCCAAATATCAGTTACGGAGTCAAGTTAGCTGATTTCAATGGGTTTTTTTCTGTCTATATCTGTATGTATAACAATGAACAGAAATACAGGGGTGAGCCAAGCGATTCATTTGCTGAACGCCAAGTTTTTATTTTCTGGTTTCCAAACTGTGAATCAGTCTCTTGGAGGATCCAAGTGCTTGGAGGATCCCAGTTTGGGACACTGGTTTACATATCCCACTCTGATGTAGCTTCCTCCAGTTCCAGTTCTGGGGAGGAAGGGGAGAAGGAAAAAGTCCCCTCCTGTTAAGAGGCAGGATGGCTTGTTCTCATGGTCTGCCAGCTTCTTGTGGCATAATGACACCAGGAACACCTCTCAGGAGGTGATTCTACAAGGCACTGTTTTTTTATAAAATATGAAAACTGCTAAATTCCCACAAGAGAGGAGCATGCTCTGCACCTGATAGCACTATCATTCGGCAGACAATATATTTTTTTTTCAATTGCTTTGGTACTTTTTTAGTCCCACTCCCACAGCCTTTCTTATCTATTCAGGAGCTGTGAAGCAGCAGCTGTGACCTGCAACCACAACTGCATCTCTCGATGGCGACATGCACACGGATACAGCCAGCATGTCACACACATTCCACTCCTCCCCATCTTTTTTCCATATTAAAGAAAGTTGCTTCAGTAAGTGAAAAACTGCCTTTGGTGCTACTGATTCATATTAATTGGGTGAAATAGGTCTGAGTAATGAAAGCGTTTCCCTGCAAGGGAGCCAACAACCTCCCTAGCACTCAGGACAGCAACTTCCTAAGGAACAGATGAGGTTGTGCTTCAGTAGTGATTTTAAGCATTTAAGAGCTTGCATCCATCAAAGTGCAAGGCAGAATTGAGTCCCTGGGTCTGTAAGTTGATCCCAAGTCTGCTTTTTATGAATTGGGTCCCTTTGTCTCTAAGTTGATCCCAAGTCTGCTTTTTATGGGCTCTGGCCAGAGAGAGAATACAGCTGCTGTGTAGGAAGAGCATGACCTCCATAAGCAAACACCAAGCCATGAGTCACAAGAACAGACTGAAATATCTTGGCACTGACAGTTTACCACCAGCACGCTCATGGAGCTGATTCCTTCCCTTGGCTGGAAGGGCACAGGAAAGCTGCCAGCTCATGGATTAGAAAACACCGCGCCTGTCGCCCCGAGCTGAGCACAGTGTAGTGGTTAAAGAGAAGTAGGCATAAGAGACAGAAGCTATCTCTGTTCTGCTTATCAGGTGTGACCTTGAGGGCATCCTTTCAGCCCTCCATGTTTCCTTCTTCCTCCTTGCACAAGGGCTACAAAGCCCAAGAGTGACTCCAAAGAAGAGGCGACCGCTGTCAGCGCGCCTTTGCTGCTCTCAGAGCGCAAAGTGCCACAGAAAAGCACCATGTGCGAGCATCGCGGTGCACAACTACTACACAACTCCACCACACACCAAATCAGTGCTAAATAATTTCAAACTATGATGCACAGAAGGAAAGGTTCATGGTTTTAATGAGGGTGAATTAGCACAACACTGTGCAGCTCCCCATGTGTATGCACTGGCTTTAAGTCAAGTCCTTGTCCACAGAGACATCACTTGTGAGAGTCTGCAAGAGCAGAGGCCACAGTTGAAACGAAAGTCCTATCACCCAAGAGGAGCGCAAACCTCCTCTAGGCACCACTGATGGTTGTCTCTTTTATTTGGTGAAAATACCACCAAAACAGTTATGAAAAATGCTGATCTATTTTAAACATTTCAAGCTTTGTTGGAAAACAACATTTTTTCATAACAAATCATCGCTCGTGTCTGTTTGCAATGATGGAAAAAAGGTTATTTCCCTTCCTGGGAGAATGCTTTTGTGCTCTTGTAATGATAATGCTCCTCTGTTGAGCTCACCGATAGAGGACAAATTGCAGCAGAAAACACTGACCAAGCACTGCTTCCTTCCACAGGCACCAGAGTCGTGCTGGGCACACGGATATTGTAAGTATGGAGATGCTAGACTCGCTTTCTGGTTTTGTCAGACTTGTGCTGTGACAAAGATGACTGTCTCACAGCCCTCATTGCCTGGTTACAACCGCTCCAAAGGCTGGCGTGAGTCCTGACCGCAGAAATACAGACCCCATGGGTGCTGCGGCCACAACAAATAGAGCTCCTCAACTGTACCCAGGGCTGTCTGCCAGCAACCCTCTCTCTCTGCCAGAATCAGCTATGTGCACCTCTCTGAAAATGGCCAGTAAAATCAGTGTCACAAGGGGCAGATTTATTGCTGTCAAGTGCTAGTCATCAGTTCCCTAAGCTCAACCTACAGCAGTCCTAAAGTAATGCCCCATATACCAGTTCAGACCCTCAGATTTAATTAAAATCAATGAAAAAATTCCGCAAGCATACAATTTCACCTAAAGACTGTTGCCTGTGCAAGACCCTAAACAGCCAGGACAACCCCCAGGCAGATGTAGTGGCTGAAGGTACTGCTCAACATCTTCACATCTGTTTTTCCCCTTCTTAAATACGTTCTCGCAGAGGTGTTATCACGGAACATTCTGCTACCAATTGCTTTGGCTCTGGCCAGCAGCAGGTCCACCCTAGGCCCGGGTGAGTCCACTGGACAAAGGGAAGCAACTTCTAGAAGCTTCTTACAGAAGCTGCCACCATAGCCCCCCCTCACAACATAAAACTAGAACAGGTGCTTTCAGCAGCTAACCTGTTGTGGTGGGGAGCCCCTCCAAGCCACCCATGGCCATGGGGATCCTTCACAGCTTCTCCTGGCACATTAAGGCCCCTTCCTAGCACTCCTAAGGAGTTAGTACACTCAAAAAGATAATAACAATTAAACAGTAATAATTAAAAAGTCAGGAAGGGAGTGGGAAGTGACATGTACAATGGGTGTGATGGTTTAGCCATCTTAGAACATAATTAATGACTATTTGTCTGTGTTTTCCTCAGTAAAAAAGTCTTCTAACTTAGACTTGGGAGGTACCGTGAGCTGGGAATGGAACTTAGAGCACTGCGATGGATGTGTGCAGAAGGACCATGACCAGTACCTCATAATTGAGCAGAGTGGCCGCTATTTCACCTACGCTCAGGTCAACCGCAAAAAAGATATGAATGAGCCTTTTACACTGATGCTGTACAAAGAGCCGGACATCCTCCTCAACAAGGTTGTGGGATCAAACATGGGAGATGGAAGGGGCACGGTAAATTTTGGGAGACCCTTTTTCCTGCAAAAGGGAGATAAGCTGTACTGTCAGGTAAATTTTGGTCTTGACGCTATGGTGGCAGAGAATCAGACTTATTGGGGCCTGTATAAAATATAGCAGGATTCTGCTCTGAGTCAGCTCCTTATTCCCTCCAGGAAATGTTAGGACATGGATGAAGAGTCTGCCATTTCTTTTTGTATGAAATTCAACTTGCTAGAGTACATATCATAGCAGGCTGGTATCCTGCAGTGACAGAATAAGGTGTAAATCAAAGCAAATAGCAAACTTTGGTAATAAAGGATGGCAACCTGATCATCACAAAGCATGAAAGAAAGATGCTTCTGGGAGGAAAAGTTCTTGATGCATTACAGGGTTGACTCAGAACCTGGGAAAACAAGTCATTATATTCAGTCTGCTCTGAGCTGGGAAGGAGCTCCGCTCTGCAGCAGTTTGCATTTCAGAACTGGTACGCTTCAGTACCTTGGGTCCCTTCTAACGAAAGGTGCTATTAAAACTAAGGTATTCTATATCCTTCCTGCACAACCTGCCTGTGAAGTGACATTGTCTACAGCAGAGGGATGAAATGCTTCAGAATCAGTCTGTGATGGAAGGAAAGCTTCTCAACCCCATCCACAGCCTTGCCACCAGCAATGGAAACACCACGTAGGAGCTTCCCCAGCGAAGCTCCACCTTCATGGGTACTTCAGATCACAAGGACCTTTCCAGTCAAGCACAAGCAGCGCTGCACCTCTGATTTCATGTCAGCTCCTTACCACGGTTCAGACATGCACACCACAGCGAGCTTGTGGATCCAGCCAATGCAGCTACTTTGCATCCATCACCACTGGCTGAGTAGCACAGAAACACAATGAAAGCTGGTGTATGGAAGTAGAGCCAGTGGAAAACACAGTCATAGAAAGGATGCATATGAGGAGAGCAGGCATGGAGCAGAGAGTGGAGGATGGAGGGTTGGAGACTGTTCCCAGCATTTTTTACTACGCTGTGTAGCGGGTGTTGCAGGCAGGGCAGAGCAGACACAGTCCTGACATGAATCGGGGAAGGGCTGAGCATCCCTCCCTACCACTTTCTTGCCACAGACACAGCTTCAATATCCAGCACAAAGCACAAGCCATACCAGTACTGCAGCAAGGAGGTGGGAAACATGAGCTAGCAGGAGAGTAACACACCCTTCACCTGCTTGGGGAACCAGCAGGCACTGAGATGCTGCTCTCTTCGAGGCCTTGGCTATCTGCTGTGCTTCCTGGGATGAGCATTGAATCACCTGCAGATCACAGGAAGGTCTCGAGACCTCAGCAAAGGCAAAGTGCTCTGGAAAAGCAGGCATGACAGTTCAGTTGTCCCATGGCGTGGTTCCTCTCCCTTGTCTGGGCAGGCTCTCCCAGGGGCTCTGTGCTTTGCTTTCCTGCCACCCAGACCTTCACGGGTGAAAACTCCTCTACAATTCCTCAGAGCATGTCACAGCCTTGCGGATCGATTTTCATGGGAAAGCAAGGCAACTGAGATGCTGGCTGTAAATAAAAAGTGCTGTTCGCTCGTATAATATTATATTCTATGTATTGTAACTCTAAAGAACCAAGAGTCAACTTTTTGTAGATGTCTTATGTTTTCTTTCATACAAACTGCTACCGTTTAAAATGTTACTCTTGTTCTTACTTTGCTTTGTTGATTTCCCTTAGTTTAAAATTAAAAAAAAAAAAAAAAACCTTAGAAACCGCAAGTGTATCTCACTTCTTTGATACGGACCAAGAAGGTAACTGACTGACGCATTTCTCTACCTTTAATTTACTTTCACTACACTGCCTCTTCTGCTCCGAGATGTTGGCAGTATCAGCACGAAGATTAGTTTGAGCTGCACAAACCCAGGGCAGCGCCAAACTCAGTCATCTGCCCACCACACAGGGGAGTCGCATGCGGCTCAGCCCCACGGCGACAGGGAATGTCTGTACCCAACACCAACGCATATTAAGCCTTGATACAGGTAGGAAGAGCAACAGGCAGGAGAAGCAAATCATAAGCCTTCAGTCAAGTGCGAGTCAAGACACACACACCACCACCCTCCCCGTTATTTTCTGAGACTCAAAACATGCCCCAAAGGGTCCACTGAGGATGAAGGACTCCTTGTTCTATGTCAGACCAGCAAAGTCCCACACCCTGCAGTACTCTGGCCTGAAGATCTGGCTCTGAGACCCAGGCACCCAAAGCAGGGATGAAAGCAGAAGGCAGATGTGGAAATGCCACTGCAGTGAAACTGCCTGGAGGCCTCCTTGCTCCATGGAATGGAGCATGCCCCCCGGAAGTTCACTTAGAGTAGAAACGATGGATGGTCACAATAGTGTTTCTTATACAAGCCATTGGGCCTCCCATCCCTGCCCCACACTTCAGAAATAACTAGGAAAATCTTCTTCTTTGAGTCAGGCCCGGCCCATGACATGCCTATAAAGCTCTTCACACAATGGTACTCACATTTGATCGGGCCAGCATCATGAATGTCAAGAAATAAGAGCACTCAAGCCCTTCCTCCCCAACATGCAAATGACCAGACTCTTCAGATTCCTTGAAAATTTGTGTTTCCTTTCCTTGCCCCTTTTTTTCTGGGAATGCATAGCAGACCTAAAAGACAAGGTTCTCCAAATGCCTCGGGATGGAAATCCTGCCTCTCTGAAAATTGTTACGCAGAATTATCAAAACAATGCAATGGCAAAAAATCATTTACAACTTTTTTTTTTTTTGGCGTTTTGAAATTAGCACTTGCTACATGGAGAGCATTTTCACTGAGATTTAGTGCTGAAAAAAAGTAGTGTATGCCTTTTAACAATATGTACTTTTTAATCTCTGGGAAGTATGATTTAAAGAAGAGTGAATGCATCATGAGATTGGCTGTATAAATAGCTAGTCATGTGCCTTCAACTAGGAAAAAAAATGTTGGTTTTTTTTTTTTTTTACGGGACTCGGAGTTTCTGCTTTCCTAGAAGCTTAGTACGCTGCACAGCCCCCTTCAGGAGGAGAGATGCAATTGCCCTTTGAAGTACAGGGTTCTGTGTCTTCAGAAATGAGCTAAAATGCAGTCCTATAAAACAAATACTTGAATAAAAGTAACCACAACATATTCAGCAGTTGTTCTGTTCAACAAACAGCCGCAAGCCACCTAGCATCACCACACCTTGGTACACTATGTCTCCCTAGTCAAGAGAGGTTGCCTATTTTTTGTTCTTGCATGATTTCAAAATTTACTTCACTCTTTAAGGCAAAAAGTGGCATAAAGTACATCAAAATCAGCAAGACCTTTCCTCTGAGTAGGCACAGAGACACTTCTCATGATGTTGCGCAGACACACGCTGTTTAGAACAACACCGTTACAGGGGCTTCTCAGGCTGCTCTGGAGTCACTGCTGAGCCTGGCCAGTCAGATGCAGTAGCCAGTAGACCTTGGGGCAAAGCAATCCCAGTTTTGAACTGCCCAAAGACACAGTAGTTCCTGCTGATGTGTTAAGAGCACCCTACGTCCAGAGCCACCATCAGCTCTTTGAGGACTGGCGAATGATACCCAGTAGTAGTGCCTCAAAACCTGTCCCGGCACAGCTCCCGCACACTCTCTGCCTGTGCTGGTTAATAAATGTGCTGCGCATTAAGAGTTCTTCTGTCATGCAGAACCCTGTTCTGAAGATGAACTACATGCTGCATAGTATATATGCGTATGTCTCAAAACCAAGGTAAACTTCCTGATAGGTGCAATGAGCCGATGATGCCGTCCTCTCTTCACAGAGTCCAATCATAGAGGAAAGGTAAATGACAACCTTTAATTTAGGTTGCTTGAAGCAAACTGCCTAAAGATCTGATTCTTTAGAATAGCTTCTATTGTATAAGAACAACTATCAGCAGATTTGGTTGGAACTTCCAGCGCTCAAGACTTCTGCAAAGGAGGTCCAGGAGATAACGCCGCTTAGGACGTTGGAGGTAAGCAAGTTGGCTTTGGTCCTGGCGGGAGGACGGCTACCTAAGTGGGGTGCTCTGAAAAGTCTTTCCTCTGGATAACATAACCTGTGCTTCCTGGGCAAGAATGAACTGTCCCAACGGAAATTTTCCAGGGAAAAATTTCAGCCTGGCACAAAAACCCTGCACTGGCAATTTCAGCCCTAAAGATGAGTGCATGTGAAGTTAGATAGGGTCTTGTGGTGGTCTTACCCTTCTTGTTTCTCACCTGGGTGGAGATTTAATGGTGCAAACCAAAAGGCCTTTAGTCACCAGGCTTCTGGTGACAAGTCACACACCCCAGCTGAGGGGCAGCACTAGTTCTTGCTGTCTTCTCCCAAATTAGGAAAGGGTTTACATCATGCCCAGCCTCTTCACCTCCCAGGCACACCAAAGGCTGCCCCACCATGTGGGGTGGCACTAGTAGGTGCTTTGGGAGAAATTACCCCTCATCTACACCCAGGTTTCTGTGTGCTCTGGTACCTCCTGATTTCAGGGGTCCACTGTGCTGGGCACTTCACTTCCATTTCTACTGAAAGACAGCCTGCGTCATCATGGATTTTAGCCTAATAAGCAAAATGTATCTTAGAGGGGAAGAAAGTATTATTAGCATATTACGGATAGGGAAGAAAGGCACAGCAAGATTATGTGATTTCCTTAGGTTCACCAGAAGTCCAGACAAGCAGAGATGAGAATTGATCATGGGACTCAGGGGAAAGTATTAACCAAACATCCTCACTGCAGACAGTAAAAGCAGTGTCAAAAGCGCTTGGGAAATAAAGCCAGAAAGTGCTACATCTGGATTCAATTCTCAAGTATTTTTTTTTTCTCTTTCAAATAAAAGAATATAATACCTTCACAATGTCTCAGAAGCGGACAAAGAAAGCTTCCAAACGCCAGAAATGTGACTGTGGTGCAGAATACGGTGGTGTTCGCAGGCTGGCCAGCACAGTGCTCATTCACCGCTTGCTTTGGCCTTGTTGGACATCTGCCTGTGCTATGGATCCCCGGGCTTTGGCAAGCTGGGAAGCAGAAACCCGTTTCTGCTTCTTGTCTTTTGAAACAGGATTTCGTATTGAATGGCTCTCCCAGTGTAAATTTGGCAAATCCCACCTTTCATCTCATTTAAACAGCATTTGTTTTTTCCTTTGACATAGAACATTAATCTGTGGAAAACAAATTCTGATTTCATGACATACGCATGAAGATCCCATAGCATCTCAGCTCCTAGTGCCCACAGAGCAGACCCTGGGCACTGCTAGCATAGGCTTTACGCACAACGCAGGAAACACATTTGCTTTTGAACCTTTTGATTAACAGCACAAGGGCTCAGCCACCGAGTAGCGTTAGAGCAACTGCCTCATGATACGGCGATGCTGCTGCAAAAGACATTTACTGAGATGGGCCAGCACCCTTCCTACCCCTTTGGCAAATGTCTGAAGAAGTAGGAAGGATTTGGAAGCAACATGTCCTGCCTTTGCAAAGTAAACAATTCACAGAAGAGTCACTGAAGGGAAGTCACGGGGCTATGACTCACTTCTGGTATAAAATCACAAAAGTATTTTTTTTTACATGATAGTGTAAGAGATGAAAGCTGGATGCTGTAATCCTGCAATCCCAAGGTCACTTCTTGCCATCACAGACAACACCTTCCACCAGCTCCACCTTTGTAGGTTCCCCGGCACTCATTTTCCCTACTGGAAGTCTTTGGGTTGTCTTCCCTTCAAACATTTCCAACTTGAAATATGGTCTGGCTGGGTGATGCCCTCTCCTCTGTGTACAAGGCTTTCACTCCCAGAGCTGCTTTCCCTCCCACATTTTAACTCTCCTGCAATGCTGACAGCTCACTGCCACCTCTCCTTAAACAGTGCCACAAAACTTTCATCATGAGCCTTGCCAGTGGCTTTCCCACAACACCAGATACCAGAAATGCAGGTTTCAGTTAAAGGGTTTGAGAGGTTTTTGAGGAAAAGTGAAAAAAACCAAAAAGAAACAAAAGGTATCAAAAAGTTCCAAGATGACAGAAATGAAGCATTTTCCTTCTGTTAATCTTCAGATTTTATAGCTGGTTTCACAACATTTGGGGACTCAGTCAAAATATTTGAGACTAGTAATAACAGTAGATCAAGTAAACCACGCAATAAACAATACTAGCAATCAGACCTGTACGGAAACCATTATGGAATTGTCAACAAGCCATAGTTTACTTAAGTGTTACATGCTGTGGACCACGTTATGAGACTGAATTTAGGAAAACCTATACAAACCTCTGAGATGCATAGAGTAAGTGTTACATGACATGGTGAGGAGGTGTATGACAGCAAGTTCCAATTTGGGGCATTTTTATGCTCATCTCAACAACCCATGAACTTATAGAGAAGGTCTTGTTTCTTTTTCATGACAGGCATTTGTCTCAAATTCTGAGCCAAAACTGTACAGTGGGTGCTGAACACTGGGAACAGCTTTCAAATTCCAGAGCCAAAGCTGATCCCTGAACTTGCAGCTCAAACCTTGGATGATTAATACCACTGGGTTTTGTTTACCATCATGTTCAAATTTCTCTCCCACCTGATGGGCCTCAAAGGAGGGGACGCTGCGATACTGCCTGGCAGTGGTAGCATGTACCCAAGAGACTGCAGTAAAAAGGCTTGCATCCTTTCTGGAAGGATCTGACCAATATTCAGGGGTAAGAAACCTTATTTTTATTCTCATCCCTCATTTGGGTTTAGATGAAGCTGCTACATCAGACAACAGAGGTACAAGCCATTAGATGAGCCTGGAAAGAAACTCAGTCCTGCTTATCTCCCGTCTTGGATGGAGCCTCTACTTCCAAGATGGGCCAATACCTGCATAAGATCAGCAGAGATGACAAAACCATTTTGACAAAGCACTGAAAAAACCTCACCCTAGGGAGAATACCTACAGCATAATTTGATCCAAATCAGTATTATTATGGACATGAAAATGCTACCAGCTGCCACAGGCTTTCAAGACTTTCAGGCTCCAGCAATAGTGAGGATATCCAAACCCTGCTGGGCTGGAGCTAGCTGGGTACAGACCTCAACCCTGACCCACAGCTGTGCTACTGAGAAAGAAAGGGAGGATATCAAAGAATCAAAACATATATATGCATATACTGCAGGATGGCTTATAAAATCACTTATCAGTATAAGTGAAACAATTTATTTTCACTGTTGATGAAAAGATATAAAGAAATATTTTCCCAGCTGTCAACATGCTTCTATGTATGCTTTTCAAATATTTTTGCTTATGTGCTGAAATTCAGGTCGTTGCACAACAGCCTTGGCTTTGAAACACAGGTCCAATTTTATATGAATATTATTTTGTGGGGAAATCTGTATAAACAGTTTGTCTTTAACTGTTTATAGTAACTCTTAGATAAGTGGGAGACATCGAGGACAGAAATCCAATACAGTAATATCTCCTGCTTAATCATTTGGCCTTTTAATATGTGGGGGCTGAGGACACCACCCTGCCCTTAGCAATGATCACCCTAAGCTTTGAGTTGATAGTTGATTTGTATAACTTAATATACACAGGGATTTAAGTATGCCTCTAAGAACAAAGGCTTGACTAATTGTTTACTATTAAATAATTGTTTAATTGTTCCTGTTAATTAGATGAGCAAAGAAATGTCATAGAAAATGGTTCAGATTACTTTGATGTTATGTCCTGGAATCTTATTCAAGTCCTGCAGCCCTCCCAAAACACAGGACAACAGAACTGTCCTGGCTCTGCCTCGATAAACTTGGACAGATGATATTAATAGAAGATCAGAACTGAGACCCAGGAGACATTTCTCCAAAGAGTGCTCAGAAAACTACTATTCCATTATTGGAATTCACCTGCATTCCCCCATCGTAGCTCTGCCTGTTGGCAGAGCTTGGTTAAGTCATTAGCATGAAGTCAGGTGAGCCTGGGAGACATCTGGGCTTACAACGCCTCTGCCTTGATTCCCAAACCAGAACATTAATGATATGATCATGGCTTTTCACCCTCTGCCCACTTTCAGAAGGTGGATGTCCAATTTTCAGGGATAGCCAGGAACATGCAGAAGCTGTGATCCCTGCAGCAACCCTGCATCTGGCTTAGCTGTAAGTCATTTTTTGATAATACTAAGCAACAAAGGCCACACATCTTCCACAGAGCATGACTTTCCTGCCACCCGCAGCACTCAAAACTGGCAGAGCAGGAGTTTCAAGCTGCTTCAAGACGACCCAAATCCCTTGTGAGAAAGACATTCAGATGGTTTGTCCTTTCAGAGCAGCGCTTGGGTCTCCTTTTCATCTCTGCATTACCATTATGACCCTTTGTGCATGGTCTGAGGTTGTGTGTTTGGAATAAGAAGTCAGAGTCTCCCAGTTTTTCCTCCCACTTAAAAGTGTATGTTTAGCTCTGATTGCGCTTGGCTGAACTATACGAGCAAAGCACATAAACAGGGGATTCTGTAAAAGTCCACCTCATACTTTTTCCCTAGGAAAATAATTTAATAATTTCTTCTGAATGCCTGTGGCTGTTCTGCACTGGCAACAAAAACACCCACAGATAGGAAAAGGCACTGAACTGGAGATGTGCCTTCTTGGGGCTTTCCTGTTCACCTTTTGCCATGAGTCATGGGGGTGATTGTGTGCCCTTTCCAGAGCAGATGTGATATCAAAAGAGGGTGCTGCTGTCTCTTCACCTTGCCAAAATTTTCTTCTCTTAAGATCCTGAAACTATTTACGGGGTGAAGCCCACTGGAGAAATTGGCACGTAGAAGGCAGGTCCTCCTCCGTCCTGGGACTGCCAGGGAGCAGTGCAACCTTGTGCCGAGTGCTGTCCAGACTGGGCCACCCTGGGCACAAACCCAAGCAGAACTTGGGGAACCTCCAGTCTGGAGACTGGTTAAGGCAGACTCTCCCTCCCTGCACTGCAGGAGACTGAACAAAAAGAGTTTCAGTGGTCTGCTTTGGGATTTTGACACCTTGTTTGTATTTAATTAATGCTTCAGGACCCAAATCCTGTTTTGCCTCTCTTCCATCACCATTAACAGAGGGGCACAAGAAAACATTTTAAAAGACACGATTTTCATGTCATTGCTCAAGTATTCAGAGTTTAGGAAATATCAGAATATAAACCGCTTTGCAAATGCTAATTATAATTCTAGCTATTTGTGTGCGTGTGCACCAAGATATGCCATGGCACATTCTCACAGCACCAGGTCTCATTTTCTGCACAGCAAATACAGGATCAGATTCACCTAATGTGTGTAAGAAGGGAAGATATAGTCTAAGCTCTGTTGTATTTACTAGAGAAATTTCAACTTACACAGGGCACAGAACAGAGGACTGCAAGCTGACAGACAGTAGCCTCACAGATAAATGACTTAAGGAGGATTTGATCATTTTACTTTTGTCCCTCCTTCTGCCAATGGCATATTTGTGTGATATTAAGAACATAACAAAACCCAAACCTTTGAAAAATGGCTGTTAATTGTACATTCCTCATTCTCTGACTTGAGTTGCTGGACTCTGATTTTTAGCTGCAGGTTAGATGAAAAAGTCATTTTGCACTCTAACAACCACCACAAAAAACTTATGGAACATTATCAGCCTTGCCCTGAAGAAGGCAAGGTCCTGGAGCATGCAAACATGGAGTGAGAAGACGATCAGTGAATAAAAGCTTGCCCAGATTTCTGTACACAGAGAACCAAGGCAAAGCTGCAGAGGCAGCTCTAAGGCTGCGTTTCCTACTTTGGGAATTCTCAACCAAACAATATTTACAGTAATTTAACAACACAGGTACAATCTAATGTGCTTAACAGATTTCTGCCTTGCTTTTGATGTATTGACAGTAACCATAGCTAATCTTAATTTTCAGTTCTTTTGCAGCACAGCTAGTATTAACAGTAATTTGACATATTTTACAAAGACTCTTATTGCGCACAAAGACCTGCTTACTCAACATTTATATAAAAAAGGAGAAGAATCAAGTCTCAGATTTATCTCCCATACTGACCAGAAACAATATTTTATTTTCCAGAGGAAATGGCTAGCTTAAGATTTAATTATGATGTCCAAGAATTTCTCCCTATGCATATATCTCTCTGACCATGCATCTGTTATCTGCTGTGAGCAACTGTAACTCCACTGAGGAATGGTGTTTCACCAACATCCTAGTTTCTGTGTAGCCCCACGTGCTGTCCAGTGTTTCCAGCTATTGGGTTTGGACTATTTGCAGGTCGGCACAGTTAGCTGTGTTTAAGGCAATATTTTATCCTGGTGGGCACTCATTAACACAGACTCTAAACAATACTGTTCCTACGTGGACCTGGAATTTTAAGTCATGGTATTCTGTGGTTCTGCTGAAATTGGTACCTCATTCACTTGGTTTGACTCTAAATTGACTTCTATAGGTATTTTAAAGAAATAAAATATATCTTTCTTATTATATAATACACACATACCTACCTCACTTCTTCCTCAGCAGATCTCACTCTGTCTCACCTCTCTACTTTTTGTCATAGTGTTAACAGAAATACCACTGACTCTCTTTTGTCCATCAAGTTTCTAATATGCGTAGTATGACCACATCTGGTCTAGAAATGCTTGCACCACTGTTTTGATTTTCTTTTCAGTGCCTCATTTAAACAGAACTTGGTTGGTCCTGTCTGTTTTGTTTTTTTCTGTTTGACTGTTTCTGTCCTCCCTTTCTTCACAGACATAGAACTTCTGTGGCTTCATTAGTAGTGGCTGTATCATCTTGAAACTTGTGTGCTTTACTCCCTAGGAATTTGCCTCTGCTCTTTGGTTTGAAAGGCTCACTGATGACACCTTTCTGGATTTGAAGTAGCAGCTGCCTGTTTCACTAGCAGTTTAAATGGAGTCTGTCCTTTTGACATAGGCTTCCTGTAGTCCAAAAATACCCCTAGTCCCTGGTCAAGAAGAATCTTTCTTCCTCAAACCATTTGCTCTTCCAGATGTCCAATTTCACCTCCATTCTTCCCTGGACAAGGGATCATTTCAAAGAATGCTGCTGCTGATGAAGAAACTTGGGGAAAAAAAAACCCCAACACTAATAATTCTTTACAGTAGGACAAGATGATGTTCTTTTTCCTCAATAAACAACGACCACAGCCATTTGAAACTACTGCTACTCAAACACAATGGCCATGAATCACAAACACAGCACCGCAGTGCCAAAAGAGATAATTTTTGGAGCATGACTGCCAATGACAACAGGAACAAGATTTTGATCCCTGCAGGTTCTCATCTAGAGTGAAAAGGGTGTGCAAGTCAGGAAGAGTTATTCCTGTGAGGAGGCTTTTTGCTTGCAGCCCACCATTTGTGTGGAAGTTAGCACAGGTATCCTTTCAGTTGGCTGATTTCATTTATGTCTGAGTTCTTGTTCCAAGAAGAGATTTACTGCTTAGGGCGCATAGAAAAATCAGCAACTTCAGCAAGATACCCTGTGTGGATCCCCTTTCAGATCCTGTTTAGATAGGATTCATTACGTTCCTCCTTTCACTATCATATGGCTTCTCTGAAACTACACACGAGAATAAGTGACCACCAAAACTTCACAAATGATCAGTTCCTTTGGCTTATGAAAGTCTCTGACCAAAATAGATGAAAGCATCAAAACAGCCTAACAAGTTACAGTGAGACACACAAACAGGACTGAACAAGAAAAACAGACTGCACTTCAAACACAGAAAGCTTTCTATGTTTGAAACTGAGGTCTTAGGTTTATTCAGTGTGAAAATGTCTCAAATACTTCACACTCTGTAATGTAATGACTAAGACTAGGATTGCAGGACAGCACATAAAAGGGAGAGAATAAAAAAAAAAAACCCCAAACTTGTGAACAAAGTAGAAGCTTATTGGAAATCACCTTGTACTTTTAAACATTTTCAGAGCATTTGTTTCATTTTGTTTTATTTTAAAAAGACTAGTAGCTCTGAAACAACATCAAGCAGACATGACTAAATTTACTGTTCCACCTTGCCTTTTATGGCCCAAATCCACCAAATACAAATTACCAATGTTAAAGTTTAAATGTCCTTAGATGAGATTTTAATTTGTTTTAGGCATGGGGTATTTGAAACAGTAGCAATGCATTATCCTAAAATGTCATTTTGGCTAGTAACAAAGGTATCCTCAAGGAAATGTGGCAGAACCTGATGATGATCAGGATACAGCTATCCACCCCTACAATTGAGATTCCCAGAGGCCAGGAGCTGATTTCTGAGTCAGCAAGAAGCTTGCCTCAGAAGTTTATTGCATCTGTCCCCTGTGTGTGGCTCAAAGCTTTCTTCCCAGTAGTGCCGGCCAAAGACAGAAACAGAATACTTGACTAGGGACCATCAGCCAGATGGTGTGAAAAATCCTCTTTTTAGCTGGTGAGACAACTCTTTTCAAGACAGAAGATTTAGATTAAAAAAAAAACAAAAACAGTGCTTTTAATATGTAGGATCATGTCTTTACCCAACAGCCTCAGCAGAGCTGTGATAACTTACACAGGCTGATATCTGCATCATTTAGAAAGCTTTCAGGTGGACGTAGAGAAACATCCTCCCCTGCCGCTGAAGACTGTTGAAGAATGTACTGGTTGTGTCTCTGCACCTGGTTGCAGGCATTTATACTTCTGCTCCATTTCCAGCCCAGCACCATCCCTGGCTTTCCTTGCAGGGTGCAGCGCGTTGGTCAGCTGGAGACCTTCATGGAGCAGATGCGTGGCACTCACACAGGCATGCTCTCAGTGACCTATCCAGCAGAGCTAAGGCATCTGGAGCCAGACTCATTTCTCCTGCATTGTCATCGTAGAATCACAGAATGGTTTGGGTTGGAAGGGACCTTCAAAGGCCATCCAGTCCAACCCCCCTGCAAGGAGCAGGGACATCCTCGACTACATCAGGTTGTTCAGAGCCTCATCCAACCTGGCCTTGAATGTTTCCAGGGATGGGGCATCCACCACCTCTCTGGGCAACCTGTTCCAGTGTTCTACAACCTTCATTGTAAAAAATTTTTTCCTTATATCTAATCTAAATCTACCTCCCTCTATTTTAAAACCATTACCCCTAGTCCTGTCACAACAGGCCCTCAAAGGTCTTCCACACCCACATGTTGGTCTTTCCAGTTTGCTTTGCTCATTGGAACCATCTGATTACCATCCCATTCTGGAGCAGAAACCAATAAGCATTTCTGCATGCTATTTATGCTACCCTAGGACAGGAGGAAGAGATGCAGGGGAAGAGAGCAGCAGGAATAGCTTGTAGGAGAGAACAGGCAGCAGACTTGGGCATATCCTCAGTACGGGCATAGGGAAGAGCCTTTCTTCCCCATTAGAGAAGGGAAAGCTTAGGCAGCTGCAACAGGCTTTGTAAAGATCTTCCTAAGTGGACTCAGCTGATAAGCATGTCAAACTTTAGAAATAAAAAGTGCATCTTTTTCAGAGTGGTTAGCAGTCTCTTAGAGCTGCAGCATATTATATAACAAAGATCCCCAAAACATTTGTGCAGTTCAAAACTGTAACAGTGGCCCACATTTGTACTTTTTGGTCACCTAACAGAGTCTAAATTTAATGCCTTCTTGGTAGAGGCACTATGGTAGGCCTTACAAGGTCCTTGTGGTAGCGGGGGTGGCTTTTGTGAGAAGAGATTAGGAGCTGTCCCTATGTTGGACAGAGCCAGTTCCAGTCATCTCCAAAACAGTCCCATCACTGGCCCATCAGCAATACTGGTGATGCGCCTGTGAAAACATATTTAAGAAAGTGTGGAGAAAAAAAAAAAATGCTGCGCAGCAGCTGTGAGAGAGAGGAGTGAGAAAAGTGGGAGAGAGCGAGCCCTGAAACACCAACATCAAAGAAGGAGGGGACGAGGTGCTTCAGGAACTGGAGAGCAGTCTGTTCCCAAAGGGCTATACCCTGCGGAAAGGACCCATGCGGGAGCAGTTCTCGAAGAGCTGCAGCCCGTAGGAAGGGCCCACATTGTAGAAGTTCATGAAGCTGTACAGCTCATGGGAGGGACCCCATGCTGGAGAAGGGGAACAGCATGAAGAGGAAGGAATGGCAGAGACAAAGTGTTAGGAAGTGACCCCAATCCCCATTCCCATGCATGACTCAGGGAAGGATGTAGAAGAGTCAGAAGTGAAGTTCAGCCTGGGAAAAAGGGGGGTGGGAGGAAGTTTTGTTTTTTATTTTGTTTTTATTTCTCATTGTCATACTCTGTTATTAACTGGCAATAAATTAAATGAACCTTCCCCAGGTCACATCTGTTTTGCATGTGATAGTAATTGGTGAGGGATCTCTCTGTCCTTATCTTGACCCACAAGCTCCACCTTATTTTCCCCACCATGTCCTGCTGAGGAGGAGGACTGAGAGCATGGCAGGGCAGGCACCTAGCAAACAGGCAAGGTTAACCCACCAGAGTCAACAAAATGGACACAAATCTTTAATCAGAACAATGGCAATTCCCCTGACCGAACAATGAGGTAATTCAAGTCACAAGGAGACCACACACTCTCCATTTTTAGTTTCTTTTTTGTATCTTTGAAAGACTTCTCTTACACTTCAGGGTATGGGAAGGTCACATCCAACGGGGATGAGACAATGAAAAAAATATGTAAGTCTTAGTAACTTCTCAATAGAAGCCTAAAGAAGGGTTGGAATTTCAGTGTCTGTTCATGCCTGTCTGCATTATTGCACAACAGTCCTGCACAATCTGTTATGATTCTTTTTAATCTGTGCCAACTATTTCATATACTGTAATAAGGCCATTAGTCATTGAAAGGCACATGGAAATAGACTTCACAAGTACATACAATAAGACATGAGGACAATAATTCAATCCTACTGTTAATCATCTGCTCAAATAAGTGAGGCTGAAGACCCCTCTTGAAGTCTGTATTCGACCAGTTAGCAAGTTGCTGCATTTGGAGAAGCACTCTGATACAAACTAAAAATCTCCAGGATAGTGACAAAGTTCCTCAGACTATAATATTTGATTTTTTTTTTAACCACACAAAATAAGTCATTTGTGCAGGGGTTTACAAAAGAATGACAAAATAGGAATGCACAGTACATGTCATCATTGCTTGTGATTCTCTCTTTCTCAGGAAATAGACAGTAAGAAAGGGAAAATATGAAATCTGTCAAATACAAAGACTGCATGTGATGAAGCCAGGAGCTGAATGTGCTTCCTATGCAGTTGCATTACATCTTTAACAGATTGAAGTCCTCCTCTTTCCCACCATTTCCAGCTGATGAGTTACCAAGAAACAGCAGCCATTCCTACTATTAGCCAAAAGAGTGGCCTCCTACTTTGCGTTACTGAAGTTTGTTGGAAGTCAGCACATATGAGGTGTTTAGAAACATGAAATCTTTTCTACTTCCTCGGCAAGAGAAGGAAACTTATTGGGTGAAACTCCCTGATGGTGGTTGGAAGAAAGCTATGCTCCACACTGCAGTCACTGCCAGTCTCAGAGAAAAAAATTCCTTTCTCTTTGGAAACATGGCCATCTGCTCAGCCAGAAGTGCATGGACAAGGCACCATGAGACCACTGGGCACCAGAGCATCTGATACCAGCAAAATAAGCCAGCACACCTCACACAGTCTCTTGACTCCAATTATCACCCATATCTGACACTTACAGAAAGGTAAAAACCCCAGATGTAGAATTCATCTTGCATCAGGGAGAAAACAAAAACTTCCTAACCTCAGTAGATAACAAGCAGAATCCCAGAGCAGTAACGGAATATTAATATTACCAAAGATTAACAGCTGTTAAATATTCTCCATCCCTTTCTTACTACAATTAACACTACTGGTAATTCAAGGATTTGTACCATTAAAATTTCCACCCCATATTCTAAGACTACCTTCAGATAATCTCCTCAAACTCCATATAGAAGCAATCCCATAAGTCACCTAGAAAGACATACAAAGCTCTTGGCAACTTGCAATGTAAGCTATTGATAATTAATTAGTCTTGGGCTCAGAATTAACCTTAAATTGAAGTAGTCTCCTCCTTTACATGTTTATAGAGAAACTTGGCATATTCTGTAAATCTACTATCTGCTAGGCTAAACAACAAACTCTCCACTCTTTGTTTTCATGGGAATCAATCTCTGAAGGCTGACCTGGTCATCCTAGGAATCCTTTTGCTCCTCTCCAGTTTATTTCCTTTCTTTTAAACATTAGGCATCAAAACTGTACCCAGTACTCCAAATGGGGTCTTAAAAACAGCTTCTACACAATTACACTAATGCTTCTTTGTCTCTGCTAGGAATTTAAAGTCTGATGCATTCCACAGCCTTACAAGGCATTCTTACAGTTGACTCACATTGACAAGCCATCCTTCTTTCTCCTATCCACCCTCTCTCAGGAACAATGTTCCATGGTATTGCAAAAGTTTTTGCTCTTTTTCTTTTAAAAAAAAAACCAAAAACCAAAAACCACAAACCAAAAAAACCCCAACTGCTGTTTTCTACCCTCAGTTCAAAAGATTATCTAATTATTTTCCTATTAGAAAAAACAGTTCTCCACAGTAATGATATTAATCCTAGCTATGTCACCTGCTAACTTCATGGCCAAATATCCACATGACCAAGAAATTTATTAAATAGGGTCAGTCCTAGCTTCAATACTCCTGCCACCTGTCTTTAGTTTAGTCCATCTTGTAATTTCCATTATCATTTCCACCTTGAAAGAGAAGGTCCTTACGGGATTACGGATCAGTGTTTTACTTGAGCCTTGATTACGTCCATGGCATTACCAATTTTAAGAATCTAGTTATCTTCTAATAAAATATGTTCAATTACTTGTATAGTGACTGACCTTGGCGAGGGGGGAAAGATCTTATCTGTAATTCCTTCCACTGCCTTCCCGCCCTCAGCCATCCTTCTTCTTGCATGTTAAGATTTGATACTTTTGCCAGCAAGATGTAAATTTATGGGGGTTTTTTCCCCTATTTTTGAAGGCAGGTCTGTCCCCAAATTTACAAATAAAAAAAAAAAAAAAAAAAACCACACACAAAAAACTCTTGAAACCCATCTGTGATTTCATGCGCCAATTCTTTCAATATCCAAGGAAAAAGACTACTCAGGGACCATGTTATTTTCATACTGATTAGCCTAAATTTTGCTTCCACTCCAGATGCTCAATTTCACATGCTGTATTCACATTTTTACTACAGATTCCAACATTAACCTTATATATCATCATTACTGAAAACTAAGTTAAGGCATTAATTCAGTATTTGGGCCATAGCTCAACCTACACAACTTCCTTCAAGTACAGCATCTCCACTTCCTCTACAGCTGTTCCCCTTCTGTTTGAGAGGCTGAAAATTTTTCCCTCCATACTGTTTTCTTTCCATGTTTCATTTCAACTTTTTATCCACAACTAGGCTCTGGGACATGGGCTCTTTAGATATTTGTGTTATCTTTGCATTGCACGTAGTTTCTAGATTTACCCATGCTTGGGGTGTTTGCTCAGCTGGGGGATCCATTATGTTCTTAATGGTTATTTCTTTCTTCTTGGAAGTGAAGCTCAAGCTTCATGGTTTTGGCTGAAATCCTATGCCCCCTGTTCTCCACCATCAGATACTATCACTTCAGGTTCAAGGTCAGCCAGATGATCTGCATGCCACCCTAACCAACCTTCTTTTATACTGACACTCTCTCCTATTTGCGCCAGAATTTTCCTCTCCACCTGCCATTTACATGTAATGGCCAGCATTCAGAGTCTTTCCAGAATTTGCATGGGCAGTAGATCTAAGTTAGACTAAATTTGTTGTGATTAGACCAAAGCAATATTAACCTCACCACGGCTATTCCCAGTAAACCACCTCTCTCACCAAGACAAGCTGCCCTTTCTCATGAGTATACAGCAGCAGCAATCAGTTCTGAATGAGCAGGGCTGATTTCGATCTCAATGAATCCAAGAGAAACAATGAGGTTCACATTCTACAGCCCAAACACATATCTGGATGCAAAAAACAGTCAGGACTTTATAGATCCTTGGTGAAACAAACATCTCTTAAACCAGGACTCATTTTTACCTTTGCTTGTTGTTTTCTTGAATTTGTGATTCCTCCCCAACATTATTCTAAAATAATTGATTAAAAGGTAGCATATAAGACAACAAAGAAACTAGATAATTTTGCAGCCCTAGTATTTTTAGCAAACGTGATGATAAGCCACAAAGCAGTCACTTCTACCAACGAAGCACTTTCTCTCCTTTACATTGCTCAGGTTGGTACAGCACTAGCACCAAAGTTGTATCGCAGTCTCCTGCTTCCAGAACAGTCTGAACAAAATTAGCCTGTACTACATAAAAAACTACCTCACATGCATAAAACAGCTGCTCTGCACCTTGCCAAACAAAACCAAAAAAAACAAAACAAAACAAAAAAAATCCCTTTTCCAAGACAAGCAGCTGCTTATCTTTAATACTTTACACATTATTTCAGCCTCCAGCCACAATGCTGCTACTACAAATTGCAGATCACATCAAGTGCTCTGTGGTCCTTTGAAACAGACTCAACTTGCTTCTACTGCAGTCGGTGCGTAGGTTACCCAGCTCTCACTGCCTCACCAGAAACACCAAACTGATGAACCACTCTCCTTTTATCTACAAATAAAAAGTATTGCAGTGCAGGGCTTGCAGCAGCACCCTTAATGAGACAAGGGAAATGAGCGCTATAGTAGCAGGCCAATGCAGGTGGTGTCTGCTGGCCCATGCTGACATTGTTGCAGAAATCATGAGACTCTCTAGAGTTCAAGCATTAGAGATATAAAAAAAATGCTGTACAGTAACAGTTCAGAAGTCATGAAAACAGCATAAGCAATCTATTAGAAGATTAGAAGTACCTCTGTTCTGGGAAAGAAAACCCTGGATGTTTTCTCCTGTCTTGAAGGCTAAATCAAGAATGGAATGTGAAAAACAGTGACCCTGTTTTGGGAAGCAAGATCTTCGGTGGGAAGATTTAGGTCATGTCCGTGGCATTCCAATTATGCCCACACAAAGTGAAGAGCTTTAGCAGCAGTTTCAGGGGAAAAAAAATGCAGGAAACCAATAGTTATGAGACTATCTCATTCTGACTTTGGGAATTAGGAAGGCTGAAGGAGGAAACTTCATCAACTACATCTCTCAAGTCAGATGTCCCACAAAGGTCAGAGACCCGAGATCTTTCCACTTCATGAAGGGCAAGATGTCTGCCTTCTTTCCTTCAAGCACCTTGTTGATTTTGCACACTCACTTTCACACCTCGCAAAAGATCTGCAGTCCACCACAGCCCTTTGGGAGGACATATGTCATCTTTGATGCCACTCTCAACCTGTTTGTATTTCAGTTGCTGATCTTTGACAGTTCCTGGCTCTATGCCTCATGCTTCTCAAAGGGCAACTGAGACATCTCCAGATTCATTGATCTAACTGCAGATAAATGCTGCCATCCAAGCCAGTGGCAAAAGAAAAACTGAGCACGTGGATGCAGGTAGCACAGAGGAGCTAGAAATGGCCATATCCAATTGGAAAGTAAGAATCCTTCTTGATCCTCGTTCCCTGGGAATTCTGTGCACCAACCCAGTACTACAAATTTCTGCTATTATCCAGTCCTAGGAAACCTCTCAGGGCAAAGGGAGACTGAGTCAGCAAGTTTGCATAGAGAAGTGGTTTGGGACAACAACACCAGCTACATCCCCCCAAGGCTTGATGCTCTTGCAACGTGCTATGGAAATTCCTTGGCAGAGAACTAGGAGAACAAGACGACAATTTCTCCAGTCTTCTGATTCCCTTCTATTCACTTGCCTGACTGCTCCCACCATCCACCTTTCTAACACTCACTGCCAGAGCCAGATACACTCCCAAAGGCAGGAGCAGTCTACTTCTCAGATGGGCGATTAAATACAGCTCTCCTCAGCTTACACAATGTGTCTTGAAGTCTTTTTGAATCAATGAAAGACAGATAATGAAAAGAAATAAATGTTATGTAGAACATAAATACTCTCCTAGCTGTAGGAAGATGATTGTGGCAGGGATCAGACACCTGATACTAAACACAGGGAGAGGAGTATCCAGAGAAAATGGTTTCTCTCTGAAACCCATTCACCTAGTCTGTGGTGAGAGAAATAATCCTCTGGAGATTACTTTTTTCATGAACTACAGAAGCCGCCTAGCAGCAGTGCCTAAAAGTCTGAAAGAAGGTGTGATGACTTGCACTCCCAGGAGTTTCTGGCAGAATAGCTGCCCCCAGTGAAACAATGCCACAGCTAAGGCCATTTTGACAAAGTGGCAGAGCTCTAGGGCGCTCTATCCAAGGAGCTCTGCAGATGGCCTTTGGTAGAGGATTAAAACTTGACATTTACAAAAATGTCAACTCTGTATGAAAGTGCAATGTTGTTCCACAGGAAAGCTTGTGGGATGAGTGTCATAAAATCTTACAAACCACTGGCCTAGTCAAGAGGTCACTGTATGATGTGTTTTGGAGTAAATTAAGTCCTGGAACAACTTATCAGGGAAGGTGATGAATGGTCCATCTGGTGCTTTTTCATCAAAATCGTTTAGTCAACAAACACTTGGTTAAAATAAGCATAAACTGTGGGTTTGTAACAATCCCTTTTAATACCAAAAGACTCTGCTTTTCATAATTAGGCATCTCTGTGCAACATTTTGTCACTCAGGGTGTTTTTCAAAATCCCCACTCCAGCTGTTGTGGAGTAAATAGCTGATTATACTAAAAGTCCCAAGACTCATTCTGATCCATTTTTAAAATACAAACAATGCCAAAAGCCAAAGACCAAGACCAAGGTATGTTGGTCTTTATGTTAACGGTAAAGAACAAAAAAAAAAAAAAAAAATTTTAAGGCTTACAGACAGATTCCAGCACGGACACTCCTTATATGTCACCATCTTTTCTGCAGTCATTGCAAAAAGTTACAAGACACATCAAACCCAGAAACAAACTGAAAATAGAAACTGAGACATTAAGTATGTAGAAACCTGAAGAGGACCTGTTATGTAACTATTGTTACTGGCACAGGAGAAACTGAAACAGATTATTTCTATGTCAGTGTCAAATAAGAGAAACTGCAGAGTGCTCCTTCATACACAGACAACTGTTAGTGATACCGGAAGGAAATTTACTCCGGCTAAGTAAGCAGCAGAAGTACCGCACAATAGTACGGGTAGGCGTCAGGACATGAAAGAGGATGCCCAATTTTAACACGAGTGTGTTGCAACTTGTTCCGAAATCAATGCAATTACACTGAGGAAAAGGAACGGCTTTTGCCCTGTGCTGGAAGACACATTTGTACTCTGCAGCCCATCCCTGCACAGTAACACTGGCTTTAACAATTCTCAAGATATCTCCACCACTAAAAATACTCATGTTGAAGTGACAATAGGGTAAAAAGAATTAGGAGATTCTTAAAGAAATAGCAAGCCATACCCAATCTACAGAGCGGCACTACTTTCATTTCTGCCCAGGGTTACCTGGAGGGTGATGCTACGCCTCTGCGAGAGGGCACTGCAGTGCACAGCTCTGCCTTTACTTCTTCCAGTGCTACACGTGGGGAAAGACGCTGCTTGGCCTCCAGTCCCATTCCTCCTTCCCGATGGCAGAGGTTCTGCCTGTCTGAATGCTGCAATGAGGACAGGGCAAACAGCCTTCCTTTCCCAATGAGCTCAGATCTGCCTGCAGCTATAGACCATCCCCAAGCCCCCTCAAAAAGTCAGGAGGAAGGATTCACAATGAATTGTTGTAGACTAGAAAGCGATGATGTTGTCATAAAGATGAAAGACAAGCATACTGTCAGCAACAGAATTGTTAGTAAAAGATAGAAATCAAAAAAGGCAACCAGAACAACCAATTAATAGGACTTAGAGCCTGAATAAAGTAAGGCTGTTTACACAGAAAGAGGTGGCCAAGAGAGACAGAATGATAAACAGATGAGAGAAAGCAGATGGGGGACCTCCTCTCTTGCAAGTGGAAAGATGTACAGGAAAAAAAAAAACATGCAAAACTGGTAAAAGGAAACACTCCATTGCACAGCACAGAATGGAGCACGGAGCCCCTGATCTCAGAAGTGCCATGCAAAGGGCCAAGTGTGGAGAAGGAGTGGTACATTTGCTCTCAGAAGCGTGCTGGGAGGGCTCTATGCTATACCCATCCCCTTTGTCCACCCCCTAGAACTAACATCCCTTTTCTCCTAGCTGATCTGGTCCTATCTGGAGAAGAGTTCTCACTCTTTCAGGACAGCTTCCCTCCCCAGCACTCACTCTTCCCCAAGGTACCTCTCCTGTCCTGATACTAAAGAGCATTTGGGACCGGGAGCCCTCAAGAGACAGTTTAAAGGACTGGGAGCCAAGCCATAAGGCTTCCTGCCTCCTCTCATATTGCAGAGTTTCTTCCCATCCTATATGCACGTCATCTAAGAGGAGGAAGACTAAAAAGCCAAAAAATGCCAAAGCACCCATGGATATTCATTGCTGACTCCCCCCGCAAGCATTGCTCAGCTGCTTGTCTGGAAAGCACTGCAGCCAGCAAGAGCAGGAGCACACAAGAAACCTCTCCCATTCATTTCATTGCCAGATTGCAAGTTTGAAGCTGAAAAAGAATTATTTTTTCACAAATGTCAGAAGACGCTTTGAGAGTAACAGAGCAGTACACTATCTGGCTAATAGAAAGCCTTCTATAAATAAAAACTGGAAAATCACACATACTCTTAGCTTCTTTAGTTGAGCACACTGATAGCTAGTTTTCACTGACACTTTTAATGCCTGAACCACTTTGGCCTTATCCCTAAAGAATAGGTCTTCCTCACAGGTATTCCCAAATAGCTCAGTGCTTACTGTGTTAGTGCCTGTGTCTATACATCATGTTTGTGACCTCCAAAACATGGCACAACTCCACGCCATTCACACACAAGGCTCTAGCCTGCCAAAACCACCAAGACTGAATTTGAACATTGATCCACTCACTTCCAATAGAATCACAGAATGGTTTGGGTGGGAAGGGACCTTCAAAGGCCATCCAGTCCAACTCCCCTGCAAGGAGCAGGGACATCTCAAACCAGATCAGGTTGCTCAGAGCCCCGTCCAACCTGGCACTGAATGTTTCCAGGGATGGGGCATCCACCACCTCTCTGGGCAACCTGTTCCAGTGCTCCACCACCCTCACTGTAAAAAATTTCTTCCTCATGCCTAATCGAAATCTACTCCGTCTAGTTTAAAACTATTAGCCCTTATTCTATTGCAACAGGCCCTAGTAAAATACCTGCTGCACTTGCCTCGTCTGGGAAAGTTATCACAATGGAGATTCAGCAGCTGCCATGGATAATTGATGACATTGCCTTGACATCCTTACCATTGAATGTTCCTCCACTACAACAGCTCATGACTTTTTGCCCTATCCACCATGGACCTA
This sequence comes from Tetrax tetrax, assembly GCA_009806455.1. Taxonomy (NCBI): domain Eukaryota; kingdom Metazoa; phylum Chordata; class Aves; order Otidiformes; family Otididae; genus Tetrax; species Tetrax tetrax. The sequence goes on along the minus strand of WHYT01016460.1, from coordinate 373,347 downwards.
GAGAACAATTTATCTTCCTTCCTGCGTGTGCTTATTTGCTTGTGCTTGTTTGAACACTGTTATGACCCTACTCAGCCTTCTCTTCTTACATGGAATAGACACAGTTAATTTGATCTATGAAAGCAGATCTTTAAGACCCTTCTGGAAGAGCAAGCAAGTTCCTATTCTACTTCAGACAAAAGCTGAGTTCTGAGGGCACAGTTTTTATTTCTAGGGATAACCTTGCAACGCCAGCTCCCTCTCCCAGACCCACAGACACACCAGCTTTTCCACATCAATACACTGCCCCTCTGCTGTGCATTTTATCATACTTGCCTCTATCATTTTCCCCTTTTTTAAACTTCAAAACTAGCATCGTTGAGAGTTCAAGGCAACTTCTTTCCCCTTGGTTCTGTAAACAGTGAAAATGCTTGGATGAAAAGGAGAAATAACATGGCAAAGCCACAGCCCAGACGGGGAGACAGACTCACTACAGACAGACACACATTCACAGCACTTGGCTGTGTCTTCTTAGACACAGACAGATAGTCATGATGTGGTTGGCTTTGGGTTAATTTTTGCTTTAAGTGCAAAAAAAAAAAAAAGTACGTTCCTGGAAACAACATGGTTTCTCTGCCAAATTCAAATTGTCACTCCAGGGGCAGAGAGAAAACCCTGATCGGTGCAAGAGCTGCAGAGGGAATGACCTGATTGGCAAGGAACACTCCCTGCAGCTCCCAAACAAGAGGTGACCTGAAGTTGCAGTTAGCGGAAATAAGTTTGGCAGATTGACAACTGAAGACAGCATTTAAAACAGAAAGTATTCTCATTTCACATAACTTCCAGGCAAAAGATGAAAGATCAGGAAAAAGTCTAGTAATTGCTAATCATCTACCAATACTGGGAATTTGTGTGTGTTTCAGAAATAAGAAAATCTTTCAAGAGTGTTTACAACTGACAAATAAGCAGAGGTATTTGTGAATGCTTGAAATACATCTATCCATACGGAAAACTTAGTTTGGGATTTCATTGTGTACAGTTCTGAAAGTACACTGCAAACAAAATAAGACATCAGGGGCTGAAGTTTAGAAGTGTCCGTCTTTCCCCACAAATATGTCAAAGTTTCAAGATATATCGTTGTTCTGACTCCAGCAGGTGAAATGTGTGCTCCTCACATAACCAGATAAGTGAAATTCAGGGCAAAGGGTGAAATCAAAGTTTGCTCAAATATTCACAACAGTGAAATCTGAAAGTGACTGTGTAGAGTCAAAGAGGGCTCTTATGGTCCAGGGTGAGTGAACAGAAAACCAACAGATGAAATTCAAAATCAGCAAGTGTTATGTAATACAACTGGGGAAGCAAATCTGTCAATATACACAGGCTAATAGTTACTAAGTTAATTGAAAATGAGAACCCAGTGTCCTTGTGCAGAACACTCTGAAGACACAAACTCAGCACTCAGGAGATGACAGAGCATTAGGAATTGTCTTAGGGAAGATACACTAGAATGGGAAAGGCGAAGAGAGGGACAAGGTGAAAAAGCAAAAGCTTAGAAGTTGAGTAGAAGTTAGGGCAAAGAAGGATTTTTCAGTTTGGAAAATTTTACTAGAGGAGAAGCAGGGAGTAGGCAGACAGAAAACTACAAGCGATAAGTAGAAAAGGGTTATTTCTCATTGCACAAAATCTAGGGGCAGCCAATGACATTTTCAAGCAGCAGATTTATTTAAAAAAAAAGTGTTCTGCCTTACTGCGTACTATTACACAGACTATGGAAGCTCTCATGGAAAACTTCAAAGTCCAAAAATAAAAGCAGGTTTGAAAAAGCATTGGACAACATAATGCAATCCCTAAAATCTGTAAACAATACACCCATAAACACAATGAAGTCACTGTAAATCAGAGACTGCTGAAAATAACAGTGCATATACTGCTCTCTTCTGAAAGCATTCTTCATCAGCTGCTCTCAGGGGCAGAGTCAGGAGCCAGGTGGGATTTGCTTTGACACTGTGTGGCTAGGGGGCTCGCAGAAGAGCCCTCTTCCTCAACACTGTACATCTTTCTATTTTTCTGCATTTGGTAAATACTACACTCTTTCCCTTATTAAGCATAGTTCTTCACCCAACTTGAATTTTCACTTCCTCATTACTCCATTATGGCAAGAAAATCATCTATGTCCCAGAGAAGGGAGGTGTGTCTTATACACACAGAGAAACCAGATCTATTTTCCTGAAGACAGTTACTTTCACTAGAAAAATGGGGTTTTGAAAGCTCTGGCTGATATCTGGACACCATTTTCACCTGTTCCTACTGGAGAGTTAACACCATCCGGCATCTTACCTGGGAGGAGTGCATGGACTGTTGGGTGTCACTATACTGCCTAAGTTGTGAACTTGGCTGTCTGCAGAGAGGTTAATACAGACACCAGGAGCTGAACACTCATGAGAATATAGAGCACCAAAATATTTTTCGGGGTAGGAGTTTTACAAAATTATTCCATTTCAAGCATCAGTTCAGCCTGGGAATATCTGTCCAAGCGATAGAAATTTGGAGGAAACATCAACAATTGAGAAGTGGGGCTAACAGCTCACGCACCTTGCTGCCTACTCAGCAGGGGCTGGGCTGTTCCTCACGCTACCCCACCTTCAGCAGTAACCCTGGGAGCCTCCGAAGGCAAGACTGTGTCTTGGTTACTCCTGAGCTCTAAAGAGCCCAAAACATTTGACAAGCCTTTGTTATTTTTGTTCTTTTCACAATATGGAGATGTTCTTTCTGGTCTGGAGACAAAGGGATTAGTATGAGTCACTCAGTAGCAGAAGGAGGTTTTCAAAGTAAGGTGGAGCACCTCGCCCCATTTCCTGCAGCCCAGGTCCCAGGGGCTGCTCTGAGACTGATGCACAAGCAAACTGGGTTTTGCACCAGCAGGTGGTTTGGGTTAACTCTCAAAACACACAACAAAGTTTCTTATCTGCGGGAGGAAGACACCTGAAAACCGTAGGTGCGTAAAGCACATGAGCAAAATACTATAAATCTCACCTAGGTCTTCCCTTCATGTTCCCACTGCTAGATCTATGAGCAGGTTAGGCTTTGTTTACACAGGTGGGGATCTGACTTTAGGACAGGTTGTAGGGAGCAGTGGGAGGGGTGAGAATTCAAATGGCTAGTTTTGTGTACGCTGTCTCCTGTTGCCCCAGGAGAACAAGGCCCATCTCCCCATTTCCAATTCACTCTGCCCACCACAGTAATGTATTTGATGACACTCACCGGTCAGCGATAAATGGACAAGGAGGGGAGGCAGAGGCATCCTTTCACAGATAACTCCGAAGTCAAATTGCCATAACCAAGTGCCAATTCCTAAATGCAAATCTCCAGAACATCTACCAGGATTTTTTTTATTACTAGGGTAGGTCCCCATGAGATATGCAGTTCCTTAACACAGCTTCAACAGAAGTGCTCCGAATTTACAGTATAAAACACAGAACAAGTCTCAGATTTATTTTTAGGACTCCCTAGGCAGCTAGACTTTCTCTCTCAGAACCAGTGAAACATCGGAGGATTGAAACTAGAGTTACATGGGAACTTAAAAGCGCTGCATAGAAGTTTTGTGACAGCTAAGGTGCATTTCATTTTACCAGTCACGACCAAAACAGAGAATGGGTAAAATCCCTTCTCTGAAAGGAAATCAGTGGAAGCTTTGGCACTGGCTTGAGTAGGGTCAGGATTTTAGCTCAGTTAGAGGAACAGAAAGATGCAGAGAAGCAGGCAAGTGGTAGATGACGTTCAGAAGGTGATGCATTAGCTGTAGTGATTCAGCGCTGTACTGAGCATTTAAAATTTTTGGTTTGCTTTCTTTAAAGGAGAAAAGATGTGTTACATTTGGACAGGACATAACAGCATTACAGTTTTCACACAGGAACTGAAATTTCCACAAAATTAAGTCGTTTTTGTTTTTTAACTTCAACTTTCTGTGAATAAAATACTGAAGCAAAGTTTTGGTCAGGTAACTCATTTCTAACTGAATATTTCACCTTGTTGAACTGTGCTGCAGCTGTTTCATTTCCAGGCAATATCAGATAACGCAAAGCTACACTTCCCTTACAGTCTGGAAAAAATGACCCTTACTAGGCTCTTTCACTGGAGGACTATTTCTTGTAATGGTCAATAAATGTTTAATTGAACCAAGCTGTGGATAATGCTGCAGGAGCCAAAATAGCTCTGTAGTCGTTTTGGCTCCTGCAGTATTATGCACTGCCTGGAGATACAATTGCCCAAGGCACACTGTATCAAAGGTTAAAGTAGCAACAGCATGCTCGGAAGCCGTAAGAACTCATGAGCTAACATACTTTTGGAAAAATTGTACTTAATAGTGAATGAGGAGAAAATGCACACGTCTAACAATTTTTTTAAACCAAACTATTTTCATCTGAGGAAATGTCAAAAATATCTCAACGTTTTTAACTGCACTGTTTTTCCTGACACATTTCAGTCTAACAAGAACATTTCATAGTGTTGTCTTGATGTGGAAATTCAGAATTTTGTTCAGCTTATTCTGTGATTTTGCAAGTCACTGCAATGGGCAACCAGACACAAAACAAACAAGGCATGTCCTCTTTGAACCTACTTGAACCTATCTGACCTTTCTCTTGGGAAAAGCATGAAAAACTCTATTCTGGGATTAACATATTTAGTAATTCAAGGCAATCAACAGATTTTGGGTTTTTTTAATAGAAGCTGTTCTGGAATGTATTTATTCCAGTCATAGCAAGAAGTGAAATGATTGCTTGTCTAGACAGAAACATGCTTCAGAGCAGCTACTTGCGTTGGCTCAGAAGCACACAAAACCGTTCTGCACTGCCAATTCACCTGACTGCGCAGCTTCCTCCTCTTCTGATGAATCACAGGCAACTTTTTCCAATTAGGACACAGTCCTAATTTGGACTAAAATCTACAGGACTGCTGGGCTACATGGTTAAAGACTGTCAATACTTTTTACTTTTACTTTTTCATTTTTCTTTCAAGAAATTACAGGAGTCTTTAAAGCCAACACTCACCTGCTGGTAGCTTAACTCTGGGCAGAGAGGCATAGTCTAAGACTAAAGGGAAAGTGGAACAGCAGCAGTGCCCATCTTCTGTGGGACAACTTGGTGGCTAGACCACTTGCTGATACAGTGACAGATCTGATCTCTATATGTGCCTGAGCCTGAAAATCGGTGGAGGTACTTTTACCTGATTACAGGTGCTGAGATTCTAACCTGACAACTGTAAATTCAAACTGCACTGATTAGCACAAGCTGAGAACATGGCTTAACCATCTTACAACATACAACCAGCTAAAGCAATGCCTGCATTTGCAGCCAAATCAAATGTCAAAACCAATAGGCCTTCCAGATCGCCACATCCAAGGGAATGAGAATGCTGCAAACATGGAGCTAAAACAGGAGGAAAAAAGCGCCTGTGATTTGGTTTGTTGGCAAGAAGGTAGGTTTGGAGGCACACTGAGGAGCAGACACAGGCAATTCAGCTCTTCCTAGGGAAATTGCAAAGCTCTCAGTTCTAAGCCCAGAGAAGCCCTCTCAGTACAAGTGCTCAAGAGAGAAGAAAAGAAAGTGGGACAGGAGTGCCAAAAAATGAGATTAGTCATGAGTTATTTTCCTTAGTCCCTCAATTCTTCCGGTTAAGTGGAAATACCACTGGAAATGGTCTCCTTTCAGAAGAAAAACCTTGAGTCAGAAGAATTAAGTATTTTCAATCTAGTTAACTTTTAGATGGGTAACAATTGAATCAAAGGATATCCTGTACATACTGTCGTTAGGAAAGTTCATCACAGAGACTGAGACCTTCCAGGCTATTCCCAGAACTTCCTGTTGAGGAAAATGGAAGATAAAGTCTCTTTTCCCTGCACCACCCACATCATTTTCCACAGTGGTGGTGTTCAAGGAGATGGGGTTGAACACAAGAGCTAAGTAACAAGTTGTGATGTGAGAACGTGTGTCCCAACACTGCCACTCTTCCAGAACCTTGAGGCTGCAGGTGGCAAAGTCCTAGGCCACCTTGACAAGGAAAACAACTCAAAGGTACAAAAGGGATAGAGAAAAATCAAACACCTTCTGATGTCCAAAAAAATGACTTGTAACCAAAGGTAGAACTATCCACCTGGGACACAGACCCGGCAGCTGCATCGGTTACCACAGGAAGCTCCTGCAAGTGCAAGGTGACATGGCTCAGTGCACCCTCCTTGCTCCAGAAAACCAGATGGGGAGGAGACAATGCAAGCCTGAGAAGGGAGTTTGAGGCTAACCTCGACGTTTTCAGATGCTAGGGTTCACATAAAGAGTTCTCAAAACACCTTAATACAGTCCTTTAATGTTCCACACAAGCCAATGAGAAGGTGAGACAGGTTTCAGCCCTCATTCTGCCTTACCCCTTCTGAAAAACCTCAGCTGAGTCAGAATAATTCACTGTGCCTATGCCTGCTCATATGTTAAAAAAAAAAAAAAAAAAAGGAAAGATTATTCTGTTTTGTGTAGAGATTAAGTACAGTTCGATATTTTCAGGTTCTGAAGAAACAGCATAAAAAGCATCAGCTAGCAATAGAGTAAGCGTTGGAACAAGAACAAGGCCGGAGTAAGACTACAGAGGTGAAGAGCAGGTTGTACAACCCAAGAGTGCTGCTTCTGCCAATGCTGGCCTGACTAGTGGGCTCCAGCTATTTTGGAGACAGCCTGTAACTCATGTGCAGGACAGACTAAGGATACACCTAAAGAATCCTGCCCTCCCCGCCCCCCCTCCAAAATCTCAAATCCTTACCACACAGTAGTGTCCCTAAAGAATCAAATGGATCTGGTCCTAATTGTCCCCTATCCCTGACAAGACGAGCAGCAGTAATTTCAGGTAGCAAAAGCATGATCTGGATTTAACTGACAAGAGCAGATCATGGTAGAAATGGACAGCATCAGCAGGACAAGCAGAATTAACTGAACAGTCTGGTTTCTACTACTAAGACTGGTGGTTAGCAGAAACCGATACAGTCAGTACCCAGAAAGCAAGTCATCACAAAAGATTATCATTACAAACCGCTGTTGACCAAAGCAATCAGAAAACATTACCTAAACATCTACAACATTTGAGGAGAGAACTGCAGAGGGAGAATACAAAGTCTTAAACACCCAACACCTGCCATGGATAACACAAAGGTTAAGGAGGGGATGAACAAAACCTGGGAAGACATCTAATGATGATAGGCAGGGAATGTGAGCAGAACATGAACAAAATACTGCATTAAGTGGGCAGGAAAAGGTGCAAGACTGTAAAGCTCATTTCTAACATCTGGTTTTGTTGAATAGGTAGGGAAGAACCTGTGTTACCAACTCTAGCAAGCTGACCACAAATTTTACTATGTCTGAAAAATACATACTTTAAGTCCCAGCTGCTACAATCAGAGATACTTTCTTGATACAGTAAAACTCTAGAAAACAGGGTGAAGCAAGTACAATCTAAAAGACTAGATATCAAAGTAAGTTTCCAAATGCATTATTAAAAAAGAAGAATAAAAAAAAATATATTAAGGAAATCCCAATGCTTTGGGGTCCACAAAATGGTATTTAAATATAATTTTGCCCATGCATTCCTATTCACACTCCACAGAAAACTTAAACCACAGACTTTGCTTCTTGTTGAAGAAGGCAAAAAGCTGCTAATATACTTCTCTTAGACCTAGATCAGAGCAGCTTTACCACTGCAGAGAAGGAAGGGACTGTGGACAGAGACTTGCACAGAGAATGGTCTCTTTTTGTCCAAGAAGTTAAGAACAAGGATCTTAACAGCAATATAGTTTCTCATGGGAAACTTGAGAAAGGGAAGAAGCAGGAGGTGGACAAGTTAACAGGAATCAGCTTACCATTTGTCTGGAAATATTTTAAAAATTAGATAATCAGAAAAACAAGCAAGCAGCACAAGATCCCAAAACAATGTGTTAAGCCCATCACAGAAGACTTGTTGACCATGCAAGATCAAACCCACAAGGGTGGAAAGGATGAAGACAGAGCTATGTTCCCTCATCGAGGCAGAGCTCTTTGTGCACAAGAGTGGACAGTTTCTTTGGACATCTCCCTTGAACAAGAGAAGGAAACCCATCAAGGAAGTGGCTTGAACACGCTTTAGGAGCCTGTAGCACCAGCCTGATCTTCTCTATTCTCCTGTGACTTTCAGAATTACCAGAGGAGGAACTGCACCCACGCTACCAGGAGGGGATAGCACCAAGGAAACAATAGATGGAAATGGAGTCTGGCCTTGTCAGACAGTTTGAGGACAAGGGCTTCACTCAGCACTGCATGTGTTAAGTCCCACACAGCCTAACGTTTACATAAGGAAACCACTCTGCTTATGCCCCTAAAAACTGATAACTTGCTTGTACTGTCCTGGAGGGAAGAATCACACAGAGAGAAGCTCTGGCAAGCAACATGAGGAAGGAACATCACAGCCAGAGTTCCCAATAAAAGCAAGCAAGATTCAGGCAGATAAGAGAGGGCACAGCCTTTCAGGCTGTCTAGCAAGAGCATCTATCTGCAGAGTCCCCCTAGCATAACTTCTCAGGTGTGCAATGAATGCCCTAAGTGAGTTTGCATAGCTTTTTATGTTTGAGGCACCAGGCAGTCATCAGGGAAACAACAGCATTTACGTTTTACCTGCTCAGGTTGTAAATACTTGGTACAGTGCTTCTTGCTGTGCAGTTGTCCTGCATCTAGAGCATGGGTCTGGTACCATGATCCAGCACTATTGGCTTCTGGTGGAAGCAGGCAGCTTCCACAAGGGCTGAGAAGGAATCTGTGACTCAAAAGGCACTATGGTGTCATCAAAATGTGAGGTGAGGGAGTGGAGCTAGGCCAGGCACTGAAGGGAATGTAGCCCACAACAAGCTTCTCTACTGGGGAACCCACTTCCCTCAAGGTGGGGGAAAGGGCAGCACAGACTTAGAAACTCATCACTATCACAGTGGTTGAATCAGAGCTCAGCTCTGCTGGAAAAGCACTTCCTTCTGAAAGGAAGTGCTAGAAACTCCTAAGCCCAGAGAAAAGGAGACATGAGGCATGCAAGATTCAGGCAGATAGGTAGGAAGGCTCTGCAGAGGGACCTGGACAGGCTGCATCGATGGGCCGAAGTCAATTGTGTGACATTTAACAAGGTCAAGTGACAGGTCCCGCATTTCAGTCACAACAACCCCATGCAACACTACAGGCTTGGGGAAGAGTGGCTGGAAAGTTGCCCAGCAGAAAGGGACCTGGGAATACTGGTCAACAGCCAGCTGAACACGAGCCAGTTGTGTGCCCAGGTGGCCAAGAAAGCAGACAGCATCCTGGCTTGTATCAGGAACAGTGTGGCCAGCAGGAGCAGGGCAGCGATAGTGCCCCTGTACGTGGCACTGGTGAGGCCACACCTCTAATACTGTGTGCAGTTTCGGGCCCTCAGTACAAGAGAGATGTTTTGGTGCTGGAGCACATCCAGGGAAGAACAGCAAAGCTGGTGAAGGGTCTGGAGAACAAGTCTGATGAGGAGCAGCTGAGGGAATTGGGATTGTTTAGTCTGGAGAAGAGGTTGAGGGGAGACCTCATTGCTCTCTACAACGAGCTGAAGGTCTTTTCTCCCAAGTAAAAGTGATAGGACAAGAGGAAATGGCCCCAAGTTGCAGCAGGGGAGATTTAGATTGGATATTAGGAAAAATTTCTTTACTAAAAGAGTGGCCAGGCAGTGGTACAAGCTGCCCAGGAAAGCGGCGGAGTCACCATCCCTGGAGGTGTTCCTAGAACACAGAGAGGTGGCACTTTGGGACATGGTGGTGTTGTGTTGACAGTTGGACTTGATAATCTTAGAGGTCTTTTGCAACCATAATGATTCTATGCCTTCACACACTCTTGCCAGACACTGTGCCTGGCTCAAGGACAAATGGCTTAAGTAAGTATAACTAGAAAAAAACACAAGCAAGAAATGTCAGCTAAGCTTCCCAGCAAGGTCACGGTCAACACAGATCTCAAAGGCAAAACCCTGAACATTTCCAGACACCTAGAAGGAGCAGAGGAACATGTTCTATCCATGCTGTGCATGGATAACAAGGGGGTAGCAGAAGCAAACAAGGCTAATCTCAATATTTGGGAGAAATATCACATTAGGACATGACCAAATTTGACTTATTGAGTTACAGGACAAGGTCATGAGTGATCTCATGTTTCTCAGTAGCTGAGAAACTCAGCTCACATTCTGTCATATATCAGCACAACTGAGTATGATATTCCCACACAACCATGCCTCCCAACACAACCATGGGAGCAGGAAGCTCCCATTGCTGCCTCTGGGGTCTAGATTATTGCATGAACTTAAAATCATGGTTCTTTCTTACTTGGCTTTCTGAAATATTACTGTCTATTACTATATCGTCATTCATCTGAGAAACAAAACCTCGAGGACTGCTAATGTCCTAATAAGAAGCACTTGTCTTTTCCATTCAGAATTAGGGGTTTTGGAGATTCTTCTGGTTTTCTTTGTAAAGCTTCAGAATATATTTAAAAATAAAAATTTGACTACTACATCAACTTCCATTTTACAAATCTGCTATATCTCTGCTTTTACCAGCAGAAGCATGCAGGAGCTGCATGTCTGTTCTCAGTGCATAACACACACCCCAGTCACACTCACTCATTTCTATGTGACTGTGACATACCATGCTTGTTCTCAAAGACGTGCTTAAACTGTTCATCAATACCTGCTTTATATTGGGTAGTGTATTTCCAAACAACTGGTTTTATCATTTGTATAGGCATTTGATAGATGCTGAAGTAATTAAACGCTGACCACGGCCTTCATCTGAATTTCTGTTGGTCTGAAGGCTCTGTTAAATGGGATTAGCAACCTATGAAAATGCATGCATGATAAAACTGCCCTCTAGTGGGAAAGTACCAATCGCATCTAGAGCCAGCGTAAAGAAGAGGATTTGGGCATCCAAGGTACATCACCGTGCCTCAGGGGCTGGATCAGACAGCAGTCCCATCCTTCTAGACTACCCCCATGTCTGGCTTGGCTGAGGCTGCAGCCACGACAGCCTCTAAGGGACTACCTACTGCATTTGCAGCACAGACCAGAGGTAACACTGTTTTGGCTTTTTCAGTCAGTCCCTTCCTAAATCGCCATTCACTGGGGCCTGCAGAGGACATTCTTTGTCAGCTGGTACTACCTACTAGTTGGGGAAAAAAAAAAAAAAAAAAGACTTACTGGAAGCAAACTGGAAAAGATGGGTAGATATCAACTGGCAGACAACTTGGCATTATTCAAACACCTTGCATTCACTTTCACATTTAACTGGCACCAGGGCTGAATGCGCATCAGCTGTGAAAAGCTGAAGCCCTAGAGACTGAGAAGTCTCCCCAGTGCCCCATCCAGAGAGATGCCGTCATGCTGTACCACAGAGCCAAGTACACCCACAAGCCCCACTCTTCTGCCGCATGCGCCAAACAGTCCAGCATCCTAAAGATGTTCATGGTGTTATCCCTTTTTGCAGCACGGCGGGGCAGGGCTTGATCTAAGGATGGAGATGTGCATCCAGCAATGGCCCAACACTGGCTTTGCAGAGCAGCATCTCTCTACTAGAGGAATGCTGTGACATAGCTAGACTTCAGGAGGTCTGTATGAAGGAGAAAACAGGGCTCCTTTGTCAAGAGAAAATGAAGTCTGGATAACTCTATGTCTCAACAGTGAAAGCTTATTCAGAGAGGCTGGAAACTGGAATAGAGAAATTACAGCACAGGAACTGATTATGCAATGGTTATTTTGTCAGCCCTCTGCTTCCAAATGTACCTTGCCCTTCTTTAATTCTCAAAGTAGAAACGTTGAGTTTTGGGGTGACCATACATGGTATTTTCCAAAAATATAATCTCTCTTTCTGCCCAGAAATGCTGTCTGGCAGGCCAGATGCACAACATATACTCAAATCAACTTCCCTTCACCCCTGAAGGCACATACTCAGGCATCCCCACACTTCCCAGCTGTATCCAATTCACTTCCTACTTCTGCTTCAGACATGTGGGCCTCACACACAGGAAAACACAGTGGTCCTCTTTAGTCCATGGAGATTATGTGCTCAGTTTATACCTGGCTTTTCATTAACAAAACCTCACATTCAAGGCATTTGCCATGGTTTTCTCCTCTGAGAAATTCAGTCATTAACTCCAGCAGTCTCAGTGCTGTGACCTTCTCAGGCTCCCTAGCTGTGACTCCAGAGATTCACCACTTGCTCCCTCTCCAACAGTTCCAAATGTAGTTATTTTTAGCCCTAATTACTCAGTGTAGTCAGGATCTTTTTGTCTTTCCACCTTAGCGAAATAAGGAAAGCAGCAATACCTCACTCTGCCCTTTCTGTTCTTGTTTGCTCTCTATGTCAAAAGACAGTGCTTCTCTTACGCTCTCTCACCACAGATTTTGGGATACAACAGATGGCTTCCTTGAAGTGCTGCCTGTCCCCCAGGGAAAGGCTCCATCGCTGCACCCCTACAGATGGTGAGGAGCAAGCTGTACTGTGCTCTCTTGGCCTCATTTCACAGCTGCACCTTGCAAGCACTGATACACCCATATCCACTCTCTGTGCTTGCAGCACAGCCACACTGGCAGGGGTCTAAAGTAGGAAAACAGGGGACTTTCAGCCCTTGCAGTAGGGCCTGTCGATCCTTTACACGAGGCCATTCATATCCCTTCAGCAACCTCTGTTGTCCGCCAGTGCTCAGTAAGCCCTGTTCCCACAAGATCACATCCAGAGAGATAAAAGGCATAAAACTGGTTCAGGGTCTAAAATTGGGTTTCCTTGGGATAACGCAGCCTCATTTCCTCCCCCCTTGTGCACGGATGCATGCAGAAATGAGAGTGTATTCTTGGCAACATGAGGCAGCCCCGTAATGTTCCTGCTGTCATTAGACTCTGTATTTAAACTCTGACCTCACATTTAAATGCAACCACTACAACAATGCCACATCAATCCCTCCAGTCCCATCCGCCTGTAAAGCAAAGTGAGCAGCAGAGCTCAGAGCACCAGGGCCCCATAGTCCCTCGTCCTTCAGGCATCCCCCCAAGGAAGCTCTCTTCCTGGCCCAGGGCAGGCAGTATTTGCCAGTCCTTCACTCCTGGACGATTATTTCAGCTTAGACTCTGATTGTTTTTACTTTAGAGGATCTGAGGGCTCAGGTCAAGACACTTCACAGACTCATAGGCCTTCTGACAGAATTTGAGTCCTGAGCAGGACCATGGTTTGTTCAAACAACATTACACCAGGTACATAAAGAGCCACCACTCTTTCCCATAAACAAGCTGTGGATCTGTCATCCTGAACAGCATTCTTCATTTCCTCCGAGAGCCTGGGACCAACACATGAGACTGTGCTAAAATGCTTGCAAATATGAGCTCCCACCTTGAACTAAAAGAGCCACTGAATGAAAGTGCCTACAGAAAGACTGGTTTCATACTGACTGAACCTTGCAGTTGAATTCAGTACTCCACAGGCTAATTCAAGGCTTTTTTTTTTATTTGGTTAGGTTTTTTCCCTCCAAATTTATATGTATTTGCTCTCTTTTACTTTCAGAAACACATCTTCAGATTATGCCAGTAGTTCTTTATTCATGAAGACGGTGGGGCATGGGCTGTTACCATTAATTAAGCAAAAATGCTTAATGCTCTGACTTGGACAAGTTTTCAGTGTTTGACTCCAGACCTTCAGCTCAATCACTTTACTAAGACACCATATTAATAAACATTTACAAAGTGGAATTGGTTCAATGCATATTTTTAGGCTGTTAGGTTTACTTTTCTAAGATGAGATCATTCTGTATCACAACATTCTGTGGTTTCCTTTGATCCTGACAATGTGAGAGTCCTTTGCAAGCAACCTAGAACTGGCCTCAAAGTTAATTCAAAACCTGATCTGGCCAAACTACACATGACAATTCAGGAATTCAGATCCAAAAGCTTTTTGCCTTTGCTTTGCCAAGGTGATACCTGTTTGTCTCAAACCGTGACCTAGAAGCATTCGATCCAATTAACACTTCTCAACTGAAATGAGTTACTAAAGAAACTGGACTAAACATTTTTACTGCATTAACTTGAAGAGAAGAGGTGTTACCAGCAGTTTTTCATTCAGCAGATACCCAGCCCCACCGTCCCCCTCCAGTAGGTCTGCACAGGAGACAGAAAAGAGAACAGGCACCAGGTGAATCCCATGGGGATTCACCAAAACCCTTCTGGGCCCAACAGCAGTGGCTGGTTTTACCCCTTCCCCAAAGGCAGCATTTACCAAGGGACCTAGAACAAAACAGACACCATAGGGATGTAACCAAGTGAGTGGTGGACCAGAAGAAAATAGAAAATACAGACTTCATTGCAACTCCAGTGCCAGCTCAGCTCTAAGTCATATTGAAACTGCACTATACCACAGTGGGAAACTCCTCAGGGTTGGCAGACCAACCTGGTCTATCCTATTCAAGCAAGGCACTATATTCTTTATATATTAATGTTTACTGGCTCACCACTGCATGTCCAGCTTGCCTAGATCACTTCACTTTCTCCCTGCAACATCTATATGTGGCAGAGCATAAATACCGTGATGGGGAAGATTGTGTGTGGGGAACAGCCAGTAACAGTAAGATTCAGATACACAAAAGCAAACATTGACATCTCTCTAGAAGTTTTACCTGAAAGGAGAGCTTCCCTTCCTCCAGGGAAGACTGGAGGAGAGGTTGCCAAGGAGATTGAAAGCCCCATCAGGTGCCTGGTCCAGGAGGTGGACAGCATATACTGAAAACACTCTGATAGGAAGAGGCTTACTTTAAAAGGGAGAGTCCTTTGTCTTCTCTGGGATTTTAATCACTCTGTGGTGGCTGGGTAGAAAGGACTTCAAACAACATGAAAATGTAGTTATAAGTCCACTTTTATTTAGAACCTGATGAGCTTCAACCTGCTTTTCCTGTTGCCACCCTTGAACATCTACACCAAAGCAAGGAGCTCCGCTCCCCGGCTCACTGCCTCCTCTGTCCCTGTAGCAGAGAAAGGTGACAGATGAGGGCATCTCTTTCATCTTTCCTTTTAGCAAAAGGGCAGAAGCAGCAAGAAGTCCTGCTACCAGCAGTAAGACACAGATTGGTCACTGATTCCATGTCACCAACGTCAATCAGTAGGAAGAGACAGCAGCAGGTCAAACACAGCGAGTTATCAGCACAAAACCAGCAAGCAACAAAGATACCAGTGCTTGACCTGAAGGCATTACCACACAAATGACAACAAATATACACTGACCAAGCAAAGAGTAGAAAGATGCAATAAGTAGGACCAAGCAATAAAGGAGGATGCAATAATTCAGAGTAAAAAAAAAAAATAGAAGTCAAGCTAAGCATGTAGCTCAGAATTGCTACACAGGAGTAATTTGTGTCAAGCAGAAGTGAGGTTTCAAAGAGGGCATGTAAACTCTGAAACTGCAGGAATAAGGGAAGGGAAGAGACAAGATGATCAGAGGGCTGGAGCACCTCTCCTGTGAGGACAGGCTGGGAGAGTTGGGGCTGTTCAGCCTGGAGAAGAGGAGGCTCTGGGGACACCTTAGAGCAGCCTTCCAGCACCTCAAGAGGGCCTGCAGCAAAGACAGGGAGAAACTCTTCAGCAGCGCCTGTTGTGAGAGGTCAAGGGGTAATGGTTTTAAAATAGAGGGAGGCAGATTCAGATTAGAAATTAGGAAAAATTTTTTGCACTGAGGGTTGTAGAACACTGGACCAGGTTGCCCAGAGAGGTGGTGGATGCCCCATCCCTGGAAACATTCAAGGCCGGGTTGGATGGGGCTCTGAGCAACCTGATCTGGTTGGAGATGTCCCTGCTCCTTGCGGGGGGTTGGACGGGATGGGCTTTAACAGTCCCTAGCTATTCTATGATTCTATAATATGACTTGGCTCTCCACATTAAGAGAGTGTCTCCTCTATAAGAAGTCTCGCAGAGCAACAAAATGGAGGGTTTTTTTCATGATCTTGAGGTTGATTTCAAGAACAAGTATTTGCTCATTTAGAGTAGTTCTGCAAACCTCAGGCAGTATTGCAGTCTGACTAAGGGATGTGCAACTCTCAGGTGGATATTTTCGTTATTTCGCAGAATTGGCACGGGTCCTGGGACAGAGGAAAGAGGTTCAGTAACGGGAGTTTCCATGGTTTGGGGATTTTTTCCTCCCCCCCTTCTTCTTTCTGAGAATCCATATGAGGAAGAGCTGTGGCAAGATGGGAGGACTCCCTCTCCTAAACCTTGCTAATCACATGTAACAGCATGCAATTAATAGCTCGTCAGCAGAGAGGTGGGGCTGCCCCTGTAAAGTAACCTGTTCAAAGCATTTCCTCACTGTCAAGGAACAGAAAGGAAAAATCAGCCATTTATCATGCATCCCTATCTGTTCCTGCCATATACCCAAACAGCCATCTCCTCCCTCATCCTCCCAGGCATCTACCAAAAGCAAGAACCTCGAAATGGGAAAGCTTGGTAGCACCAGTAACCATTAATCCTTGCCTGAAACCTGAAGCCACAATAATATTCTGCTTTGGAGTCAGGTGGCTATGAGAGCTGTCAGATTCATCAGAGATAAAACAATGACCACTCTGCAGGCCATAAAATAAAAACAAATGTTATTCAGGGGAGGGGGTAAGGGATTGGTATAAAACAGTTTGTACCCATTTGGATTACATGTCACCAGCCAAAAGTCCATGCAGCTTTAAGATGAAGCAGATACACATCTACCTTCAAAATGAACCATCTAACAGGGTGGAAGCACCACTGCCTCTCAACCCCTCTGGACTTATTTTTTCTGGGATTTCCCTTGGAATTACTCTTGGCTACTACTAATGCTTTCAGCAGCATTTTCAAAAGTCATTACTCCATAGGAATATTTCTAATTCCACTTGTGTCTGCTGGAGACACCACAGTGAAGCTGATTTTATAAGAGTCCACCATTCAGCACTGTTTGGAAGCATGCTCTGTTTCAAGTGTTCTCACTTGGGCATCCATCATCAGATATGTCTAAAAACACCTTCCCTCTATCACTGCCATGAAGATCAGGTAATAGCACAGACTCAGGGAAAAACAACCATGAGTAGAACAGCCCTGAACACTCACTAAATTCAAAGGGAACTTTTGCACATTTGCAGTTAAGCACAAACTTCATTGTTTTGCTGAACTGGTGCACTATGGCCCAATACAATAAGGAATATGCTCCAAAATGATCACTATAATGTTTTGGTCTTGTATTCTTAACACAACTGGAGAATTTTAGGAAGTGTTCCCTGCATTACACCCTCCTTCCCCATAGAAATTCCTCCCCCTGTTTGCTACTGATTCATCCCATCTGAATTTTAATGCCACCCAATGACATCAGCATTAAGAAGAGAAAATCCATATGTTCTTTTCATCCCTCTGCAGGATAAAAAGTGGAGAGGAGAAACAAAATTCTGTTACCTAGCAATGAAAATACTTCTATGAGGATTTGCCATGCATGCTAAAGTCAGCAGGACTGCATCAAGGCAGTAACCAGAACATCAGGCAGGTACAATGTCACAGGAAGGAGTTAGGAACACATTCTTCCCTTTCCACAGCTCATGGATTTGACACATGCACATCACACACACCTGCAGCATTCTCAGCATACTGAGGCTGGAGCTGTCCCCTTTCCTAACCGGATGGCAGGAAAAAGAATGGCTCATCATCCCCTGCATGGCCAGGCAGTCATGGAAAAGCCAGAAAATATCAGAGATCTGCATCCATGCCCTGGGCCTTAGTGAATTCCAAACATTCTCTGAAGAGGAAGATGCTACACCTTCCAAAACAGAGGTGCAGTGTAACCTGTTTGCCAGGCAAACTTGCAAATATCAGAAGAAACCAGTCCCCCACTGTGGTCCTCTGATGCAACTCCAGAGCAACTTCCTCTTGCCCCAGGCTCATCACCACCAAAGACTCCTCTGCTTCTGGAGAGGGGCACAGTACCATCAGTGACTGCACTTTAAAGGTTAAGCATGGCAAAACATTCATATTCATCTTATTAGGCTGCTCCCATGTTCCCACGTAGCTCTTTGCTACCTGTTGATAGTTACCAGCAATGGAGAACATAACAGAAAGATGTACCAGTCAGAGACCAAACTGGCTTTCTAGAAACACAATGGAATTGAACTACTCTCTCCCTGCCTTTTCTGTTACTACCCTTTCTTCTAGTCATTACCACCCCCTTTCCTGCTCCTTCTCTTTCCAAACCATAGCCAAATTCTGACATTCGGACAGCACAGATTTGAGAGCTTCCTTAATGAGGTCAGACATGTAGCCTGAAGAAGTAAAGCAATCCTAGGCAACAGTTTTCCCCTCTGCAGCAGTGTTGGTCCTTCTTACTCCCTTGTCTCACAAGTAACAGGCATACCTAGCTCTACAGTCCCTCTCTGGCCCATATCAACCCACATACCCTAATCTCCTGCCTCCCAAAGGTGTAAGCATCTTCCCTGTTCCTTCCCCTCACCCTCAAAAAAATTCTTCTATATCACATGCCAGCTAAGTCACTCCTGCCTCTCTCTACTCTAGCCCCAGCATTTAGCAGGGTGTCTGTTTTTTCTCTGCTTTTCTCTCTATACAACCCTGCCACCTTCCTTCTGAGGCAGTACTGGCATTCCCCAGTTTAGGAAATGCCAAGCTACATACCAAGATTAGGGACAACCTGCAACACTTCTACACAAAACCAACCCAAACACATGGGAGTGACAGGCTGGATTCCCAGCTACTTTACATCAAACAGACACTGCTAAATGGTGTGAAGCTTTCTTCATGTGTGCCAGTGGAGCCTGGCTCACAGTAAGCCCAGCTGGCAAAATGACCATAATAAATGTTCAACCTAAGTGTACCACGTCCTATCTGGGTCACAGGAAGCAGAGATCACACAGAAGTACATGCCATGAGAAATGAGTGCAGAGGAGGAAGGTCAAATTTCCTGATTCATGCTTTGCAAAAATGTCAACAGAAGGTTCTCCCCAAGTGTCAATGTTGCAGCAGCTATCACTTTCTTTTTGGGTGTTTTCCTTACTCACTCTGAGATGCTTGAAGGAGAACTGCTTAAAAGCTGTTGCAGCATCATCAGTGCAATCTGGGGAACGTTCTCATTACACACCAGAGATGGGCACCCACTGCAGACCGGACTGTGTGGCAAGTCCCAGGGAAGTTCCCTGTGACTGCACAGGCCTTTTCACTAGGAAATCTACAGTGAGTTGTTTAGCACATTAGTTACAAGGTTACCTTGCAAACACAAAATGTTATATATATCCTCCTTTTCAGACATCAACTCCCCAGGTCACCCTTCTCAACCTGCCTTACAGATGTCAGGCAACAGCTCTCTGATCCAAAGTCATTTCTGCTGCCTGGCCAGGATGGAAAGTGAGAAGCTCACAGCAGAACTGGTAACAGAGAGGAGGCAGTCTTCTGGGCCTTGACCTGCACTGACTTCATAGCACTTCTAAGTGATTCCCGTGTTCCTGAAAATTCTATTCTAACTGGAAAGAGCCTGAAAAGGTGGGCTGATAACTGTTTTTGACTTTTACCCATGAGAAAACTATAGCAAAAATCATGCGAGAGTGTTGCCACCAAACAGCCAGGTAATTTTGATCTGAGCCCTGTTGCAGGGACCTAACACGAACAGCATCCCAACAGGTCCAAAACAATCCACTTTGCATGGATGCAAGTGGCAATACCAGACATGAGGTAGCAGAGAAGCAGGGTCTGGAGCTGTACAAAGAGATGGGCATGGAAGTCCAAGCAATCAAGATACACCTGGCAGCAAAGGGTCTGCATGTCTGGTTAATTCAGCACAGGGCTGAACCTTACTAGGTCTTGAAGTTTCTTTCATCCCATGTCAACCTCTTTACAAAATCAAGATTACACAGAATGAAGCTGTCATTTCAGCTTGAATGTCTAGAAGGACAAAAAGTCCTCTGCTTTTGAGACTTGAGCTCAACTTTCAGCTCATGTATTTCCGCTTAGATTGCTTAAAGGCTGTGCACCTGCTCAACGAAGTCCTCATTGTGAAGCAGTGAGGCAGCCACAGCCTTCAAAAGACAACATCATGCTTCCCAGAGTCCTTCATGTTGACCACTGATTTATTTGAGATACTCAGGGGTGGATTTTTCTGTTTTGGGGTTTTTTTTGTTTGTTTGGGTTTTCTTTTTTTTTTATTTTGGGGTTATTTTTGTTTCATTAACTGTAGCCTAAGAAATTCAGGTACGACATGAACACCACCTATAAAAAAAAGCACAAAGTGTCTTCTGCAAGGGTAGAAGATTTCTAGCTATATAGCAGCACTCAGACACAGATTTACAAGGCAGGCCAAAATCCCACAATATGCCTCATAAGTCCACAGCTCCTGTCTACCTACTGCTAGGTTCCCTATGGACACACTGCCACCAGTGTCACAGAGGACAAGGTCTTGGCAGGGTGAAAAGAATGATGTAAGATTTACTGCAGAATGAGGATCTATGTCAAGGTTGCTATATCAAGGATTTAAAACTGAAACTCCGCAGAAGATCTAGATCCTCTTTCTCCAAGACAAACATTAACTTCAGGCTAAGAACACCAAAAAGCAATCTTCCAGCAGAAGAACTCAGCAGTTTCCTTGAGATTTCTTTCCCTTTTCTCTTAGGCAATTTGTGGTAGCCCAGGATGCAGATGATGACCTGAGGTAGATGGAGGGTGTGCTTGATTCAGTCCAGAGACATATATACTCGGATACACGTACAACTTGTCCACCTGCCACTTCTGCTCTCATAGTGACATAATTGCCAAAATATTTTTCCACTGCCTTTGCATCTTCCAGTCAACCACCCACGAACTCTATCCAGTAGAATGAACAGATTTTAGCACATCAGAAATTGAAAGAGAGAAAAAAATTACTTGGGCCAGACACACTAACAAAACTACAGGGAAATAAGTAATAAACAGTCTCATTTGGTTTAAGTCAAGCAGCTTAAGATCATGAGAACAACAGGCAGCACACGCAGCCTCATCCACAGCTGGTGGGTTCGACTTGATACTCTCCTGTAACGCACAGGCCACGCAGGTCTCTGTGGGTCAGAGGTGGGAACCTTCCCGCTGGACATCTGTGCTGCACACACACGGCTCAATCCCTGCAAGGTGCAAAGACCAATTCCCAAAGACATATAAACGCTTCCCTCAGGGACTGGACACTATTTGTATCAAAAATGGAGTGGACAGGCATTCAGCGACCAGGTACAGGAGGCTGCCACACACAACGCATCATCTAGTATGGGCATGCCTGCCTGTAAATAAATGGGTGTGTGATGGTGAGCCTTACACCTTATACTACAACAAGGATTGAAGGGGGAAAAAAAAAGTAAAGTATCTCCCTGACTCTATCACTTTAAAAATCCCATTGCTGGCTTCATCAGTGCTGATACTGCCAGGTGATGCCGCTCCCCAAAAAAGGCTCCTAAAACCACAGTATTCCTTATATTGCCAGTCTTGTCATACTGCAGAGTTAATGCAGCTGCTCTGATTTCCCTGCAGAATCACTGCATTCCACATCACAGTGGGAAGAATCCCTGCTGTTGAAGCAGCATACGTGGCTCTCGATATCACAGATGCAGCTGTGAATGTCAGCACTGGGGACACAGAACGGGGATTTTATGCAGCCACAAAGAAGAAAGGAAGTTTGGTAAATTCAATTTACTATTCAATTAAAGGAAAATTACCATGACAAAGGTCAAACATTACTACTTTACGTATTTTTCCCCACTCCCCCGTCCCATCTCCTCTCTCCCCACTTCCTTCCTCTCCTCCTCCATGTAGCAGCCCAGCTAACACACCAAGTCTACGTAACAGGCAGATTAAAAGCCATATTGTTGCCATCTGCATTACCAGATAGCAGCAACAGATTCTGCATCAAGTTTGCAACTGCTAAAACTGAAAGGAGTACAAGTCCAAGGTCTAAGTAGGGATGCACATCAGTGTGGGTGGGATATTAAAGTAATATGCAAAAAATAAAAGGAGGTGGTGGTTCAAGTTGAGGAGCTTGCAGCTTGGACAAGAAAAAAATCTCTAACTACATCTGTTTCAATGCATTAGGACTGGCCAGTTTGGACATTCTCTGCTTCTTGCAGGGGGGTTGGACTAGATGACCTTTGAAGGTCCCTTCCAACCCTAACCATTCTATGATTCTATGAGAAGCAGTTCTCCCCTTGCTCAGATCGATGTCAGGACCAAAGCAACCAAGCTAGCCTAGTGACACAGGGCAACAGAGACTCCCTGCCATTTCTAACTGTCACATATCTGCTGCCCAGCTCAGTCACAACCACCATCTCTTACAATTTACTACATGTGTTCACTCTTGACTATGCGTGCAATTTCCCACTGTTATAAGCTAATAAGCTAAGAGAAGGACAAAGAAAAACTGACCACGCAGAAGAAGGAAGTGCCTGGTGGAGTGCTATAATATACGTAATACTCTAAAATTATCTCTTTCCTATGGCCACATTAAAGACAAGCGCTGTGGCCACTACTGAAAAATGTAGAACTGCTTCTGTTAGTAGTTCTGTTAACATTTCATCAGTTTTGGTAGTACTTCCTGGGAAATCCCTGTGCTGATGCAAGAAACAACAAATACTGTGGCAAAGGCCAGGGAATTCTGAAACACAACCACTGAGCACTCAGTCAGATCAGTCTCCCTCACCTGATGTATCTGTCCACGTCGCGTTTGCAGGCTAGCCCCAAGCCATAGTAGGCGATCTGTGAAAAACCTGCTTAGACTTCAAATTGCTACAACTGGCCTCTCTCCTAAACACCAACTGCTAAATTAGAAGGAAGCCTACCAGCTTTCTGAGTGTCCTGCTTTCTGTGGCTTGATCTTAAAGTCACCCATAAATCAGTTCGCCAAAACACATGAGAAAATATAGCCCAATACATATGGCAAACGACAGAAGAGTTACTCCACGCTGAGCTTCAAATGAGAACACAAAGAATTGTCTTCTTGCTGGAGAGAGGAGAAAGTATACAATTTTCAGAATGACTGTAGATGGTGGTCACAACATGGGCTGCCAGCATGGCCCTTGCTCTGATAGCATGCTAAATGAGTACCATCAAAAATGTACACAAAAGGACAAGGGGTCAAAACACAGTCCGTTATCGGGAATTCACAGATTACTGTATATGATGCTACCAAACCATTAAGGCTGGGAAATATGGTTGCATAAGTCTGTTGTTAGAGGAATTTTTAAAAATTTACAGTTGAATAACTTAATTCAAAGACCTTAAATTACATTATCTCAATTTATGTTATATAACCACAGCTAATTCTTTTATTAAGCTCTAGTTTTATGATCCAATTAAAAATTTTCCTCAAGAAAATGATACGCTGTCATAAAATGACAACAAAGTCAGCTCATTTCTATATGTTATTTGCCTCAATTACTAGCTGGTCTCTGATATTATCTCTTAATTCCAGACAAAACTTGTCTCATTTCTTCATCAAACAAAATATTTCTGTTACATCTTTTGATCTTTAAGCTACTAAGTTCTTTTTTGAAAGAATTATAATTATGAAAATCTGCATTTAGGAAAGCCTGGAAGAATTACAGAAAGCTTATCCCACTGAGATCACATTATTTGGAGTTTGGCTGAAGAAACGCATTCTGGATATTTTCAATATTTTTTCCCACCTGCTGTAATTCTTTCTGTCCCAATCAAGCATCAAAACAGCATCAAGCCATAAAGGAGAGTGATGCCTAGGGCTTCCCAATATTTGTTGCACATCACCACTTGTCTTCTGCCTTTCCCTCCACCAGGGTGAACTTGGAGGCTTACTGAGCTCATGGCAGAATGAATTCTCCTCCTTAGAGCCAGTGCTCCAAGTACGTGGTGAGAGTCAGTGCCCAAAATATGAGAGAAACGAATTTCACAGAAGTTGTTACATCAAAAGCAGATGAGTAAAAGAAAGTTTACTAGAACACAAAAGAAATATTTTTGAAGTGTCAGAATACTGCACTATTTAGCAAAGAGCTACAAGATGAAAAATGGTTAAAGGCAATATCCATAAAAGGCCATATTTAGGCCACGTCCTTAAAGCAGGCATGACGCTTCCCAACCTAACATGTGACAGGGCTAGCTCATTCTCAACTATTTTCCAAGTTTTTGATAGGCAGGCCAGAAAGGAATAAAGAATGGTTTTCTGTTTGTTTCCTGACCAAAGACTAACACAAATCAAAAAAAAAAAAAACTTTTTCAGATGTAGAAAAAGGCTTGGTTCCATGGCAATGTTTCGTAATTCATCCAAAGTATTTAATCCATCTATGCTTTCTTAAAACTTCCTCACCCCTGTAACCTTATCATAAGAAAGCCATTACAGTATATTTGGTTTTTTATTTGGAATATAACATATGTTGAAGATGACATGCCAAAATTTCCTACTGTCAAAAACTATTACAACATAGGCCTGCAACAATTTCCACATACATAATAACAAAAGTAGTTTGGGGCTGGGTTGTTATGATAAGTAGCATTATTCACACTTGACTATAATGAGCAGTGGTCATAACAATCATTATTTCTGAATAAAAAATTGCTCATCAGTCCTGGACCAGAGGAAATTGCATGGCTGTTGTGGGTGTTTGGATTTCTGAACTTCACCCTAGAGGTGGTGAGTGAGGCTGATCTCAGACCTAAAGTACAGGAGGCGACAGTTCCTCTGCTCCTTGCAATTATTCAGGCTAACTTGTAAAGTCATTTTGAAAGTTTTTACTTAAAGCATGCCAAATGAGAGAAACTTCATTCTTGGACTGACAGGACATTCTTACGCACTTCCTATGAATGTACAGTCTTTGGACAGGAGTTGCTGCTCTGTCACTTAAGGAAAAAAGTGTAAAATATGTATAGATGTCCAAGTAGATTCTTCTCCTCACTGAGTTTATTTTGTATGTTGCCCCTGTGCATGGAGGATTTGCCTCTGGTGTGACAAGGCAGTCAAACAAAAAAAGCTTTTCACAGCAGCAAATTGATTTTTTGATGTATATTCATCTGTGACTGAATTTGCTGTTGAATGCATTAGCAAATGGAGATGAGGACAAAAGCAGACTGCCAGGAGACAGCAATTAGTGCAGCAAGAGGTGACATGGCTGTAGCAGCTGTGACCTCTGCTCCAGGGATGAACCAGTGACAGGCAGAATTACATTAGGGAGAGGCTGATCTCACCTTAGAAACTGCTGACAACTGCCTTTAAGGGAAGCACCAGGTCATGCACAGAACTGATCCGCAGTATTTAGAAGTTTGTGCGCTAGTGCTTTGGACAGAACTTGCTCATGGAAGTATGAAACAGGTGCTTTGTCAGGGCTCAGGTGCCAGATAGCACAACTGCAAAGTGAAATCTCACCCAAAACGTCCAGGTCACTGCTAACAAGTCTATCTACCAAAGCATTCCCTGTTGTGAGAGGAACAAGACAGGACTGAGGAGGCATCTGAAGGCTTCTCTCTCCTACAAGTGTTTGCTGAAGGTTTTGGTACAAACCTTTCTTCAGCAATTGTGATTTTTTGCACATTTAACCAAAGATCTGAGCTAACCAACTGTAGGCATCGTGGGAAAGCTGGAGAAAGTGTCAACCCCAGAATTATCCAACCTCAGTAGGGAAATGAGATTGCTTGACATCACTAAATTAGAAAGAGAACTTCCACAAAGGACACTCCTGTTGTCACCACTGCTCAAATTGGCAGTGCTTTTCAGAGATTCAGGCAGCACTGGTCCAAGGTGAAAATCTCCCCATCTCTCACTCGGAGGAATCCTGTGCTGCTGGGCAAAGGGAAGCACAGAGGTGAAGTGAACTCTTGGACATTGTGTCCAACCAAGCTAGCTCCTAAAAGCTTTTTTTTTCTTTTGAGTTCAGAGCAGGAAAAGCCTCATTCTGGAGCTGTGACGCTTATTTGGAATATCTGCTGCTTTTCTAATTAACTGAATAAAATAGCACAAAGCAGAGGAACTATTCTTGCAACTAGAATAGGCTTCTCACCTTACAATCTTATCTTTTTATAAATATAAGGAAGACTGTGGAAAAAGTTGTTAGTTCCCTTTATGAAGTGTACAACAAGAATAAAACCACATGGAAAAACGTTATTATTAATACAAGATTCAGGAAATACCTGAAATCAGTTTTCCTGTGTCACTTCAGTTTGGGCTTCTTTTCATGCACTCATAACTTTCAACTATCCCTAAAAATAGTGTTTTCCCCTAAGAATCATTGTGTCATCAGACACAGGACAGCCAAATGATCATTTACTGAGCATTAGTTGGCCTTTGTTTCCTCCCGACTGTTTAATATACAACCCCAGTCTTATTAATGCACGCTACTTAAAACTTCCACTAAGAAAGGGTAATTACTCTTCAAAGGATTTTCTGTAATTGTCCATATACAACAGCAGAGAACTTTACAAGCATTATAACCCTGTGAACTGTAGACAGACATAATAGCAGGGAAGCAACAGAACAGACTGGATGACACATCATTGACGCAAACTGTTTGTCCAAAAAAAAGCCAGAATATACTTTTCTGGGAACAGTGCTGATGGCCAGCACTGACAGGCACAAGAGCTTGGCTGCAGGCAGCTCCCTCCCAAGAGTGCATAACAAAATGCATGGGCCACACCAAACAGACTGAGCTGGTCTCAAGGCCACACAATCCCAAGCAATCCTGTTATAACGCAAGATTTCAGGACCCTTCTGGTTCTGATCCCCTCCCACAGCTCACCTTTTAGCCTTCAGACAGCTCTGCTTTGGCACTTGCTATCCACAAAATTCAGCTAGGCCTCAACTCCACTAGGTTGGATCCCAGTTTTCTGGGAAAGTCCTGCAGCAGGACAACTCATAGTATAAAACTTCAGCTCAGATAGTTAAGGTGATCCAAGTTTTAAATAGCTGAAAATAGGATTTTCCAGCTGAGCCCCCACTTTCCAAGAAGTAAAACCATTAGTGAAAAAACACATTGTTCCTATTTTTATGATGAATAGACTCCCAACAAGTGGTGGTAGACATCCCTCAACTCTGAAGCAATTCTCCTGCATAGTATATCACTTCCTCCTTCATGCTGGCTTTACAGAACCAAAAGATGCACAGTTCAGTCCTACCTTCATATCTGATTCAGAGAATTGGCTGAGAATTTGTAAAATGCAGTAATCAGTCACAGAGAAAAGGTGATTTTTCTTGTCCTCTAACTTTTAGCCACCCTATCTTCTCAGAAGCTGTGAGGTACTCAACTAGCTAAGATCAACCCCGTATGGAAAGCAGGAGATGCTAATCATATTTATTCCCCGTTGCTATTAACGTCAAAATACATTCCAAAATCCCCATTAACCCTTACAGTCTCCTTTGCCTTCAGACTGATGCACAGGCATCAGAGCATACAGAAAAAAAGAAATCAAGTAGCTCTGCTCACTCTGATTAAGAAAACAGGAACACCAGCACTTTGCCCCAGTAGTTTGTATCCGAGCAAGCAGAGGACTTCATTGCCCAGACAAGAGGATAGCTACAAAGCTATTACTACTGACTTCCCACTTTTTAGGGTCCAGAGCACCTAGTGACCTGGGGGCTGACCACTGATACCCTTGAAGGTCTACTTATCTACCCTTTCACTGAAGGTAAGCATCACCCAGGGTAGTTTTCATAGCTTAAAGACTGTTCTGTGATTTTAATTATCATCCCAAAGGCAGAAAACATATCACTGAAGACAAAGAAGTTAAACAACATTTATGTTGATTGAAAGCCACTGGAGCAAATGGAACTTTATAAAAAATAAGTCTGACACAAAACTGTAATAGTTTATGTGCAATGAAACCATCTTCTCAGAGCAAACCAAGACTCACTTCTACAGAGGAGTGCTTTAACGATTTTGGCAGACTGAATTCAGCCGATATGTTCAGAAACAGATTTTAATCAAAAAGCTTGTTGAGAAGTCAATGAGCAAGAGTTACAAAGCACCAGTTGCAATCCTGTTGGATGATTATACTCATCAAAAAATAAAGCTCTTTGTTTTCCTGACTTGATTCCATTTATTAGAGTGGAAAACTCTTCTCATTAGCACTCTTACAACTATGATCCTTCAAGGACAACTTTGCTGTGCCCGTTCCCTGAACTCCCGCCCAGGAAGCTGTAAGAGTAAGCACTGGGAGACAGAATGACTTGGGAACCATGCAGCACCAAGTTGAGAGAACATGACACAACTTTTCCCCTTCCTTTCAGGATGTGTCATCTCTTTACTTTGCTGCTGAAGTATTCAAACACAAAGAGAAAGAGGAAGCTTAGTTTTCAAGTGCCTGTATCCCAACAGTTTGTGGTGGCACGATCCAACATCATCATCATAAGTTTTCAGTGTCCACATGTGGGTATTTCACAACAAAGGCATTGATGGGAAGGGCACCCTGTGCAGTTGAGTAAATCTGCAGTTATACTGTAGAGGGCTCAACCAAATACCTCCAGCAGAGTTTTTTTTTATCTCAGTGTCACCCGCTTTATGAAGCCCAGATGCATTCTGCACACCCACAACACCACAGCTGGCTTTACAGGGTGCCTGTGCTAGAATGAGGTGGAGTGGTTGTCTTGCTTCAACGCTGACAGGGCTCCCTCACCCTCCGAGCAAAGCGCACAAGGGGAAATTCCAGTCTCCAAGTCCCATGGTGAGCTCAGACAAATACGTGTAGTGCAGTCCCAGCCATGGTCCTTCACTACTAGCTTTAGAAACCCAAGTGGCACTCTACGTATTACTCAGCAGCATATTACTCTGACATTGTTCTCCAGCACAGTGCACATAACCATTAAAATAATGCTGAGTGACACCACAGGGAGAGAGGGTTTCCCTCCATCCTCCTCTCCCATACAACAATCTGACAAATGGTCACACTGGGTGCGTGAGTGGCAGGACAAGGTCTCTGACGTGGCCTGAGGATGCCAATGCACCTCCGAAGAGGACACACAGTTATTTCTCAAAGGGTCATTCCTTTCTTGTTGCCACCATGATGTTGTTGCTCAGTCCATGTTTCTTAGAATACACATACTTACTATTCAGGATGAGATTAAGCAAGGCATAAATTCTAAATGCTTCAACAATCTCACTCGTGTTGACTGTCATACAAAACTGAGCTTGTCTTGAACTGCCCTAGCCAATGGACACCAGTGTTATGAAGACAATAGAGCTAGCACTGTAAAGGAAAAAAAAAAAGAAAAAAAAAAGAAAAAAAAAAAGCTGTCTTTTCAACTGCTCAGATCAGTTATCTTGTATAATCATCAGAGGACTAGCAAAACTTAAGACAATTTCCTTCAGGCTCAGAATTAATGATGGAGGTCCTGAGCCCATTTAGGTGACTGTGAGGGCAGGGGACAGTGACACCAGAGCAGGGTCCAGAGCTGCTATGTAGTGTACTTTCCTGCATGCTCTGCTGTGCTCTTTTGTGAGAGTTTGTTGAGTTGAGAAGACACAATACGATTCTTACGCTGTGGCTGATTTAATTCTTTATTGGAAACTAAGAACTACTACTGCATCAGTACAAGAAGTTGGACTGGCACAGACAGAAGTAGAAAATGCACATTGTTCTGGGGTGTTATTGCAACAGTATCTAGAATTATGAGTCCTTGAAAAAACAAAGAATTATTCCAACTTATCAATATGTCCCTGGGGCTGGCAGACACATTATCTTCCTGCTTGGGTGGACTGACTTCCTAAAACTCTAGCTCTAACCATCCCAACGGAACCTTCCAAAATTAGCCCAAGTGACAAGCTGTTGTTCTGTTAACACACATGCAGACAGAGTCCCAATGCTGCTGTTCATGTTCAAGGACTTCCCAAGCAGTAGATTCCTCCTTCTACCTGAAGATAAGCAAAGGTTTTGTGTTTTCCTACCATCTGTTAACCAGAGTCAGTGTGGACCATCCAGATGGCATAGGGATGGTTCACACAGAGGCTTGCAGCCACCCAGTGTTTCTGCCAAGGGAATAGGCAATGTTATCCTATGCAAATATCTCCCTCACAGGCTTTCTCTTCTATCTCCTCTCCATCTTCCTCAGGCTTAGGCCTGGGAAATGTTCCCTTGGGAAATATTCTCCGCCCCCCCAAGAGTAAAATGCTCAATTTTCCCCAGGCAAATTCAGAAGTTTTTGCCTCATAGTTTTTCCTTCTAGAAAGCTGAAATGCTGCATTTCTGGTTAGGCTCTCCAAGGAAGAAAAATAGTAGTTTCTTGAAGCACTTTTATTCTAGGTCAATTTACCACTCAGATACATTAACTCGAAAGGCCATGATGAAACACCAGAGCTGTCAAAGTGCTTTACTTGTTCACCTTTATGAGCAGGACCAATGCTCACACAGTGCCTCACAGCCTCCTCTCCAGTAGCACCAGCATGAGACATCACAGGAGTCACTCCCAAGTGCAAATTCCCATACACCACATCCCTTAGAGTATGCTGAAGCAAGTTAAGGGAGAAGGCTCCAGCTGGGAGATCGCAACATGCTGACATTTTCCTTGGGGACAAGGCAAGTAACAAGGCAATTTCTTCCACAAATAACTCTGAGATTGTTTATTCCCAGTGCGGGACAAAAATGGTATCTTTAAACAGTCACATTTTCCATGATAGGAGAGTAGATTTTAATTTTGTTTTTAATGCAGCCTCTCCAATACCTTCTCTTTCTACAGCATGAATCATACCCCTGTTCAATGAAAGACTGCATTCTCTAACAAGCAGGAGACACCTACTTGTAAATATTTGTGCTGGCAACACTGATGAAAAGAAAAAACAAGTGCGAAAAAATAACTTAGCTCCTTCCTCAAGTAAGAAGTAACGCTCCTGAAATAGAAAATAAAACTGCAACGATGTAAAGCTAAAGGAGGAGAGGAATCAGACCACAAGGCAACAACGGGCAGAAGGGCACAGGCTTGGTCTGGCCACTCTCGAGTGACAATATTGTGGGAGAAGTTGCTTTCAGCCTCACTCCTCTCTCCAAGATAAAAAACATTGGAGGAATCCATTTCAGAGGTAGCTTTAATATATTGTGTACTAAAAAGCTGATTCTGGGGTAGATGGAGCATTTTTATCACACATCAGTGAGGGTTTAGCAAGTATGTTTGCTGCAGGAGAGCTTTAAGGCCAATCTGATCTAATTTCTTTCATTCTAGAAATACTTGTCTCATAATAATGTTGTTTCATTGACTCCAGTGGGCATGTCCCTGCTTCAGATCAGAGCAAAAAGGATTAAGAATCAGGCTCACTCAGCTTCTCTCATGCCTTCTTATCTTTTTCCCCTCTAGTCCAATGCCATCCATTTGTTCCCCAATATAGACTGCACCAACTTACACTTCCTGCTTTAGACCAAAGATGCTTACATGTACTACTTCTAAGACATTTTGAACGTGAATTTACACAATGGTTGGAAAAGAGGAGTGATAATGCTCTTATTTCCCTAAAGTCATACTTAGCTGGATGAGGGATACTCCAGTCATTAAACAATTGCACAGAAAACGATCTGGTTATATGCGAGAGGAATATTAAAAGACAATTGGTGATCATACAAAAAGCTGAGCTGGTGGCAATATCCAGCTCGCATAAATAAGTGTTCACATGCATATCAAGTGGACAAATGTGATGCTCTCAGAAAGGTGTACCTAAGTCTTTTAGTTCAGTGGTGGACAGAACAAATGTTTCCTAGCTCTTAATTCCTTAATTCCCCACTACAATTCCCCACTACAAACTCAAGAAGGTGCTGTTTTTACAGTAGGAGTGGGAAGCAGATATCATCACAGAAGAATCTGAGTCAGATACTTTCTACGCAGCAAGGGTGAGGGCAGAACAACACTCAAGTACAGGGTCAAGTCAACAGAAACCCACTAATAAAAGGTCAGATTCTCCATAGATTGAATCAGCACAGCTCTATGTACCTCAAGAGAAGCTTTATTATCACCAACTGTTTTTACTTATAACTTGACAACTACAGGCATCCACCACCTGTCTGGACAGCCTGTTCCAGTTTTCCACAACCTTCAGCATAAAATTTTTTTTCCTAATATCTGATCTGAATCTACTTCCCTCTGTTTTGAAACCATTACCCCTCGTCCTATCACAACAGGCCCTACTAAACAGTCTCTCCCCATCTTTGTTGTAGGCCCCCTTGAGGTACTGGAAGACCGCTATCAGGTATCCCCAGAGCCTCCTCTTCTCCAGGCTGAACAGCCCCAACTCTCTCAGCTTGTCCTCATGGGAGAGATGCTCCAGCCCTCTTATCTTCATGAATCTCCTCTGGACCCTCGCCAACTGGTCCATGCCCTTCTTATGTTGGGGACTCCAGAGCTGGATGCAGTACTGCAGGTGGGGTCTCACAAGAGCAGAACAGAGAGGCAAAATCCCCTCCCTTGACCTGCTGGCCACACTCCTGTTGATGCAGCCCAGGATGCGGTTGGCCACCTGGGCTGCAAGGGCACATCGCCAGCTCATGTTGAGCTTCTCACCCACCATCCCCTCCCAAGTCCCTTTCCTCAGGGCTGGTCTCGATCCATTCTCCGCCCAGCCTATATTTTGCCTGGGATTGCCAGGACCCACATGCAGGACCTTGCACTTGGTTAGATGGAAAGGCTAGGCAACAAACTGAAGAGCAAAAATGTTAAAATAGAACTCTACTTTGTGTTTCATATTGCAAATGCAAATATCCTGCCAATGGCTATGCATGAGGAAACTGGAAAGGACAGAAACAACATGTCTACCTGATTTCCTTAGGCAGGCAAGGTGAACAAGCCAGGACATGATCCTGCACTCTTTGATACCACTGCAAAAATTATTTGTATGGCAACAAGTAGATATATGCAAGCCACATCGTCAGTCACATTCAAAGCATACGCATCCAGGAGGCAGCAGATGCTCTGCTAGCAAAGCTGCACCACACTCTAGAGTGCATATAATGCTACACACGACCCTCCATCCATTTTGGAGGCAGCAAATACTGATAATTTGGCTAAAATCTAAATAGCTTTCCTTCCCAACTGTACTTTCTAGCCCTTGCAATTTAGAGATTTCAACCTAGCATATAGCTTTTTATGATGTTTCTAGCTTCCTTGACTCCCTTTGCTGCTCCATCCAGCTCTATAAGAGCCAGAGCACCTGTAATTTGTGCATAGCTGGCTCGCTGGCAGAACACTCCAGCATTCACTTTGGTCCAAGTAGTCCAAGTGACAGGAGTCCATTTTGAGTGTGAAGGACTCCCAGAAGCTACCTTGGAACAGGGCAGTGGAGTCAAACATCAAATATATTGCTTTAAAGTGCAGGAATGAATGAAGCACCTCACCTTGGCATGCAAAACCACAGCTGGAAAAGGCAGATGTAAATATGTTTCCCTGCACACCTGCTTTACTACAGTGAAGACCTTCACTGTTGTCTTGGCCATCACACTAGGTAGAGCACTCATCTTTCTGCATGACAGTCTTCTGGTAGGAAGGGGAGATAAAGTGTATTTGCTAACAGCTATACACTGTTGGCCACTCTGGATGTGTATATGCAAGAGCAGAAGAATGGCTGCACAAGATCAGACAGTAAAGGATAGCTGAGAAGTCTGCCTCTAGCAGTAGGTAGCACCAAATGCTTTAGAGGGAACATCAGGATTAGGATACATGTATGAGTCATCCTTCTACGTATCCTGTGAGCTCAAGTAGCAAACCATTGCTTAGGGTTTTCGCAACTGGAAGTTACATCAGGATTCATTGGGTTAAGGGCCTCTCAACCGCTGTGTGTCAGATCCATTTCTTAATGTATTAATACTCTACAACACACTGAAGCAATGAAATTCCCAGTTTCATCTAACTAACAAATTACTAACCAATCTTCAACCTTTTCTTAGAAGCCTCACAAAATAAGATCACACTCCCCATAAGCCACAAATATGTGAGAAGTTAACGGCACACTATGCCTACTAGAAGGGCAGCTATTATTCCAGGGAGATGAGGACAGCATGCAAATAGAGGAAATTTGGCTTCTCTTGTGGGTGAAACCACAAAAACTTTGTGAGGCTTTCTTTTCCTTCCTTCCTCTCATTCTGCCCACATACACCCTGTGCAATCCAAGCATGAAGACAAAGAATGGAAAACAACTGAGCATCACAAGGGATCCTCTCAGAGAGAAATCTCAGCAAAGCCTGAGATATTATGAAAGTTGTAGGTTGATTAGGAAGTAATTCCTACTAAAAGGCAGCAGCTGTTAATAAAGGTCTTGTGGTTTATTCTGAACTAGTGCTTGGCTCTAAGACTCAGTTACTCTCTGACATCCTCTGCTGCTGGAGCTCTGTGCTCATGCTCCATGCTTGATGCCATGGAGTAGAACAGCAAGCAAGTTGGGAGACCTCTTCTTTCTCCCTGGAGGTCTCCATCTGTTAATGCACTGCAAGACTTGTCTGGATTTTTCATCAAGCCTTTACAGGTAAAGCTTCTTTAACCTTTGCTAGTATTTCCCAGGTCACAATACAAAAGTGCTTGCAGAGGAAAGGAGGTAGCAGCACATGGTGGTCAAATATCTTCTCCCAAGAAACCAAGACTTCCCTTCAAAGCTGTCCATACAATATCACTGTTCAACACAGTGCTCTCAATTTTTACATAAACACTTGCAGTGGTCTTCATCCAGGACAGCTACTCTATCTAGCCCAATATCCTTTTTCTGATGGTGGGAAAAATTGGATTACTCAGGAGGAGCACAAAAAGGTGTGTACATAGTACAGGACACTTCTTTACACCTGGCAGCAAGCAAAGTTTGCTGACTTCCTGAACAGAGGTCTTTAACAGTCATGGACCTGCTTTCCACAAACCTATATAACCCCTCTGACCAGGTATATTTCTGGCCTCTAAAATATCCTGTCACAATTCATTGCATTTGGATTGTGTTGTGAAAACACTACTTGCTTTGACTTACCTGCTGCTGAATAAATTCACCATATGCCCCTGCACTTGTACTACAAGCAATCATGAGTGAAACGATTTCAGTTCTCTGGTGATAAATGCAAAGGTCGCCAGCATGTCTTCTCATAATTGCTTCTTTCTAAACGAAGAAGCTTTATGTAGTCACCTTGCATATGAAAGCTCATCATCCTAGTTGCACACCTCTGCAATTCCTATAGCTCTACTGTAACGTGTCTCAGATAAACTGGCTGGAATTGCCACCAGCACTGCAGATGTGGGTGCAATATGGATTTGTGTTTCACTTTGCTCTGAATTCTGTTTGTATGACTTTTTACTCCCACTAGAAGCTGAGGTGAGGTCTTCAGCCAGCCACCTACACTGATTCCAACAGCCTTCCAGAGATGCAACAGCTATTTACAATTTCAACATATATCCCTACAGCAAGCCCTTATTTCCCACACACATTACTTTGCAGTGATTGGTAACAAATTTGATTTGCCATATTCTCATTCAGCCACGCAGATTCATGAGATCCTCTGGCACACTGTCTGTTAATGGGCAGGCTGATGCAACTGCTTTTGCTTTGCAAATATTTGGGGATTTTTGTTAGTCATTTCCAAGGGAAATGCTTTGCTAGGAAGAAAATCCACATCTATGCTGACAGATAACAATAGTAGTGGTAGAATATTAAATAATAAACATCCTCATTAAATCATTTTATAATTGCACTATTACCATATTCCTTTTCATTCATGCATTCAGAGAGCCTAAAAAGAAGTAATTAGCATCAACAGCTGATGAATAAACACAGTTACAATCCTAACTACAGTGCAGATCTAACAGAAAAAGAAAGATCTCCACCTCTCCCTGAAGTGCAAGAACGTGCCTGGGAAATGCTTTCCTTTGTTCACTGGGGCACAATTACCTGGGATCCTTCTAGCCAGACTCAGGATTTTAAGCACCACCCTCTAGAGGTTATTCCACCTGGAAACATTAGGAACATGAGAACTGCAAAGTTCAATAACCAGGCTCAGGAATCAGAGATCCTCAGAGATCCAAGAACTGTGACAGAAAACAGCTGGCCCAAGATATATGCCACCATCTTCCAACTATTCCTAATTACAGAATTCAATCTGACATTGCCAGTGGTCTGACAGCAGGTACACTGCTTCTTGAGCCACATCTGGAAGGAAGGACTTCCACCCCTAAGAATGGAAATAGCATCACAACGTGTCTAGAAGAAACGAGGTCTAACCTTGTTCCAGCTAGATCCTCGTAGCACTCCAACATTCTGCACTTTTCCAGTCACTTCCCTGTTGGTGTTTGTTAACCTCCACTATTAAGGAAGACCTGCAGGAAGACAGAGCACAGCATGCTAGGCAGTGAGTACATCCTTCTGCTTGTACTGTGGTGCCAATTGTGAGCAACTCTTGTTGGCTCCTGTGCAGCTGAGGACCCTCTTCCTGGGAAATCAGCTATTATATCTGGCCCACTTGTGATGCTTCCTGCTCACAGCTAAGTCATGGTAGTAAGTACTCACTGTGTAGCTATCTTCACAAGACTGTCAGGCTCACTTGCAAGCTCCATACAAATTTGTGGCTGACTTGCAGTGGCCAAAGATTGCCAGCTTGGTGGCACAGGATGGGGAACACCACCAGCAGTGTGCATCCCTCATTACATATGCTAGCAACTAGGGATCAGACAAAGCTCACAACCTTATTGTGATCTGCTTCTTTGCATGGAAATTCTGGACCTGCTGCTCATCCTCCTAAGGTCTCTGCATTGTTTGGGCTACAAATGAAAAGTGGCAACCAGACAGACCCAAGGGTTTCCTCACCCATGTAGGGTTGCAAGTGAAAAAGATTTCTGCACAGAGATGCCACAGGAGGAAAATGAGTTCTCATATGAGGCACAAGGAAGAAATCCCAGCAGATAAAACTAGCAAGGTATAGAGCACTCTGATATACCAGAGTCAGGGCATACATTTCCCCATTGCCAGCATTAGCAACACAGCGTAGCAGGTTTGACAAGCAGCAGAGTTCATATATGTTTAGGCTGGAGAACAGCCAGCAAGTCCAGAGCCTTAATAAGCAGCACAGCATTGTTGCAGTAGAACATATCTGAAGGATACTGGCAAATTAGGAACACAGCAAATTAGGAACACTTGGCTTGCCTAGGGAATTCCATATTGGAAATGAATGCAAGATCCGAGTCTTACAAGAAGCAGCATTCCCCTTCCTGATGCTATAGAAAGAAGCTGGAGGAAATGCTTCAGGATTTCACTCATGTTTTCTGTTCCACACATTCAGTCCAAGATCACATTACATTCCAATCAGTATTGTTTCAGGAATTAGTAAGAAAATCCTAGAGGAACAGCAATAAAAATATCAGTTATTTTTGGTATCATCAATTGTACAGAGGAAGCTGGACGTGTTGTAGAAAGACAACAAGTAATAAATATTTTAACAGGCAATACACCAGAAGCCAGAAGGGAACTGTCCACTTTGAAAATAATTTGGCTTATCTTGTCATAGATCAAAATCAGCAGCTGATTTTGGTTTAAAGGTGACTGGTGTGCTGATTTTGGCAAAGTCATCAGTGTTTCACTCATGATTACTATGGCTTTTCAAGGCATTGCTTTTACCTCAGTTCTGCCTGACTTGCAGGAAACCCCACATCACCTCGGGGCATGCCAGCATAATCAAGTACTATCACAGCATCTCTGCTGGTTGCCACAGAACAGATCACTGCAGGAAATATTTGCTCTAGCTACATAGGACATTGAGCTCTGACTACTTTTAGAGTTAAAGGTAAATACATCCTGAATCGCAATACCATGGACACCCTGTGACTACCGAAGCACATGCTGAGAGGGGAAGAGCCTGTCTACACAGAGCACACACTTGGGATGTGATGGTCATCTCTGAGCGCTCTGCAGTAACCAAGAGTTATTTACACACACACAGAAAAAAAAGAAAAAAAAATCATCAAGCAACTGGAAAACTCCGAGCTGTGCTGGAAACTCTGCTAGCAGTGCCAGAACAGTCACTGCAGCTTTAGCACCTTTCTCTGGCTCCTCCTGCAAACTGCTGAGCAGAAGCAGGGCAGCAGTGGGAGGCAGTCGCAGCTCTGCTGTGTGGGATCCGTCCCAGAGCTCCCCTGGCAGCTGGCTGGGAAATGCCCAGGCTGTGCCCGAGCCCAGCTTGAGAGGATGAGGAGGAATGAACCAGAGCCTCAGCATCAGTCTGCCCTTCTGCAAGAGGCATGGACAAGGCAAGTCAAGTCTTCCTCACAAAACATCTCACAGCCTGGGAAACCTGAGTCAAGCTTTCCCTACCATATGACATGCACTTCATGGCCTCACTAACCAGTAATTGATAAATTGCAGGAATTAACTATCAGGGATTGAAAATCATCTATTTCTTGGGCAATAAGTCAAATAACAGCCTTCACATGTGTGCAGAGAGAGTCTAGATACTCTTTCCCTTGCACAGCTGCCACAGGCTATTTTTTATTTGCCACCATCAGTTTGAATGTCAATCTGCATATCTTACACATTGCAAGCCCAGGTCCACTGCAGCCCAGGCACATCTCCAGAGTAATTTCTTGCTGGCACCAGCAGACACCTTCTTCCAGTGCCCTATTCTCAGTGCCACAAGGGCACTGAACCGAATCCCATTGCCAGTTCGTGTCACCACTCAGGGAGCTTTGAACCACACTGGAAGAAGAGGTGCCCAGTGACATTGTGAATGGGACCACAAAGAGCTGGGCAAGCTGGCTCTGTCAGCAGTTATTCCTGCAGCCAAAGCCCAAGACACAAATTAAATCTGTTAAAACCACCCATGGTTCTTGTGGGAGGAAAACAAATACCAGTGCATACTACTCTGGAATGACTAATTCAAAATAAACATATGCAATCTCCACATCTGGTTTGGACAAGTCCAGGCTGTGTGCTAAGGCACATCATTTGGTTTGGATTTCTTAAGCACCTTTTTTGATCTACTGGGAGCTGTCCTTTAAGGACAGGGGCATTTCAACTGGAAGACTGGTGAGTGTAGGGGAAGCTGACTGTGCCCCTAAGCCACTGAGAGCTTTCCCCGTTCCAGCGCTGCCCTGGGCAGGCCTGGGCAGTATAGATGCCTCTCCTGAGGTGCAAGCCCTCTTCTCAGGGATAGCACTGCTCAGACACTGGGCGCTCCCCTAACTGTTTCAGTAGCTTTGTATGGAGACAAAG
Organism: Tetrax tetrax; assembly: GCA_009806455.1. Taxonomy (NCBI): domain Eukaryota; kingdom Metazoa; phylum Chordata; class Aves; order Otidiformes; family Otididae; genus Tetrax; species Tetrax tetrax. Next base: position 334,162 of record WHYT01016460.1, on the reverse strand, counting down.
TCTGACTCCCATGTGCTATGAGATGCTTCACTCCAGCTAAGTACCCCTGTTCCAGGCACAGATAGGTGGGAAGATGCCACCCAACTATCACCCACACGACCCATTCACTGTGATGCCTTTTGCTGCTTGCCATGGTTGGGAAACTAAGAGTCTGAACAGTATACAGGACTAAACTGCCCTTGCACCTTTTCTTGCAGACTGAGCAGTGATAGAAAAACCTGCCAGAGGTGAAGACCAAACAAGCTTTCTGTGCCCAGGGACTGTCACGGACTCCCTGTCTGTCACATCCAAGTGCCAGCTCCCAGCCCTGCCAGACAGCACGGCACAGCCAGCCCTGGGCTGGTGCAGAGGAAAAGGCAGGAAGCATGGCAAGCAACCAGACTCTCCTGCCTTCCCTGCCCTCCTTGCACAACCTTTCTGCAGGTGCAGTAATAGCCATGCCCTTGGGGTCCTCCTACCAAGAGTCTTACAGACAGTGCTGATTGAGAGAGCAACTTTTCTGCCACGCTGGTCTGTCACCCAAATACATTCTTACTTAGTCTGTGCCAGCCTTGCTAAATGCCATGGCAAACTCCCCCTCAGTCAGGCTTGCACACGCTGGCAAGGAAGCCAGGGTAATGGAAACTCATCCTGTAGTTTCCTTAGGGAGAAACAGACAACTGTCTGGCAGGATTGTCAATTTAGGAAAAAAGTTTCCAAGCAGAGTGACACAAAAGCCATTCCAAAGCAGCAATGCATTGATTTGGATGAAGTGTCATGTGTAGAACCTACAGACACTTCTCATTCATTATTTTTCTCCACATTCATCCTCATATAACTGTTAATAGGAGGGTAAGGTTTACTGTCTCTGTCCCTTAGGAAACTTATGCGCAGAGAGGGTATTAGACTTGTTGGATTTGCTGAGCTCTCAAGCCAGCTTTCCCTCCTGCAAGCATTGCAGCCTCTTTGGATGATGCTGAAGATGAGCAGCCCTGCACAGTTCATCCAAGCACAAGTAGCAAGGCAATGGAGCAGGTGAAGGAATTGCTCTTCTCCCAGGAGCAGATGCAAAGGGGTGCCTGATGTCAGAGCTACACTTCTCAGCACAGGATATGGGTTAAAATGACTCCCACTGCCAGTTCAAGCTGAGAGCTGTGAGAGGTTGTGGTGGCAACCCCAGAAAGTGCTGCAGTTAGTCACACGCTCATCTGTCAAAACCCTTGGTATTGCTGGCCCAAACTATCTCCTTAATCAGAATCACCCAGCTGAAGTTGGCAGTTATCATTTCCAGATAAATACCCATCTACCTTCCACTTACATAAATAAGTACTGGCAGTCCAAGTAGTCTTTCATTTTCACAGAAGAGAAACATAGAAAGCTTACAGTAAATAAAGATTCTGTTTAATTATCTTCTGATAAAGTCTAAGTTTCAGTATGTTTCTTGGTTTAATATTAAAATCATTCCCACTTCAATTTCTTTATCTCTAATAAGCTAGACAACATTATGAATATCAAGTCACAAGGAATTTGTTAGCAGTGCTCTTTGAGAAGAGCCTTGGTTTCATACCATGATGATTTTATGTTGCATTGCCAGTTTATCTGTAATTTGTTGCTGTTTGACTGGCAGTGAGATATAGCTTCTGCTTTACTAAATAAGTGAAACTCAAAAATGCATATTGTCTTGCTAAAGGAAGTCTGATCTGTTTAGACTTACTGTAGAAAAATCAAACTTTTCTGACCCAAAGGATTTCCTGCACTCAATTTTCAGACAAACTTGAACAACATATGAATTCTTACTGGAAAGTCAATCTTTTTAAGTCCAGGTGTCTGGATCATTTCAGTATCTGGACAGGGAAAACACAAGGTCTAACACTTACTTGGGTTTATAAACATTCTCCTGAGACAAACACACACACACGTGCTATTGAGTTAACTGTCTCACCTTGGAGTCTGTTTAAGTTCCTATTAAATTCAGACACGCTGCTCCATCAAAGGGGTTATCCCCCAGCTCCCGTTGGCTCAAAACTGTATCAAGAAAGGAGAGTCTTAGTGATGTTCCCATAAAAAGAAAAGTAGCATGAGTCAAAGTGAAATCCTAAACTTTTCAGTGGTTCTTTTAAAACCAGTGGCTTTAGGAGTAAGCTTGATATTTGACAGTTGCTGCATATGCAGAGCTACGTTTAAAAATACAATAGCTCCTCCTGATTTTACTCACATTGAGCTGGGTTAGAATAACTCCAACGAACTAAGCAAAGTTACATCTCAAAGGAGGATGCAAGTGGGAAAAGAATAAAGATCACAAAATTTAACTTCTCCAAATGGGGATTTCTGTTTAAAAGATATTCCAGCATGACCTATCCACCACTGAACCCCTGACACATGCCTGTATGGCTCCAGGCAAGAAATATCCTCTCCTGCTAAAACACAAAACCAGCTCATTTCTTTCCAGCTGTTTCCAGAACTCTAGTTTCCAGCCTCTTCAACCAACAGTACCACTTTAACATGAAGAGAAATTAGGTCTAGATACCCATTGCTTTGCACTTTAATTAAAAGCAACTGACACAGATAAACTGCTCCCAGCCTGCTCCAGTGGCTTCCCTCATGTTTTGCCTGGTGGTACGAGTGCAGTAGGAACCAAGCCAAAGAAATCAGTCCTTGGGAGCTGCTGGGAGCTCCCAGTTTCTTCAGCTGCCTTTTCCAGCAAACAGAAAGGTGGGGACATCAGTCCTGCTTCATCAGGACCCTCTAGCTCTCCGATCTGAGCTCCTTATGGTTTGTAGCAAGTGGTCACAGTGGAACCACATAGGGCTGGAAAAGGCATCCATGGAAAACTCAGTAGAAAGCAGCAACATGAGAATGAGCTGCTACCAGGGAGTTCAGAGCAATTGTCAGAACAAATAGGAAACACAGGGAAAGCTGATGATCAAAGCAAATGCTGGGTTTGCTAAGGGACAGCCTGCTAGACATCAGCTAATACATTGAAACAAGTACTCTGGGTTGCAATGTTAATATCCACAAGCAGGAGTGAACAGTGCCTCTCTAATGCCACATTACTAGACATGTTTTTAATAGAAAATTCCCTCCATTTCTAGTTCTATCTGAGCTGCAACAGGTTCAGCAACATCAAGAGCCTTAGTGGAGATGACTTTAAGCCTTTGGTACCCATTTGTGGGACCAGGCACAGCAGATGGGCTCCTGGCAGAGGTTAGGTGACACAACGCTGATAGGAACCAGATGCTACTCTCTGCGAGGGGTCCTGATGTTGCTGCAGGAAGCAGCAGTGGTCTGGCATGCACTGCTTGTACCTGGTTTGCTGGAAAAGCACTCATTCTGAACCGCTCCAACTACCAGGAGAAGTTTTAGGTGCTGCAGAAATGGAGCAAGATCCTGGATCATGTCCTAAGCTCTAAAAAGCCATTAACTAGAGGCCCCCTCAGACAGGTACTACAGCAGTTCTAAACAGGTAAGACGGCATACTCGCTTAGTAAGAACATGCTTAGTTTGGTTGAGGCTGGGCCAGCATGGAATGTAACAAAGGTTCAAAGCATAAAACAAAACTGCAAAGTAGTACAGAAAGTGGATCAGAGAGATTTACCACATGCTCACTCTCTGTTCTTACACCCTGCCACAGTCATCTTCTTCAGGCCACCCTCTGACCCAATACAGCCCCCTCTTCTGCTCACAATTTAGGGAAACAGACTATGGAGGCACCCAGGGGTTTGGGTGAGAGCAAGCAAACCCCTGGATTTGATGTATAAGCGAGCAGAGCAAGTGCAACCTGAGGGTGCTGTGCTCCAGCTGCAGGCGAGTGAGCAGCACTGTCTGTCCTCCACAGTGCCCTGCTCAGCTCAGCCGGCTGTAGTACAGCAGCAGGAGCACACCACATCCCCAGGCCCTACATCGTACCACAGCAGATCATGCATCACACAGCAGTGTTAAATTTAATTTTTCTAGGGCTGCCCGTTGACTTTTAGATTCCACTAAGCTAACTCAAATGAAACCAACCAAGCCTCTTTTCACCCTAGGGTAAAAAGGTTTTTCCCTCCAGCAGGTGACTCTTCCTATTTAAATCACACCGGTTAAACATAGAAGCGAAACCACTGTTGAATAAGAGTTAGCAAGATAAGCAAAAAGTATTTTAAGTCTGTACTAACAGATCAGCAGATGTCTACTTCATATAAGAGCAATTATGATGACAAGGACACAGGCTTGTCTTACAGCTGCAGGAGCATCAGTTCAGAGAAAGGCTCCAGCAGCTACACACCACTCAAGCATACATGGATGATCAAACACCACCCTTTGCTTTCTAAATCTCTCTCTAGTTTTTTTTTTTTTTAATTACCCTACCTGCACAATAATTCTTTGAGCATCTTTTGCTTCCTTCCTCATAGCCCTTACCAACACAGGGAATCACAGCTCTGTCATCTAGTAACAAGCTTTCAAATCGTGTACTTAAATCAATGTGAATGTGTGCAGGGCCACTATCCTGAAATCAGCGTTCCATTGATCTATCTTGGCTTACCTTGCCTCAGCAAACTTGGGGCTTGTGAACACAGAGCTTGGACAAGTTCAGTTTAAATATCTGTAAAATTCTGTAGTTAAACCAATTACAAATGCCTGCTTCCATACATTTTCAGCAAACTGATTCACAAATACTCATAGAGTATCAATAATCCCCTGATTAACTTCATGCTCACAAGCTATCTACAGAATTTGCAACAGTTTAATCAACAGGTTGTCTGGCAGCACTGAACTGGATGAAGGATTTACAGACACATCAAAGCCAGTCCTGTGCTATTAAGGGCCTGTCATTTAGTTCACTGTAACACATCACTTTAGGGAAAGGCTAGATTTTGTGACACTTCTGTTTCTAGGAGGAGGGTATTCTAGACCCTGATGGTTAGAAAACCTCCTAACTTGCAGCCCAGATGCATTCATTACCATTTCTCATGGTTTTCTTCTTCTGACAGCACTATCCTTCAGTTCAGGCTCCTGTCCTTTCCAAATACTTCATCCTTTCATTTTGTGTAGCCTTCTTCTAGGTTTCCTTTCAACATGAGCTTGTGTAATAAACACCCAGCATCCCTGAACATCTGCATCGTCATTCTTCACAACTTGCACCACACGGGACTAGGTGGATCCTGGTGGATCCTCACACTAAATTTGCCGTTTTCACAAGAACATCATATTGGTGGTTCATAGTCATCCTGTGATCAGCCAGAACACTGACATCTTTCTCCTTCTCAGTATTTTTTAACTGATGAGGTCCCTGCTTAAGAATAGGTTTTTGTTATTAGTCACTGAGCACCCTTGCACTCTGTACTGCTGAGTTTCAGCCCATTGCTACTACTCTGGTCTCAGCATTCCTGGTATGATATTCTGACCCTTCCTCATGCTGAAGCTGCTTCCTAACTTCTATCCAAAGCACATTTTGTTAACCAGCACTGAGTTTTCAATCCAGAGGAATTAATGAAAACAGTAAATAAGGAGTACCCCTCACCTCCAGCCATATCAATATCTCCAATTTCGGTATTGCTGGTTGTCTCCCAGTAGAGCAACTCCTAAAGCAGCTTTTAGCAATCCTCATCTTTTCTAACAAGGAGTCATTTCCTATGGACTTACATATTGAGTGATGTCCAGCTGGGTGCAGGGGAAGACAAAGTTACGTCAATGAGATTTAAATTGTGAGCTTCAACGACTTAAGCTGGATAGGCGCAAATGCTCTAGATGCTCATTCTTATTTAAGGAATTGCTTATTTCCAGTCAGCTTTAACTGACTTCTAACAGGCTGAAACCAACTCATTGCAGACTTAAAGAGTTACTGCCTGACAGCCAAACCTCTATGAGTATTTGTGAGCCAGAGGCACAAGCATGCTTATCCATCAGTAGAGAGAGCACACGACTGGCCTGCACACAAATACAGCTCACCCCTGATCATGGAGGGCAAACACATACATCTCCTACTGCTCAGTAGTTGCAGTTAATTCACCACAGGCACTTTAAACCAGCTGCATACCCAAATCCTGAGGGTTCTTTTCCAGGTTCTGCTCCAGTTCTATGGATGAAGCTTTTAATCACAGCTTGAATTAAATCCAAGCAGCTTTCTTGTTTACATACACGTGATCCCTCTTTCAACCCACAGAATTGCACCACTTTATCTGATCAGCTAGTCAACTGACTGAAAGGGGTAGTGTTGTATTCTTACAATAAGAATTACTTCTCCGCCTTGACAGATGGGAAAGACATGACATAGACAATGTAGAGCTAGGGAAACCTCTGAATAAACATTTCAGATACCCAGGACTCAGGCCCCATTGACCTTCAAAATTACAACAGAGTCCAGCTGCTGTTCTTGTAATTGCAATAAGACAGAAAGCATATGTTTGAAGATTCTTCTTTGTATTTATTTGGGAATTTAAACTGTACCTTCTTCACAGACTTCCAAAAATATTACCAGAGGCTCCCAAATTCACATTTTTATCATGATCAGCTGCCTTCTCCCAGCTTCCCATTTGGTTTCAAAGCTACAGAAAACAAAGACAGATGTTCACATGCGTTTAGACTTGATCCACCCAATCGCACCAGACAGACTGATCAGGCTATGCTCAATCTGGTGATACTGGGACCATCCCTGAAGGATTTTACATCTATATTGACACTGAAGTGACCCACATGCCTTAGACAAGCTCTCTTCCTTTTACATAGCTACAGTGACGCACGGTGACTGCCACTCACTTCTCATTGGCGCGGCACAAAGGCAGGGTCTCCCTAGAGAGATGGCAATGGTTATAGGACACAAAGACCACTTGGGCTTGGAGCTGTAATAGTGTTTCAGAGCTCTAGGCTACCACTGCAGTCAAAGAGTGAGCAAGCCCCACAGGCACAAGGCTCCTGAGCTAGAATAGCTGCAGCTGGGGAACTTGCTTATCTCCAGTCATCACCAGCCCTTGACAACGTTAAGACAAGTGGCCCCTCAATCACTTTTCAGCAAGAAATAAGACTATGGACAGCCTGCTATGCAACCAGCATTTGAACTCTTTAAAAATCACACTGTCTGGGCAGAACCAAGCTCCCCTACAGCACTGGAATGTCATTTTGCTGATGGCCAGGGCACTCCACCCTGAAAAAAGCCTTTCTTTCTTACAAGCTTAGTCATGTATGACTCACTTATACGTGGGATTTCTCAAAGGGAAAGCAGAAGTGTTTGGAAACCAATCCAGCTAAAGAGATCATTCCCTCTTATCTGCAGCGCAGTGTCACTAGGGATCCCCTGTACTCCCCAACTTCTCTCTCGAGATGGCAGTGGCAAGACAAGAGCACTGGTTTCAGTGGTGTCTGCAGGAACCACCAACCCACATACAGGCCATCAACCGCCACACCCAATAGCTGCTGGTTTCAAAGCAAGGTGTTATGCTTGACAGGCTATTAACAGCATCCTAAAATCACCTGAGACTGATCTCTTAGCTCAAATATTACCCCTCCCCAGAAATATCCAGAGCATCACAACCTCATATTGCTCTCTATTCTACACCAGAACCTTCTTGACACCCCATCAGATACCAAGCACATATTTTACTTAGTTGGTTACACACAGAAAAGATGAACCGTGCTACAAGAAATGCGAACAGCATGTTTGCCTGGCACTGTAGTTGGATACCAGAGATGCCAGCAAAATCCTCTGAATTCAGGCCAGGCTGATGAACGGCCTCATACAGAGGCCATAGCTCTTTTTTATCTTCTAGAATGTTTATTGGTCAGTGGTGGACAAGAAAAACTTTGGTGTGATGGCATCAAATCACTGACGAGGTGCCTCCTCACCACTCTGCATGGATGAAGAGAAGGATTCTGGATATGATGCCAGAGCACACACATGGCTTAGCACAGTCTGAGGCAACCCAGGCAGGCAGGAATACTGCCAGGTCGCCAGAGTCAGATGCTGGATCGAAGCATCACCCACCACCGCCAGCTGTAAGCCTCCCACTCAGTGGCACCAGCAACAGCAGAGGCTGGCAAGGGGAGCCATTGGTGAGAGGATTGCCACAGGAAATCTCAATCCATTCTGCAGCATCGAGCACAGGATGCTAACTCTGTCTGTATTAAAGTCCTACTCCACGTGCATGCAAAAACAAAGTCTCTTGTGACTGAGTAAAAGATAAAGGTCACAGCAAAACCAGCAAGTTTCACAAAAAACAGATAATTCTAAAAGAAAAAGGGAAGAGTTTTGTTCATTTCAGTGAATCTGAGTCAACTTTTCATCTATGTTTTTTGTGAAACTCCTCTAGCTTTCGGTGACCTTTCGCAGACAGCTGCACAGCACCACCAGTCTTTGATATTGGAAGTTAAACGCATCATTGCACAACGCAACGAAAGGAAATGGGCCAGGCCCCGAGACGTGGATCTGAACATGGCTCAGGCCTGTGTCCCAGACGACTCAAACTCAAAATGTGATCTATAAGCATGCAAAGTCTCTGCACTTCCAAATCACATCTGCCAATAGGAGCTTCAGACACCTATCTATATGGCAAGAACAAATTTCTATTTAAGAGCCTCCCAAGTGCTTGACTTACCCAAAATTAGTGACATAAGAAAGTACTGCAGAGAAACCTCACCAAACTGAGTAGCACCTATCTGCAGTCCATCCTGGATATGCTACAAGGATGTGGCTAATTCACTTAGTATGTGTTTTTTTTTTCCTTCTTCTTCAAAGGAGACAGCAGAGGATGATGAACTCGATAGCAGGAGGAAAACACCATAGGAAAATATCACTTCCTATGCAGAAGAGCTGTTGAACTAGAGATATTCTTGTAATGATGCTTGCAGTATGCTCCAGTTTGTTTTGCATCTGTCAGGGTAGGATCAGAAACTGAGTTTTATTGCTAGCATTACCTCCTCTCCAACAGACAGTATTGTTTTACATTGTTTCGGACAGAAGTAGCAGGAAGGAATTAAGAGACTAAACCCCAAGATGAGGTTTTATGGGAAATCTCTCAGGATCTTTACATAGTAAAACGTTCACCTTTCTAACAAGAGCTTTAATTACATTCCAGTTTTCACAAGAAAGCTCTTCTCAGATTTAGTCTCAATTCTGGGTGACTTCAACCACCAGTTTCTATTTCTCACTCCCAGCTGCATGATTCCTTCTGCTTGTGCCTCTCACTGAGCAGGTATTGTTTCTTTGGGTGCCATTTTGGAGCAAAACTGCAGTCACCTTCTCATCTAGAGCACCCTCTTTCCTATCACCCTGCCACTACCACTCAAACATCCTGTGCATCAACTACCATTACTAACACCATGTGCTGTACCTCTGGCTATGAAACGGTTCAGCAGAGGAGGGGGGAAACTTTGCTTTGCTGATTAATAGGGTCATGTTTTGTTGAAGACTCTTCTTTGCGGTTTAGCTGGCTTGCTAGCTTGCTGCTGTAAGCTCAACAGCATTCAAAGCAGAGAAGTCAAGACACAGTTAAGGCAGCATGTATACACCAGAGATTCAGACAATCTGCAACTTACTGTAAGTGTGCTGGGAACACTCTATTGTGCACCAGTTCCATTCTTAGGTATCTTCTTCTCTAAATAGCATCTTGGTTCATCAGCTGTGCCACATTTTTCATAATCACTCTGCTAAGTCAGGAGTGGCATCTCTCTTGGGCCTGTGTGATTCATGATACCTCTCTGCAGATGAAGTAAACTCAGCTCCTTGTGGTGTCTAGCTCTAGTACAGCCCAACAAAACAGGACACCCCACGTCTGTCTGAGATACCACAGGGTTTGGACCAGCAACAGTGTGGTAGCTCCAGACTACACCAGCACCAGGCTCTGACACAGACATGTACCTGACTTGCAATTTAGAGAAACTAGCGCTCCCACAAATTTTACTTTGTTATTTGCTTTGCCATCTTTTAGCAGAAGATGCACTGACTCAACACCATGTTCTATCATGCCTGGCCTCTTTGCCATCAACATGTCATGACTGGAAGCTTGGGACACCAATGTCTGCTCTTTATTTGCTTAAGACACACAGCATGGCCACCAGTAGAGCGACTGTCTGCAAAGCCCCACACACTGAGGCAGGTCAACACCAGGACTCTGAATCTTTCAAGATTCAAGCATTGCATCAAATTGTCAATGGAGAGGGGATTATTGGCAACTGAGGAATGAGATTGGAGTCCCCAGTAACTACTCACTACCCAGTGGATACCATCTAACTCTGGGGAGCTTCATCCCATACTTGCAGGCAGCTGGAGTCTGCAGCAGCTCAGCACAAGGCCCATGCCTGGTTGGGTGCCTCCTGCGGCTGCAGTAGTACTGGGCTCCACAGTGCCTGCTGCAGCAGCACCTGGAGACTGCACACCCACACCTTCAGTAGGCACAGGGACCCTGCAGGTCGTCTTCCAAGAAGCTGACCCTCTCAGTACCTCTCCATGGTATTTACACATATCTCAGGAGCAAGGTTCACACTCGGTTGTGAAAGCGCACTCACTGGTGATTCAGAAAATCAAAAGCACAGGAGGGCCACATGAGCAACGCTACATGTAACCACAAACCACATCAGAGCCAGTCAACCAGCTTGTATGGTGGGAGAAGCTACAGCTCTGAGCTTGCTTGAAAAATAGATGCTCAGAGGAATCCTGCAATTAGAGGAACTACAGTATTTTTAGCCACTGAAAGAACTGTCTGAATAGCAAAAGAATGAATCCATCAGACTGGCAAAGAAATGGTTACAATGGTTGCCTCATGGGGAAATTCAGCTGGTTCTCCCTTAGAGCAAAACTTTCCTGGGATAAGGAATAAGTTTACAAGCTTGTGAATAGGAAGCTGTCAGTCAAATAAGCAGCTGCCTTCAGATAGGAGCACATCCAGACTTGCACACCATCACATTTCAGAAATGTCTGAGCCACTCACAGTGCAGGACACTGGGCGTTGGAGGTTTTGACTCATCTGACTCGCGTAGTATTGTTAAGATTTTCACACCCACAGCTGCTTCCGACTCCACAACTTCACAGTGGTGTGAAACAAGCCTTCTCAGGGATGGGTGCTACCCTAAGCCTAGGGGCTAGTCATACAGCTTCTGTTAACTTGGGAAGGATTCATAAGGTCAGCTGGTGGGTACAAATTCTCCCACCTCCAGGTTTTGATCTCACCTTAACCCTCTGAGAAGTATTTTCCCTTGCCATCATCATCTCCACATGGAGGTCACCTCACCCACATTATGGCAGAACAAGACTGGGCTTACATTGAGCCATTGTGAGTCTAGGTGATCGCCTTGTGTCTTCTCCCAACATCTCCAATAAGACTGTCACTGTGGCAGTGATTAGGCCAGGCTGTAGGAACAAGTCCCTGGCTGTGACACATGCATTGCCAAGAATTTGCTTGTTGGGGAGCAAAAGGCCAGAGGCAACTGCGCAGCACTCTGCTATGGAGGGAGCAGCTGAAAGATTAGAACAAATGTCACAAATTAGGGTGTGTGTTGAGATGGGACCCCCAATCCAAAGACAGGAAATCAGTTACAAATCAGAAGCCACAGCTGTGAGCAGTAACTGCAAACACAGATAATGATTGCAACCACAGACAATGTTGCTGTCAAATGTTTCCCTGATTACCATGGCCCCAGCTTGCTTATTCAGTAGTTACTGAAAAAATCTACTCAGTTGGGAATAAGAAAATACATTTCTGGCAGGGGATTGCATACTTATTTCTCCTCCTCAGCTCTTTGCTGTGCTCCTAGCTGCCCTCTATTTCCTCTCCATGTTCTATCTTCTCCTCACTGGCTTGGTCTCCTTGACAAGCTGGAAGTGCATTCAGTTGAGTCATGGGGAACAAAACAGAGGCTAATGTGTTGAATATAGATGTTTCTAAAATGAAGGAAGCTCAAAAGGAAAGACAGATGCAAATCTGAAAACGGAAGGGGCACTTGGCAAAATGGTCAGATGCTTCTGAACCTCTCTGGCTGACCACATGCGCAATTTGGTGAGCAGCATTATGTCACAGTTATGCTCAGCAAGAAGCAAATCCTGGCCTGCCCATTGCACAGCTTACTGGGGCACCCACCCATTTCGGTGCTGGAAGGGGGCATCCTGTCCCAGAGCATCTATGAAACTGAAGCAGCTTTTTGTCTCTGCTGCTCCAAGGAGGCCTCGGACCGGCAGCTTGCAGAGCTGCTGTATTACAGACTCTCAGTGCTTTTGCAATATCCTGCCAGCAGCATCCTGCAGAGCTGAGCAAGGCTCAGTTCACGCCTTTCCAAAGGCACTCAAGCACTGGCTGGAGGCTTCCACTCCTCCAAGAGGCAACTTTTCCTGTCTTCTGCTCTTACCTCACACACTTTGCATCCAGCTGCAACGTATTCCTCCCTCTAGCCAGTTCGGATGCTGTAGCAGAAGGTGTGTTTTTCTTGCTCTTAGTTTTGGACACAGAAGGTGGGCTTGTACTTCCAGTCAGCTCAAACAGTGTTAACAGTATATCTGTTTGGCTTGAGAATAAATCCAGGGCTTAAAAGACTTCAAAACCTGACTCAGCCCAAATACATCAGTCCATAGAGCTTGGAAGTAAAAAACTTTATGTGACCAGGGTGCCAGAGGATACATGTATCCACACTGCTAGCACAGCATGCAAACACCTGGTTTGACATAGCCCACCTGCATAGTAACCAGCTGAGCCTCAGCCCTGCATGCTCTGTTCCCAGCTGTGTCAGAAATGCAAGTGTTCATACTAGGAAAGAAATATAGTCCCCTTCACTTCCCATTCCCTACACAAGCCAGGAAATGTGTCTGCTGAATTCACCTATTTTTGAATTCAGCAGTGAAGAGCACACAGGAGCAAGCAGTAGTGTCTCCCTGAAGCGTGGATTCTTGGGTTTCCTCAAAGGGTACATCAGAGCTTGTCCAATACCATGATTTAAACAATCAATTTGGAGACTATCTGTCCAACAAACTAAATTAAATATATTGCCTTGCTAACTGGAATTGAAAGAAAAAAAAAATCCCTAAGAGACAAAATCACAAGATCTGCTTCATACTTTACACATGCTGGTGCTGGAATAACTACCATTGAGCAATATCCTAATTGGGCACAGACATCTGTAGGCAGGATCTTCCTGAAAGTCCAAGCTTCCTTCAAGTGAAGCCAGAGACAAATGTGGTTTGTTTTTTTTTTTTTTAAAGGTAAGGGCAAGAGATAGGGATAGCTTTGCCCCATTATCCCCTTTGTTCATTTACACCCTGTGCTTTGGCTCTGATGCCCCCATGCAGTACCTCTGGCTCATCTGCCAGCTGCAGCCCACTCCGCTTCTGCCTACTTTACCCTGGGCTCTGCTAGCTGGTACAGCAAGGAGCAGAGCACAGGTCCAATACACATCTTCAGAGAGCGTATCCACAAATTGCAAAATCACCCACAGCTCTGAGCAGTACATGCCCGTAGCTGTGGCCTCCAGCCACATCCTGATGAAGTCCCTCAACTCAAGAACTTCATGCATGTGTCTGGTGTGACAAGGAGCACTCCAAGAGCTGCACCTTCTCCTTAGCCCTGTTGTGCTCCCATGCCACACGGGCAGACTCAGGCGCAACTGGGGATGGTTCAAAGGCCAGCTCTTCCCCCATCAAGGGGGTCCCTTCCATTGAGTTAATCTGTAATCAGCTGTAAGGGGACAGTCCCTTTGCACATCACCACTTCCTATCATTTCTCCACATAGCCAGCACAAGGGGGATGTGCTGCTCCTCCATCACCACGCTAATTTTTGCCTTGGACAATCCTTGTGCATTTTGCTGTTCAGGGGCTTGCTCTCAGTCAGCCACTGAGCCCTCTGATTTCCCCATGTGTCAGAGACATCAAAGTCCAGATGAACCACGCAGAGAGAGCGCTTGTTGCTCAGAGCAGCCTCCCGAATCCCTATAGCAGGGCTGACCATCCTGGGCAGGCAAAGGTGGTGCTCCAACCTGGACTGGTGGAGCTGGAACAAGGGACAAAGCAGAGTAGGAGGGGGTCTGTGTAGATGTGGGGAGCTGGAAGGGGAGCAGAACTGGAGAGGATGGGATCTGGAGAACGAAGGACTGCTCCTGCACCAGCCTAGTCTGCCTCAGGATCCCTTCAGGAAGCAGGGTCCTTCCTCAGGTGCAGGATCTCACCCCAGGGAGAGCAGAGCGCTTTCCGGCAGGCTTTGAGGCCACTCCGCTCTTTCACAGACCTTCCTTGCCCTCTAGTGGTTGTAGGGGAGTTGTGCGAGAGGATCAGCGCTGGGAGGGCCTCTTCATCCTCCTCTACCTCCCGAGCAGGCAGGTGGGCAGCTGCTCTCTGGTACTGGCAGAACCCTGTCTTGCAGGGGAAAAATCAAAGGAAGCTGCTTTGGCAGGGAAATGCAGCTCTCTGGGATAGGACACAGGTTGAACCAACACCTGAAGACTTGGGGAGCAGAAAGGCACATTGCTTTGCCAGAGGTGAGGGAAGGAATAGGGCTCCTTTTCTCACCACCTTGACTTCTCTTTCCAGAGACCTGGGAGCCCTTGCTCAAAGAAGTCACCGTGCTCAGAGTCACATGGCTGCCAGAATGGCATGGAGAGAGCCACCTGAACCTGGAGCTTTAAAGAGTTTGTATTTCCCTCTGAGGCCCAGCATACTTGAAAGATCCTTGACACACAGCTTAATGCCCATCTCACAGGGAAACTGCAAGCTGAGAAAGCACCTTCTTCCCAGAAGCTCAATTGTACCAACCTCTCACACAGAAGAGACCAAATTCTGCCACAGAGACAATGCCGCCTGCAACTGAAAGGATTCGCTGCGGGCAAAGAGCAAAAGCTTCTCTTTCCCCATTAAACAATAAGCTTTCTTGGCAAGGGACATATTTCAATGAGGTTGAGGGAGCTCCTTGCTGGGAGCTCTGACCACAATGGCAGACCACGTCACACCAGAGTGCTGTGAGTTGATGGCATAAACCCGGCCTCAGGCTCCTGCAAGCCACCTCCTGGTCATGCACCATCCCACTGTGCTGCAGGATCTGCCTCTGACCTGCTCCTGCGCTGCCACCCTTTTGTGTTCTCTGCATGAGAATGCAATTCATGAATCTGTGCTCCATCTCTACTGTTTGCCAATAAACTCATAAACCACAAGAGCTAACAACTCATAAACCACAGCTGGGATCGCTGCTTGTCAAACCCTGGTTTATACAGACATCTAGCGGCCTGTGCTCGAACTCCAGCACTGCCACCATGCAGCAGCACCGCGATTTATTTGCATTTTCAAAGTAAAACCAAAGCATCTCTGTGTCAGACATAGTGCACGTGCATAACGAATCAGCATGCCAACTAAATAAGGTCATTTAGGGAGTCCATACCACAAACCACATCAGTCCAGTGCTCTTGCCATTTTTAAAAGCCAGTCTTTATGGCAAGAGAAGAAAGCACACCATCTGTATGATGCAAGTCTGATAAAATGTTGGTAAATATATCCACACCAGAAGAAAAGAAAAGAAAAAAAAAAAAAGGCAGATGTCACAAAAGAGCATCTTGCCAACACAAATCTTCCCAAATCCAAAATAAAAAGCACAGGGGGTGGGTGACAGGAAACCCAGTGCTGCACCTGTAAACGGAGATTTCAGCAAGCACAGCCCTTCAAGGTGGCATGACTGAAGGCATCGCTTACTGATCCCATCCAGAGCCCTCATCTCTGCTTTTCCATGGGTAGCTGTGTTCTGCAGGGACCAAAGGATGGACCTGGAGCCTGACAGCTTTCAAGAGTCTGTACTTCCCACTGAGGCCCTGCATACTTTAGAGATCCCCAGTACACTGCTTAGCACCTATCTCATAGGGAAACTGCAAGCTGAGAAAGCTGTGTCCTGCAGGGCATGCCCCGGGCATCAGCATGCTCAACCTTGTCCCCCACGCCCCCCTCACTGCTGTAACTTTTGGCAGTCATCCCCTGGTGGGACAGAGTGGCAGTGCTGAGTTTACATGGAGCTAGGTGTCTTTGAACAGACTGAATGCTGAATAATGACAGATCTTCCTTCAAAGTAATATACACATCACCCTGTCAGATGCTTTGGAGTACCCAAACAGGCAGTTTCAACCTTAATTCATGTTTCTACCCCTCCACTTGGAGACAAGTACAGCCTGTCTCCACCTCCAGCGTATCCTGAAGAAGTAAACTCAGTCTTATTTCAGAGTCACTTACACAGGGTGGTGGGGGGAGCAGATGGGAATGACTGAAGGTTCACACCAGTAAGGGTTCAGACAGTTTACAATCAGACAGCCATGAGTCACCATCTAGGTATCCAGGAGGGACAAGAGAAATCCTGAACACCCACTGTTTTGTTGAGCAAAGCAGAAATCCGCCAAGGGAAAAAGCAAGAGAATCACAATGTATCAGGATCGCCCTGGCAGCAGTGTGTATGCTAGACTCTGCGCCCACAAGCTGTCTTCATTCTGAAGTTCTGATTTAAAGCCAACATCATCCCAAAATGAAGAGACACAGCCTTCACATTGCTCCCGTGGGCCCTGCTCCTCCCACCCTGGTCTGGACTTCCCCCATCAGGCTCTCCCTAGGGCATCCCTGCCTTGTTCTGCACAGAAACACCGTGACTCCATTGCACGCGTGACAGTGCACTACGCACGGTTGCTGCAGATGAAAGGGTTAGAGTACGGAACAGAGCAGGGTAGAAAAGCAGGCAGCCTCAAAGGGCAGCGTAGCACAAAGCAGGAAAGAGAAAAGCCACCCCCGGGAGGAGTCCCTGCCTGCTCTGTGCAAAGGCGACCCAGTTCCAGGCTGCAGCTGAGGAGCTCCGCTCTTTCATCTCCAGAGCACATTTGAATTTGAGGAGGTGGGGATGCCCCTAGAGCTGCTGCAAGCAGCATTTGAGAGGCATCCCACTACCTGTGAAGCTAAGGAGGAGCTGCTGTTATCAACTGTAGTGAGATTATCTCTTGGTTTCCTGGAGGGGTGACAATGTGAGTCACAAAGCAGTGGGAGGGTGGTTTCTTCATGTGCTTATTGGAGCATCTGAAACGCGTGGGCAGGGTAAAAACAATGCAGATGCAAGTGGTTATGGGGGTAGGCAGAATCACCAGGAGGATAGTATTTTTCCTACTTATTTGGATATATATAATATTTAGCACACCAGCATGCAGAACTGCTTGCACCTCCCCCCTCTTCTGTGCCAGGGTGACAGACACAGTGCCTGCGTTCCAGAATTCGGGGCCCTTTGCTCTGCTCCATGCCATGCTGCTCTGCCATCACCCATACTCACTGCCCTTTCTCTCTGCCTACCACCCAGGGAGCCCCCTCCACATGTTCCTCCAGGGACTTCACCAGATACCAGACTTCCCCTCTTTGCAGCCTTCGGCCTAGGCCAGGATGAACTGGGGAGGCTTCTCATGCCAGGTGCCACTTTGGGCAGCAAAGGCACAGCAAGCTCTGGGCAAGCAACACCATCCAGATGGGCCTGCTTGCTGGGAGGGCAACGTTAATTGCCCAACACTCTTGATGCCAGCCCTTGCTCAGCCAGCAGGACCAACAGCAGAGAGACCGGTCCCACCTGACACATGCCTCTTCAGAGGGCAGGGTGAGAGATAGCTATAGGACTCATACCTTGCCAGTACAGCCCTTCTCTGCACCCTTGCCCTCACAGGGCAAGGCTTTGCTCTCTGCTGAGCTGCACCCAGGCCTCAGATATGGTTCTCACATGGAGAGAGAAAAGGGCCATATCTCCTTTCAGTTACAGCTCTCCCACTTGCTCCTCCACATATCCACAGACAAGGGCCTCCTCATCAGCCTCTCCTCACTCCATGGCTGCTGGATGCTAAACATTTGGGAAGAGAAAAAAAACCCTCCCAGGACAACCCAGTAGCTGCAATTGGTAAGCACGAACCTCTACACTACCCAAGGTATCAATGCACCTCTCACTTCAACCAGAACACAACTATACATGTGGAAATAAAGCTCAAGGCATGTGAGAGTTAACAAGAGCTGTGCTCCATTGCACCAGCCACCCTGACCACTGCTCCGCATGCACACTGCCCATGAACCCAGCCTGAGTGGCAGCAGTGCTCACAATATTACCATTCTACAAATAAACACACTAAGATCAAAAACATGGCATAAAACCTTAGAAGAAGAGACATCACAGGAATATTCTTGTCCTAACAACAGAGTTACAGCTAGCACAAAGGTCTTGTCTCTTTGGGGATGATTCTACAAATTATTTGGAAAGCCAACTCCCTTTTCCAGGCAGCAAGGGAAAGCAAGCCTCCAACCTGTTTTTTTTTCAAATAAATACTTTAATAAACAGCTTTCTGATAGCTTGGAGATAGGAAACATCACGTTGTCCCAGACCTGGTGACAAGCATGCATCCCTTGGCAAAAGGCCAAATGAGTAAGCCCAGGCAGTTGCAATGCTTTTGCCCAAGCAGGGAGTTTAGAGGACAAAAGGGTTTGAGAAGAGAGATGGTATTTATCCCATTTAATTAAAAGCAGCTCATTTCATACATGAAAAACAACAACTCAGACAAAACTCTCAAACTGTCACATTTCAGAAGCAGCATAAATCACTTTAGCATGGATGAAAGCCTGAGGCGTTCCAGGACAGAGAGAGCACTGCAAAAGGAAGGAGCTATGAACCTTCTTCACTCAAAACCTTTCAAAAGCCTTCCCAGGGTCTTACGGAAGGAGGATTCCTACCTCCCAGTCTCACTCAACAACCTTGGACAAGTGTGGTTTACATAGGTGCTACAGCAGGAGGGCCTCACTCTAGGCACAGCTTTGAGGTCCCTGGCAGGAAGATGCTCAGCCTTTGACATTCAAACAAACCAGGGGGGGATCCCGTACGTGGCAGTTGCAAACAAAATGAAAATAAGCGATGAAGAGGGTTTTGCATTTCAATCCCCCAACTCAGCTAATCAACACACACGCACGCAGTTTCTTTGCCATTTTCCAGCCCCACTTCAAAGAGCAGAAGGCTAGAAGCACACTCAGCTGAGGCACAACAGGGCAAGAACAGAAGGTATGGAGTGAGTTAAAAGACCCATTTATAGAGGGGCTGCTGCCAGCTAACTATGGAGCACCAGTATACACCCATTTCTTCTGAAACCTGCTGCTGCTCCATTTTCTATGCAAGCTACCAGAATACAGAGGAAATCCTGTGTTTGAGCGAATGGCCCCTTTGCTTCTATTCCCTGGGTCAGTACTGGTCTTCAGAGGAGACAGAAAGGCTGAGTGGGTAGAGCTGCTCTCCCTCCACTGGGACATGGAACCAGTGTGGTGGTGGTGGTAAATGGGTTTGGTTTTTTTGTGTCTAATGGAAATACCTGCTGAGAGTGCCTTATCTCACCAGATCAGCTTTCACAGGGGAAGCATTTGTACTTCATTGCTTCTGACCAAACAGTGCCTGAAAGAGTTTGAGACGCGCTGCCTAGAGATGCCCCCCAACACCGCTCCTCGACTCAAACCCACACCAGGCAAGACACTCAACCGCCCCTCAGAGCGCGACCCCCTCTGCACCAGAAGGCTGTGGCCTCCCTCTCCCATCTTACCTCACACGGTAGCATCCACAGCCAGCTCCATCCAGTGCCTGCAGTTGCTCTGCTCCAGTCTCCAGGGTTTACGGCAGGAGAGCTGGAAACGCTCCAGTTGAGGTGCCTATGTTTGAGGGCAGCCTCACACGTGCCTATTCAGTCGCTTCAGCCCTTAAGTATCAGGCAGCAACCTGAGGGAGAGCCAGTGCTCAGAGGTACAGGAAGGGAGCGCAGATCTGGTCAGGTAAAATAATCAAGACAGATTTCACAGTTGGTTTCCTTTCTTGTAAACACTTTTTGATCCCTGTGTGACTGCTGGTTAGCCGAGTCTTGTGCGCTCTCTCTCCCTTGAGTGCGTTTTCCTGTGTAAAAAATACATGCAGGATTTAAAGTTCACATTTTGGTTTATGACTACAGAAAAATATTTTTCTGATCGCTGTCCTGAAGACTTCAGAGGCACCAATTCCTAAGGGGAAATGCGAGTAGGCCTGTAAGTAGAGTGCTACAGAGATGCACGCTAGCTAAGGTCACAGAGGCACAGCTTTCACCACTTTTCCACCTAGGCAATGTAAATAAGACTTGATAATTTAAAAGACAAGGTGCATAAATCCCTCTGTAGTCCAGGTATCAGTGATATGAGAGGGAACCAGAACAATCCTTGTTGAATAGGATTTTGCTGCCTTCGGAGTTTGTCCGGCCTCTGTATCACCAGCAGTCCCAAAGACCCACCAGAGACGTGGTTCTGAGCAGTTACATTGAGGATGCAATAACCACACAACACTGCACCAGCTCCTGGGTCTCACCTAAAGTCCCCCCAACCCCTCTCTACTCTCTAGCACTACCCAGTAACAGATATTCAGTGGAATTATTAAGAATCCAAGCTCCTCCTTTTGAAGAGCTTTCTCAGCTACCAGAGATTAATTAGCACCCAGCCAGGCCACTTTCAAACACACACAGCAAAACCTCAGTCAGTGGTAATACCCTAGGCCTAGACAGGGGCATTAAGCTGCAGAGTTTAAAGCATGAAGGTAGAAGAAGAGCACACAACCTTACCTCCCAGCCAGCACAGCACTACTAAACTGGCCCCCTACCCACCTTCACCCTGCTTTAAGTAATTTGCCCAATTAGGGCAATTAACCTTTGGCTCAACCTTGTTCTCCACACAGGTGTAAGGATGCCTCAAATGAGAATTCCTCAGGTTAATCATCCTTCCCTGTGCAAGCCAGGTGGGTGTTTTGGCTTTTTTTTTTTTTTTACCCAGATTAGGCTGTTTTTCACCTGTGAATCTCAAGCCTTTCTCGAGTAAGGGGAAAAGCTTTCTGTATTTTTCCCCAAGAACAGTAGTTATGAGCCAGGACTGAATGTCTTCTCAGCAAGTCTATGGTTTGAGTTACAGTTTCATACAAGGCAGATGCTGCAGAAGTTGGTTAAGAGGTAGGAGGGATAAAGTCACCCACCCCTACCTTTGGTCTCTGTGCCTGCATCTGTTTCAGCTCAAAGACCTTTCTGCTGCCTGCCGTGGGTGAGCCACAGGAGCTGCTTGCCCAGGACAATCCTAGAGGCATGCCAGGGTCACTCCATGCCAGAAAGTGGCTTTGTATTATATCACAGGGTCGCAACACTTGAGCTGGGGTTGTCAGAGACAAATGATTCCGTGGCAGTTGTGCTCCTAGGTGTAGGTCACCTCCCAGGGCCTCCCAGTCCTCTCCTCTGCTGTTAGTTGCCCGTTCCCTCATTTTTGCAGGGGAACTTGATCAGTCACATCAATAATCTGCACGCCATCTGAGGAATTAAACTGCTTTTCACTATCTTTTGCTATGTCTTTAGAAACTGTCCAGCACCCATAAGGACTACAGATCCAGGTTGAAATTAAAAGCAATTACAAGCCATGCCTGCAGGTAATAAAGCAATTCCAGACAACACCTGTGAGCCATTCAAACTATGGAGACAGCTCCAGCTCTTCCCTGTTCACTAGGCTGGGATTGGACCCTGCTAAGATTTCCACTATTTTCTCAGGTGTGATGTTAGCTCTTTGACCACAGTTATACCTGCTACCACATGTAACTGGTATGTTTCCAGTCTCTGGCACTTCCCTCTCTTCGAAAGATTCAAAGTTAGCACACATTTTCTCACACAGCTTTTTTCAGACTCAGACAAGAGTCCCTACACCATGTCAGAAATCAATCAACAACTCAGTACTGAGGGAGCTGATTTGTCCTCTCACTCCTTTCCACTCCTCCCAGCAAGTCCTGCTTATCCAAATAATATAGTGTTTTCCAAGCCCGTGACAGTTTTGGTACAAATGCTTTACTTTGTTCAGGACATTTTTTTGCGTGCTTAGCAATGAAGACAGCAGTGACCCATATCTTGCTAAGGACAACTCAGTTAAACAGATTACCAGTGGGAGAGGAAGAGCAATGGAAGTTTGCAAACTGTATCCAGTGAAGGGGTCTCGTGGGATGCCTCTTCTGTGCACTCAGGCCCTTTGCTTTCACATCAATACTGAGCACTTTGCTGATGAGCCAACCTAAAACTTTCAACTTGATATACTTCACATCACAGTCAGCCCACACTGGTTCCAATAGACCTATATGACAAATCTTCAAAAGAACTGGGAAAGCTCCAGTCCCAAATAGGTTTAATACTGCCTTGTTTGCCTAAAGCCCTTCAGGGATACAGCTGGAAGTAACATTATTGTGTCTAGCTGGTGAATAGTCTCAGTAACATAATACTGACAATAGCCACCTCTAACTTCTTTAGACTCAGTCAGATGCTTATTTGGATCTTAATCTACTTTTGAGCCTCCTAAGGATTTTATTTTTAAGATTACTCTGAGCTCAGCTTCCCACGTAACATTCTCAAAGCAATACAGGTTTTGCCAAAACCCACTTTGACCCGGTCACATTTGGTATCCGCATCTAGAAGTCACATATTAACAAGTCTGCAAATTTGCATGTGTAAAGCAGGGTCTTCGCTTAAATTGTGCCCTTTAAGCCTCCCTGCCCCAGTATTCGAGACCTCCATATATTTCATCACAGCAGTTCATACGCTGTCTTAACTTCAGCTCCTTCTCTGTGGAGCGTTTCCCAAGGGCGCTCATCCAGCCATGGCTGGGAGGCACAGGATGCTCAGCAAAATAGACTGTCTCTCAGGCTACAGGCGTGACACCCCTGCTCCCCCTCACCAAAGCCCTTTGAGGTTCCTAAGACGTCATCAGGAAATTAAGATGGTGACAATTCTTTGGAGCAGCAGTGGATCAAGACCACCGCCAGAAGCGTGCAAAACCCCACTGGCTGTCCCATCCCTGTCCTCAGTAACCTCTGCTTCCTGCCCAAGGTAGCTCAATTTCCTGTAGCTGTGTTTACACGAAATAAAGAGGAAACATTTTCTGTTTGTATCTGCTGTTCTAATAAGCCCCAAGCTGTTTATCATGATCGCTACTGTTATGCTCCCTTCCAGGTGGCAGAAAGGCGTCACGGAGGACAGCCTGGCCGCCAGCACCTACGGGTGGAACAAGCCCATCACCTCAAAGGTGTCTGGAATGAGGAGGAGCTGTTCAGCCCCTCCTGCACATGCCCTCCTCCTCCCTGGCTGCTGGAGAAGAGTTTCCCTGTGTAAGAATATCACCCCGAGTGCAGAGACACTGTACAGAGGAAGGACAGTTCTAGCTTGGGGCTGAGCTGGGACCTGGCACGGACCCATAGCAAAAGAAGGTGGGAAGGGGGCTCTCTGGAGAGCCACTGTCCAGCCTCCTGCACCAGGCAGGGCTAACAAGTAGGGCAGGGTGCTGGTATGTGTCAGCCCACCCTGTAGTTCCCAGTTTCCAAATTCCTGGCCTGCGTGAAGACACAATCTCTTCCTAGGGGGTGTCCTCCTGAGCTCAGGGCTCTCCAAGGGAGGCTTCAAGTTTTGCAGAGAATGCATACCCATACAAAGACCTCATCCTGTAGCCACAAGCGATTACCTCTGTCTCGTAGCCACAGGGCAAGGCTCGTTTCTGGGATTTAGATAAACCCACAGCAAGCCTGCCAGCCAGCCCCCAAGCCCTCACCGCCACCAGATGTGATTCAGCTGTCCCAGTAGAAGAGTCATTTGCAAAATGCAAATATTTATGAATCACCTGTGGGCCTTGCTGTCTCCAGGCTGTTTTGGAAGTATCACACCACTCTCTCACAATGCCACACTGCCCTGGCAGCTGAGGGTGCTAGCATCACAGACCACAGTCCTCCTGGCAACACTGCGTGGCACAGCCAAGGCACACAGGCAGGACACAGGGACACTGGCTTAGCTGAGTGTTTAGCTGAATGTTAGTGGTGCATGTGCCAGGGAGCTGGAGCCTGGAGCTGCCCTATCTACAGCTGGGATCTGTTGTCCGGCTTTCCTTGTGCCACCAAATAACTTTTTTGTGTGGCTTCATTCAGCATGGAGACCCCTGCCTATGTCTATCCAAATCCTGATCCTCCTCCCAAGACCCCATACCTGCCCTTATGCAGTTCCTGCCTCCAGGCAAGGAGTTCAGGCCATTTCCCACTCCCCAGCATTTGCCACGGCACCCATGTGTCCTAACCTGCCTCTCAAACACATCTCCTGGCTGCTCACCCAAGTCACTCCTTTGCCAGGTCCCGAAATCTTGCAAACACAGCCACTGCAGTGTTCATATTCCTCAGCTTCCAGGTCCCACCTGATGCCAGCAAAGCAAAGTTCTGCATCAAAAGAGAAAGATGCTATAACTTTGCTTACAAGGTGTCTGAAGTATTTTTACAGACTGGCTCCCTTCCTCCTGTGTGAGGGATCTCAGTGATGGTCCATGTAGGGCCACTGTGGGAAATTACAAGCTGCACACAACCACACAACTGTGAGAACACGACCTTGGAGAATTGTTATCTCAGAGAGAGGAGCTAGGAGGGTTGTTATCTCAGAGAGGGGGGCTAGGAGGGTTGTTATTGAGCAGTATGTTGTTGCTATCCGGGAACCGCTGTTAGCCAGCAGGGCACATACGTGGCAGGCCTTGCTGCATGTGCTGCCCACGCGTGCACCAACACCTGGTCAGTACTCTGTCACTGAATCTGCTGAGGGGATAAACAGAGGTGGCTCAGAGTGGAGGAGAGAGAAAGGACGGAGAGCACGCTCTACGAACAACAGGGGACGCCCTGAAGGTGCTGCGCCCACCTCCCTTCTCTGCTCTGACCCCATGGATAATCATCCTCCTGCTCGGCGGTGTCTCCAGCTTAGTTGGGTTGGTAAGACTCTCACAAAGGGAAAACAATATGCTGGTAACTGCTTATGCTAGGAACTGCTTATGCAAGGCTATAATAGAGCAATAAATACCGTTGTGTTTTTAAGATATCATATGTTGGGTGAATTCAGTGCATAGGAATCCTACAAACCGGTTACACCTCCAGCATTGGAACATAGCCACCTCTGGGTGGGATAAACAGCCTGTACAATATGAGCTACTCTGCCTCGTATTTTCTTCATCAGCAGTGCCTCTTTGGGGGTATTTGTAACTCTTTGCACATGCTTCCTGTCCTAGTGCAAGGGGTCCTGCAGTGTACCAGCAGGATACTCCTCCAGACGTCTCCAGTCAAGCTTACAGTCCCCTCATCCTTAGCATTGCCAGTTACTTATTCCAATGTCTTAATATAAAGCAAGAAGTTCCTGGAGGGAACTTTAAAATAGAGTACATCCATCCTAGACTTGAGTTCATGCAAACATTAACATTAACAAAAAAAAAAAAAAAAAAAAAAAAAAAAAAAAAAAAAAAAAAAAAA
>WHYT01016460.1:273518-297119 GCA_009806455.1 Tetrax tetrax | reverse complement strand
CAAAAAATAAAATAAAAAAAAAAAAAAAAAAAAAAAAGATAACATGAAAAATGTGAGTCATCACAGATTGCTAAGAGGACCTCAGTAACACCTGAGGTACACATACCCCCCCCATGATGCCACCATACATCAACGTGCACTAAATGCTGACAAGAAACATAAATCATCAAACAAGATAACAATAAGAATCATATGTCACCTGGAAAGGCATAAAAAATGCAACCAGAAATAAAAAGCAAGGAACAACACAATGCAGAGTACAAACCACAGCTACAGATTTCAGCCACCAGCAAAGGCTGCATGGGAAAATACTGCCTGGGGATCGAACGTATGTTGCTCTGTGTGAAAATGACTACTCCAGACTCCAAAGTTTTCTAAGTTCAAAGGGGAAACTGACTTTGATGAAGGCAGCCCAGCAGTGAGTAAAGCACAAGTGAACTGTCCTCTCATGCTTTTATACCCAGCGTCAAACTCCTGCATGTCCCTAATGTGAAAGAGCTTGGTCTCAGGATACGTGACAGGGCATTCCCAGGACAAGCCAGAAAAAGGGGCAACAAGAGCCTCTGCAATTTCTGGGAAACGTACTTTCTAGCAGGGCTCCATGAGGCAGCATCCTGCTTGGCTACAGCCATCTTCCCACTCTGCACCGCACACAGCTGCTGCAGCCCGGGGGAGCACTGCGGGGAAACCTTTTTTACTTCTGTTTTGCTCTCCCTCCTTGCTCTGAGTTGTCTCTTACTAAAAAGAGGCATTTCTTAGTTTCTATTCAGGCTTTCCTTTCCAGCCACTAGCTCTGCATTCGCACCAGCAATTTCATTTTTAACAGACATCAGACTGCTGGCCTGACCTCAGCACACACGCAAAGACGGTTCAGCCGAACTCCAGCAAGTTCCCTGTGCAAGCCCTCCAGGCCTTCTGGTTTTAAGCTTGGTATTACTGAACCAGCTGACAGTGGAAATAAAAGTGTCAAATCATGGTTATATGATTATATTCCGTTTCCTTCCAAATGTAAACCCAAAACACTTAAAGTGTCCTGCCTAAATTGCTGACAGTTTTATCTGGTCTGTAGCCAGCTGCAATTTTTATTGTATTGGGGTTTGCTCCATTTAAGGGAGGGAAAAAATAGCTCTCTATAGACATAGATAGCACATATTAATGAATAATGAATTACTCTCTATCATCCCACACAGACTGCAGCCAGTCATTTCTAATGTCCCAGCCACAGCCGCCATCTTCTCACACGCCTTTTGCTGTACCTCTGCAAACGCCTCTCTTCCCTTCGGCAGCCATTTCCAGATTCTTCCCCGCGCTGCCCACCTTCCCGCCACCGGCACAGGGCGTTGCTCGCTCAAGTAGGTGATGTGGCTGCACGTCAACACGTATTTCTTATTATTTACACTTTCCAGAGCTGTGCCGCTGCTTCCTGAGCCTCTCAAGTATTAGGCGAAGCAGGGCGTCGAGTGCCTGTGAGGAGAGCTCCAGGCTGCCCTGCACCGGACACAACCGGTTCCAGCCGGTTCTTGCCGCCTCAGGAACCAACCCGCAGCGGGGCCCCTTGGCAAAGCCGGTGGCGCCGCTGCGAAAATGTGTTTAAGAAAGGGAGAAACACTGCCTGGCAGTGAGGATTGAGGGGGAAAAGTGTAAGAAACAGCCCTGCGACAGTGAGGATGGAGGAGGAGGAGGAGGGGAAAGGCGTTCCAGGTGCTGGAGCAGGGATCCCAGGACACTGCACAGGAGCAGGGTAGGACTGCGCCCCGTGGAATGACCCATGGCATGGCGGGGGAACGGCGTGAGGAGCTGGTTTGGACTGACCACAGCCCCCTGTTCCCCCTTTTCCCTGGGGGCTCAGGTGGGGGGAGCTGGGGATGAAAGTGTTAAGCCTGGGAAAAAAGGGGAGGGAGGGAAAGTGTTGTTTTGTCTTTGTTTCTCACTATTCAAATGGCTGTCAAATGGCAGTTTCCCCAAAACAAAGTCTGTTTGCCCATGACAGTAATGGGTATGCGATCTCTTTGTCTTTATCTCAACCACAAGCTTTTCCATCTATTTTCTCCCCTGTCCTGTTGGGGAGGGGGAAACGAGAAAGCAGCTGGGTGGCAGCCAGGCAGCTGGCCAGAGTCAACCCACCACAAGTACCAAGTGTTATTTAAATTTCAAGCATTCAGAGGTGAGTGGAGTATTCATCCAGCGGGTTTAAAATGTGTCACTTCTCTAGCATATTCCAGGTGAAAGTCCAAGTGCTTTACACATGGCTCAGCTCTGCTCCCCCCAGAGAGATAAACCGGTGGCCCTGTTTAGTGCACAGGGATGCCAAGGGGGCAGAAAAGCCTTTCCATCTCCATCCCTTGTGGAAACACGTGCTGACAGAGCCTTTGGAGACCATGACCCCACGCAGCACCACAGGGAAGGAGCAATTCCCGACAGAAACGCTGCTCTGCTGATTCGGCAGCTCTGCGCAAGGCTGAGGGGTTACTGGAAGTCAGGATGGGGCTTCACCACCTACCTGCTGCCTTTTACGCTCAGCAAGAGAGCACAAAGATACTTCAGGTTCACATTTCTCTATTCAATGTGCTCTTCATGACCACAGGAAATAGCACTTTTAAAAAGTAGGGCTACGGGGGGCAGCATATTTGGGTTGGTTTTTTTTTTCTCATTTCTTTTTTTCACAGAGGAAATTAGACATAAAGAATGAGAGGAGTAAAAGTGGTTAAAGAACAACTGAATTTCCAAACCCATTCTATGAAGCATACTGCTAACAGGCAATTAAATGGTTTTCACACCCTTAGAGCAAAAGCAAAGTGTTTAGCAGTGGTACCACGCTTGCAAAGAGTACACATCACTAGAAAACAGTTGCAAGAAAGCAAAGAGAGCAGTTTGGTCACAAGTAAGAGGTCAAACTTCCCAAGAAAGCTGTGCAAAGAAGCAACACTTGCTGTCTAAGTGAGGTTCCTGGAGAGTCAATGATTTAAGACAAACATCTGTTTCTTTTTCTCTAAGCTGTGTCCCTCATTCATAGAACCTTATTTTCTCTCTCCAGAGGCCTTGAGTGCTGATTCAGCCTGGCTGCGGGCTGGTGGAGGGGGGAGGCTCACCATTGTCACCATTTCCTTACGTACTATTGATGCTGGTCATAACCCCAGTGCGAGCACTGCGGGGAAATTAGCAAGCTCTTTTTCACAGTGTCCTATAAAGTTAGACGCTAAGCATGGTTTACAGGCAATGAGCTGAAACACAGAGAAACGAAAGTGCAGCTACCAAGTGCCAGATTTAAGATTTTTTTTAAAAGAATTCAGTGGTTGTATGGCTTTTGGTGTGCTCTGCATTCAGCCCCAATAGTACCAAACAGCAGCCTTGAGCATGGCGGCCTTGACATCTGCTGCCACGTCCCCATGTTCTCCTACTTCATCCCCTCAGTGTATCCTCCAGCTCCCTCCAAGCAGCAGGGCTGGATTTTTGTTTACTTTGCATGAAAACAAATGTCAGAGGCGGGGAGGAGGACAATTCTGGCTGAAATGGTGGTTAGACCTTTCAGGCCAGGGTTCCACAGGAGAGAGGAATCAGAGCATGGAGGAGCTCACAGTGCCCAGTGCTGCCTGCAGCCACCACCAGCCCTCGGTGAAGAGCCTGGTGCCAGCAGGGATGGGTGCTGGTGGTGCCCTGTTCCCTGCCAGGACAAGCTCACTCCTGCCCCTCAGTGCAAGGTCTCAGGCCCAGTTCCAGGTTCTTTAATGCTTTCTGTTTCTCTCTCAGCCTGTCTGATGAGCTAACAAAGTAGAAATTACAAAACCCACAGAAATTACAAGACCCTCAGAATGCCTTCTGCTACAACCTGCACCTAGAAGCTTTTCTAGTGACATTTCCTAGCACAAGAGGAAGAGAGGAGGAGTTCTGTGGCATGGTTTTCCTGGGCTTTCTAAGCAGACTCAGTGCCACTAGCCATCATTGCACTGATACACGTTGGGAAGGCACTGATAGACTCCCCCAGGGCTTTTACCCCAGGCTGAGGAACCAGCTCTCCATCTTTTCCATCCTATGTGTACTCTGGGAGCGAGGACCACTCAGAGCATCAAGACACGTTAGCATCAAAATGAAAGTCACACATCTTGAGGCCCAGGGCACAGTACTGTTTTGCAGCACTGTGTAGGCAACACTGCCAGGTCTGAGACACCTTTATTCTGTGACTGGGAGGGCACTAGATACAGTGCATGTATATGACTACATGCATGCATATGCTGACAGATGGATCACACCATGTCTTGCCACTGAACTCCCTCCTGCGCAGGACGAAATGCATATGATGACAAAATAAACAGTTCAAGGGCAGGGAGACAGTACCTAAGCATGGTTCGAGCTGGATCAAGAAACTGCTGTCCTCTTCTCTCCTTCAGCAGCCTTGCCTGAGTCACATCCTCCAGCCCAGCAAGCAGGGTCTCCACAGGATGCAAGTGGGGAGTTTCAAGCAAACTTTCAAAACGGTCGTTCCCTACCCTCGCTGCAAACTCACATGCCAGGGTGGCAGAGGAGCCCTCACAGAGCTCCTCACTCGAGTCCTTGGCAGCTCAGATAAACAAGCAAGCACAGCTGCAAGCAGAAGGCAGGAATACCCCTCCACCCCCAAACTTCAAAGGCTTCAAAAGCAATATAATCTTTTCTATGGCCACAGCTCTGCTAACAGACAGTAGCCAGCTACGCCACGAGAACTCCCTGCCACGCCCACGCCTTAAATTAGCTCTCAGCAGCGAAGCAGTGCGCTCGCACAGCCGCACGCAGCCTGGCAGGACCGCTCGGTGGCTAGGACACGCAGTACCCATTTCAGAGCGCAACAGCAAGCAACATCGCAAAGGCTACAACAGCACAGTGCTGCTGCTTATTTAAAAGCGAGCCAGCCAACCCGCTCTCGCTCAAACCAAGTGCAGCAGGGAGATTTGTCTACTGAACATACTGAATTTCTCCCAGTTATCCCTGTTGAAATTGAGCAGGGAATTAGAGGAAATTACAATCCTCTTTTGTTGCTACAGCATTTCTGATCTTCCATGTTTTGGATTTCTCTTTCAGGACTTTAATGAAAGCCAAATCTTGGATATCTCTTCTCCATGCAGAAACTTTAGCAGGAAGGATGGATAAAGAGAATGGTAGCAAGACACTCTGTCAGCACATCCCTTGGAGCCTGTGCTGAGATTGGGCAGCTTGTATTATTTTTTTGGTTGACCCCATGGTAGCTGAGATTTGCACCAGCCATAAACAGATTGCACCCTGCTTAAGGACCTTCATGTTCATCACACCTCCAGCATGGACAGCTAGCTTGTAGAATGTTTCAATTAGGAGAGACAAATCTCCCCCTCTGATGCCTTTTTCTGAAATCTTTCGCCTCTGTGTTGACATAAACCTGAATTGCAATGCCAGGAGAAATGCTGTCAAATCAACACAGGGCTAAGAGAGCACACAGTCCCATTTTGATAGTCATTGAAAAGGCAAAGGGGAACCAGAGGAATCCCCACCAACAAAAGGAAACTGGGCAAGGAGACTTTTTCAACTGTTGTTGAAGGAAACTGGTTGTGGAGTATGGGAAAAACGTAAAATCTCTAGGATGTTTTGTAAGTGGGTGAGAGAAGGTGATTCTCTGTAGAGAGGGCTGACTCATACAGAGCGTGCTGAGGAATGGTGACACAACTGGGGCAAAGGAAAGCACATTAGGGTTTGTTATTCCACCTAGAGCTTTTTGTCTCTTTGCTACCCAGAAGAAAGAGCAGTTTATTTTCAAAAAAACATGAGTCTTCATAACAGAAAGCCCACATGCTTGTTTGCATGACTGTCGATGTCCCGGCAGTCATAACTGGTACCAGTGCCTACTGGTAGGATCCTAAAGCAGCATTGCTGGTCACACCACAGGCAGGGGCCTGAGAACTCAGCATCTCTTCACACCTCTGTCTGGCAGAAGACACCATTTTAGACACTGCCAGCCGTCCCCTGCACCACAGCCTGCAGTCCCACGTCACCTGTGTCAGGGCTTCAGTCACGTGCAGGGAATGGAACATTTGACTCTCCATGTTACCCTGAGAGATGAATCAGCAACAAGTTGTCAAGCTTTTCTTCTTCTCTCTCTTTTTCTTTTAAATTAAAATCAACAAGAAATTCACATACAACTTGCCTCACCTTGCATCAAAACTCCTTGTGTGTCTTTAGTCATCTTATCCTCTCTTTTGCGTTAAACCTCTGTCACTTAGTCATGCCTAAAATTACACTTTTGTAACCATGATGTAATATGCCCACACATCAGAGCACTAGAAAAATAATAGCAATATTTAAGTTTACCTCACTTCCTTTTTTCTCCCCTCTCTAACCACTAGACAATGCTCCTTCCCAACTTGGTAAAAATTTGGCAGTCTTTACAGCTCCACGGGCTGGAAGACAAGACATTGTGCCACAGACTTAGAAAGCCCAAGGCTGGCTTCAGGAAAATGAATAAGCAAAAAAAAAAATCAACCCCAAAGAAAGTCAACCAAAGCAGCAATGAAACTTAATCAGATCAAATACAAGGTTGCTGTCTGAACTCAAAGGATTTGAGTGGCTTCAGACATATCAGTTCTTCCATTCTTACTCATGCTTGCTTTTCTCCATGGGGAGACTACAGAAAACGTCACATGCAACACATCTCAACAGTGTCAGTGCCAGCTAACTACAACAACTAGGCTGTGCCGTTTCTGAGCCAAGATACATAGCCGAGCAAGCGTGCCAAGAGCCAGCCCACGTTGTGGCTCCATTTCTTGTCTGACATCCTGATGCCTCAGCACATGCCGGGGATCAGCTGGAGATCAGCAACAGCTCCTTTTGCATTACAGGTGACTGTGCACCAGTCACCTTCCTCCCCATCACGAGGGACTGTGGACTGGTAAAGAGTCAGGAGACATGGATGCAATAGGCAGTATTGATACGAGGGATGCTGGCCATTGCTATCCAGGGGATATTTCTCCCCCTCTGACCAGGGTTTCTCCCCCGGGGAAAGCAGAGCTGCTGCAGGCACTGGCAGAGCTGTTTGCCAGCACACTAGCTCACATCATTGCCATGGATCTGTGAGAAACAGCACCTGCTGTGCAGCAGCACCCATTGCACACCAGCCCTGCTTGTTCCTCATCCTGCCTCACTCTCTGCTTATACTCTGTCTCTCAGAGCTCACTGGGCATCCCTTTGCTTCCACTGTGCTTTTGCTGAAGAGGCAGCAATGACCCTGTCCCTACAGCCCTTTCTATAATGCAGTCACTTCCGCCACCTTGATTAGTGTACATACTGAGTTTTTAAGACATTAGCGTGCTGCCCTCCCCTTTCCTCCACTGGAGCAGGTAAATAGGATGCAACATCTGATAGGCATCAACCACAAAGAGGCCGTATCTCTATCAAGCAGCTTGCTGTGCTCAGCGACATAGCAGCACAAAGGTTTCTCTGTCATGCAGAGCCCTGACTTGGCCAGTTGCACATCCAAACGCACAGGCGTCTCTGGGAAGGGTTCAGCTGACCACGGGAGCGGTCTATGTGCCTGCAGCGTGCCCACTGGCTCGGTGCTAGCCAGGTCCCTCAGGCTGGATCGTGTAGGAAAGCATGTCTGTGTCTAGGAAGAAAGGACATGAACCCCCAGAAGACCCTCAGGCACTGGGAGCAGACTAGAAATCTCATGTCAGGAGATGATCTGGGCTTGTAATGTCTAGTCAGCTATGTTCTCCACAGAGGAGAGTCTCTCTGGAGCCCTATTAAATGGTGCCCAAACCCTTGGGTTTCTCCTCCGGGCTGCTCCATCCGGAGAGAGGAGGTCCTGCCCAGACCCCTGCATGGGGTATGCAGGTCATGACCTGCAGGGAAGAGTCACTTGTTTTCCTCAAGACAGAAAAAACAACCCAAACATCACCATGTCCAGCCCTGCTGATGGACCTGAGATATCATTTCTAGAGCAGACACCCTTCCCTTGCTGGGGAAGGAACAAAACACTTGATAGTTTCAAAATACATTTCAATAATTTTAATAGTTTTATTAAATAATTTTAAATTTATTCCAAAAGCTATTAATAATGTCAGTATTAAATATGAAGTATTTAATGGTAACAATAAGCAAGTATTTCACTACATGAACAGCTCATTAGCTAGATAAACAGATTACCTTAATAAAGCTGTTGTGGTACAAGCAGTCTATAAATTGACTCTGTGTGGTTTGAAATTGTGTAATCCTGTCATGACCTTACTTTGTATCTTTAGTCAGAGCCCACAAGCTAAATAGTGGATTTGCTCTGGGCAGTTCAGAGCGATATTTGAGGAAGGGATCACAAAGCAGAAACACATGCCGTGTTGGCAGCCGCGCTGCTGACTCAATGCAGTCACAGCCGCTCTAACTTCGGAGCAAGCCTAGCAGCACCTAGCTTTATCCTGCAAGGATTAGCCAGCTCTGTCCACCTCAGGAGATCCCAGGACTATTTGTCATATCACTGCCCATCCCACTGTGCCACTGTCTCTAAAACTTGTGGGTCTGTGTTGCCTTTAGCTTTTCAGACGGAAAGACTGACAGATCCTTGCCCCCTCCTGACATGCAGGCAATAACAACTGCCACATCCTGCCCCAGAGCTGACTACTTTCACAGTCCGGCCGAATTACTGCGTGCTGACTTCTAGAAACCCTCAGGAGCTTTCCAGCCCTTCACCGATACAGCACTTGCAGAGAGCAGGACCTCAGCATGAGTTTCCTCTGGGCACTGAATGCCCCGTCTCTCTCCAAGATGCTCACCAGTAAAGAAAGGAAGCATACGATGTGCTCAGCTAGCTTTGCTACAGAAATAGCTGCAAGCTTGCAGGTGTGTGTGTATACAGATGCTCACTCACCACCTGGATGTCTGTTCGCTGGGAAAGCAACACAGCACAAACAGCAAGAAGAGGATAGCAGCTTCCAGCCTTTCCTGGCAGGCTCTGGATCCAGCCCCTCCATCGCTCAGCTGTGTGGTTTGCCCCTCTGATAGTAGGAGTGCCGGGGACAGGGAGAGCTCATCAATCAAGCAAAAAGGTTCCTAAAGTTTGACCTTTTGAGGCATTTTCCATTCGGAGAAATGCAGTGGAAATATCTGAGTGCAGCCACAGCTGTGTGAGCAGAGAGGTGCAGTATTCACTTCATGCTGGCCCCACCGTAACCAGTCCACTTCCAAGTTCCAAAGAAACGGGTTTCCCTGAAGCAAGCAACAGCAACCACAGGCAACTGAGCCGAGAGCAGCACGGTGGAAGAGGAAATAAATGCTGCAGGCTGCTGAAGAGCCACTGTTCACTGCGACCAATGTCAGAGCTAGGAGAAGGCTGGACCACAGGCAAAGATGATGAGGCACCACAGCCTGGTGACAATGTGGCAGACAGGCCTGGGGCTAACCAGACACCAGAGTGAGCAAATGCATGTTTTGGGGGCTTTTTTATTTTCTTTGGGGGGATACTTTTTTTTTTTAAACAGCAAAGCAGCAGCTTCATTCCATGCCCCTCAGACTGCCACAGTGGAAGTGCTGCTGGGGCCAGAGGAAGCATGGAGGAGCACGGTGCCTTTGGGGACAGTAGCGCTTCTGCTCAGCAACAAGTACCTGGCTCCACTCAAGCTCAAATCTGTGATTGAGATCTATCCTCTTCCTGATGGCCAAATTGGGCTTGGGCTGCCTGATCTGTGCTGACCACAGCACACCTCTCCAGTTCCCAGATCCTGATGTTTCAATGCTGGAGCCCCAAAGCTCCATGGCAGGTATCCTGTGCCCCACCAAGCAAGCAAAGTGGAGAAAGGCTCCCAGATTTCTGCCATGCTGCTGAAGGGTGCTGGTCCCTGATAACAGAGACCTTCAGGGCTTTGGCCATTGCAGGAGCCTGCTGCCCCAAATGAGGAGAAGACAGTGCCACTTACTAGAAAAATATACCTTTATTTACCATCTCTATTTTGCTCAGGAGACAATATCCAATGACAAGGGAGCCAGCCGAAGCCATGCCATTGATGGTGGCCAGCATGTCCCCACCTGCACCATGCAGGGAGTGGCAGGACCATGTCTCCGTGGGGGACTCTGTGTTGAAAGGGGAGAAAGGGCCCTGCTGCCCTCCGCCGCTGTGTTGTTCAGGTCCTGTCAGCAGAGCACGTGGCCTCCCCACCAGCCCAACCACCACTGCGCCATCACAGTTTCTCTTCAGGGTTAGGAACCCCCTTCTCTTCAGGGTTAGGAACCCCCTTCTCTTCAGGGTTAGGAACCCCCTTATGGCATCACCGTTTCTGGCACTTTCCTTGCAAGGCAGTCAGGATGAGTTAAATAAAGGGATTGGGGGACATTTTCTGGGATGGGAACGGTTGATAACTTAATGCATAATGAGCCAGCTGGCAGGCAGGTGCCTGTCATACAGCAAAGTGCCAAATGTCTGGGCGGTGCAGCCAGCCGTGGCTCGAGGTGAGCAGTTGAGACCTTTGCACTACTCATTCCCACACCACTGCCTGCGGTGTGGCACAGCATGGCCCAGGCACCCACAGCCCTGGCTCGAGGGGCCTCCTCAATGTCCATCAGCTGTCCCTGCGTGCCTGCTGGCCCAAGCTCACCAGGGCCATGACACCATGTGTGGCCACTGGCACCAGCATCTTCTCAGGTAGCAAGTAGTGAGTTTCAATGGGGTCTTCAACACACTACGTTTTGAGTTTGTTTTTTAGGAGGGAGAAAATGTGCAATTCTCTTCAGGTTGACACAGTACAACCCCAGTGCTTCCCAGAGGTTCACTTTCAAGCCTTTACCTGTTGCTTGAGCCCTCTCACACTGAAGGCCAAAACATGGTTTCTTAGTTGTGGTGCGAGACCCTGGCTTGGCCACTGCTGCTCAGGCAGCGCTTACTTCTCATGCATCCCAGTGTGTGTGTGCAGCTGCCGGCCATGCTCCAACAGCCCCATTTAAAGCTTAAATAAGCCAAAGAATGTCTTGGATTCCTCAAAATTAACCAGAGTGATTTTGGAGACATTGACATGCAAACTGTCCATATTCCTGAGCTTGAATAAAGCCCCCAGGTAGCTTTTCCGGGCCCACATTTTCTGACTCGTACAGTAGTTGATGCCTTTGTCCTCCATCAGCACGTGGCTGCCTGGCGAGGATGGGTTTTTCTTGTAGACAACATGAGTCAACACCTGGCTGCTGCAGACGCTGCCTCGGAAGAGCACGTTGGAGTACACAAAGTACAGGCCGGTCTCATTGATGACAAGGCCCTGATTGCGGTACTGAATGCCATTGGTGAAGGCATGGCCGGAGATGTGTTCCCACTCCAGAGGGAGGTCCCGCTGGGTCGGGTTCCCTGGAAACCAAAACAAAAAGTGCAGTAAGTACCAGCAGTTGTGTGCTTTTTCCTAAAGTCACACCCCATGTCACAAGTAGTCAACTGTTCTCCAAGCCCTTGTCTGCAGCACGGAAGGCCCACCCCAACCTTGTGCTGGTGGGACCTTGCACCTTCACCTCACTCAATGCCAGCTGCTTGTGAGAGCCTTCTGCCCCACACACCCCAGATGCAAACCAAAAACCAGAGCCCTCACTGAAAAGCCTAAATGAAGGGAAGATTTTAGCTGTGGAGTAGCTTCCTGCTGTCAGAGCACATGTGTTACCAAAGGAAAACAGGAAAGCCTGTATGTGGTGGGCTCCTCACAGCTACCTCCATGCCACCCTCTCACCCCAGCCACGTCTGTCCTGTCCCCTGCTCCCACATCTTGCTGACCCCTCAGCACGTACCTGTTAAGTGTGCTGCCTTCCTCGCTTCCTTTTTCAGTGTCTGTTCCTTCTGCCCTGCACAAAAATAGGGAAGATGTTACCCATATGCTCCATGGAGAAGCCAGCCCAGAGAGTAGAAGGGAGCCAACCACAAAGCCAAAATGGGTCAGATTCAGAGCGGCACAAGGCACATACGCACCACGGCTGAGCACAGCAAGACAGAGTGGTGCTTGGGCAAACAGTGTGGGGCAAGAGAAGGAGTTAAAAAGGAAGAGTTGCAGCGAAGGATCCAGATGTGATGAGAAGCAAAGGAAAAGAGCAAGGAGAACTTTCATCTTAAAATGGCTCAGTTGGTGAGCTCAAGCAGAGGCCTCTTACTCAGGGTGTAGGAGAGGGACACTACTGCCCCTTTACCGAGCATCTCTGGCCCAGAGCAAGGTGACTGCTCATGTCCTGCCACAGATGAGCCTGCTCTGTTCCCCTCTCCAGTCCATCACTACCAAGAGCAGATGTACCCATGGCAGGGGACTTCTGTGTGCTGAGTACCAGCCCTCCTTACAACTAGATCGGAAAAGACGCTTGAGACCTCCTGCAAACCATCCCACTGCCCAAGCAGACCTTGTCCTCAGAGAGGCAGAGCACAGCTGGGAAAGTTCTGCCTTCCCTGGAGGGCTCAGTTCCCCTTCGACAGATAGACCAGTTAGAGGGACTCGGTATTTGGATCCCATCCCACTCCATCCTTCTCTTCTTCTCAGCATCTACTTCCAAGCATCACATTCTCAAGTTTTAGAAGCAGCCTTTTCTTTTCTCAAGCCAATTAAGTTTTCCTGTCCTCCTTCTTCTTTACGCTATTTCTCTGACTTTTATTTATCCATCCCCCTCAAAAAATTCAGGTTTACTATTTATGATCCATGTTCAGCTACTGCTAAAGTAGCCTATGATCAGAGCACTGAGCATTTAGTTAAAATGACAGCTCCCCTTCCCCTAAGCAGTAGGTTACGAAAGTTATTGATATGGAAGTTGATGGGAACCAGGGTTGCCTTTTCCAGAGAATTTTGCTATTTCCAAATTTGCTTTCCGTTCAGTATCAGAACAAACTTGTAAATAGATTAACTTTCCTGCTAACCCAAAACCTGAAGGGGGGGAAAAAATATATATATTTTCAGATCTAGCAAAAATTGTCAAGATAACCAAAAATTTCTTTCTGACTTGGCCATCTTTAGAAAGAAATACCCTCACTGATAACATTAACATGGAATGTAAAAGCAAAATAGTAGTTTGGAAGTTCAGAATATGATCTTTAAGTTGTTCCATTCAGATTGAAACTCTTTGGTTTTTCATAAATGAAATTTAGAAAAACTGGCAGGTTCTTGTGGAAAGTTTCAATTTCACTGAAATGACATTTCTAAAAGAAAAAAAACCCCACACTTTTCTCAATTAGCTTTGGCTGCAGTGAGACCTTGCACCAAAAGAATTTAGGAAAAAATAAGTTGCACTCTCAAGGGTGGGCTTAATCCCCCACCTGCAAAGAAAATGGAACCTTCTGCATCCTCCCAAAATCTTAAAAGATTAAGGAGAGAAAGAAGTAACACACATGGGGCCCATCTCCATTCTCCTTCCATTCATGTGGTTGCTATATGTTAAGACAGCCAGAAACTCACTTTTGCAGCAGGGTACCCTTGGTACCGTTGTCCCACTGGGCATCGGAAGCCCCAGACTAGCGGCACACTGTCCCAGGAACCTGTCACTGACAGCTCTAAGCACTCCAGCAGGAAGGGAGCAGGACCCCATCCCCACACCCCAGAAAGCAAGCTCTTCTTCCAGCCAAGTAAGTGAAATCAGCACTTTTAGAGCATGGAGCTGTGACCCTGCCTTTACCCCGCAATGAGGAGAGGGAAGAGTTTGACAGGAGCATTCACATGTGCTAACACAGAGGAGTTCCTCCTCTACGTACATCAACTCACCTATGAGTTTCTCCAAAGCTGGAGGGATGTGTTCAGTGCTGGCAGACTGTCAAAAGAGAAGAGTGACAAGCTGTCTTAGAGTGAGAGCACAAGGGCATCACCCGAAGCAGCCAAGGACTGTGTTTGACAGTGGATCGCTGTGGGTGCTCATGGAGAGCTGCAAAATGCTATGAAATATACGGGCAGAAAGACCTTGCAGCACTCAAACATGAAGAGACCCAGGTCTATCAGTCACCAATAGAGCAGTCCCCCACAGTAATAAGCAACCCCACTTACACTGGCACAGCAAACATTTAAATGCCACTAGCCAGCTCCTTGGGGACGCTTGCACCACCTGAGCATCTCAGACCCAATTTTAAGTTTTCCTGTTTCCCTCAAGTCTCCATGACCAGCCAGGCAGACCTCACCTCTCTGAGTTCAGCCAGTTCCTTCTCCAGGTGGAAAATCTGAAACATGCTCAGCCCCACTCCAGTGAGGGCCAGCAGGATCAGCAAGGAGATCACCAGGAAGCCGACACTCCTCCTTTCTGTGTTGTTCCTTGGTTTTCTGCTCCGGTCAGGTACTGGTGGTGGGAAAGGAGCAACGGGGGGTGCTGAGGGGCAGGAAGGACTGGAGCTGGCACAGCCATCCACCCAAAAGATCTGGGGGTACACGTAGTTTAAGTTCTGCTGCATGGCTGGGAGCGGGATGGGCTGGACGTTCTTGGTGTGATCTTCCATGTGACAGCCAAAAACTGCCGAGGCTGACCCAGACCGAGCCCTGGGGGAAGACCCAGCTCTGCCTTTATACGCCTGCATCATCCAGCTCAGACGCTGCAACTCTCTGAAAGCCTCAAGTCTCAACAGCAAACCCCAAAGAGCTTCCGCCCTCCACTGCAAGTTCGGGGCACCAGCCTGCTCCTCCCACACCGAGGCACCACGCACACGCAGCGGGACCAGCCCAGCCGCAGACTGCACTCGCACAAAACGATGCTTGGCGGCTGAGCTCGGGGAGCAGGTGCGCTCAGCAGTGAAGCTGAGTAATCAGCCCAGCACACACTCACCACCAACCACCCTTTCCAGCAGCCCACTCGGGCACAGGCAGCCACTTTTCCACTGCGGTGTCCTGGACCACAAGCAGAGCAAAAGGAATGACAAAACCTCTGGCATCCTATGCAAGGGGAGAGAGACAGAGCTGAGGACTCCTCAGCAGAAGGATGAAGACCTGATCTCAAATGCAGCTGTGGGTGCTGGGAAATTGCTTTATTTCACACAGGATAAATTACTTAGCTCTGTCTGTTTTGCATCCCACCAGAATTCAGGCCATGCTGCAAGGATCAGCACTCACAAGAGCTCATGACAAAATCATAGTGAGGAAACAGGAACATTACTGTTCATCTGTTTAAGGCTCCCTTGGCTACAGATTTCTAAACGCTAGCAATGAGATTCTCCCACAGGTTTACAGGTAAAGAAAAAATTCTGTCCACAGCAATTTGCACTTCCGTTTTAGAGGCCTGTGAAGTGTGTATTTTTATGGGCTAGCCTTTAAAAAAAGAAAATGCATAATACAAGAGCAATCTGGAGATTTGTCTCCTCTGTGGCAGAAAGAAGCGATCCCAACACACAGGCTTTGATCTTGAACATCAATACTGGGGTCTGAGAACAGCACGCTTTAACAACATGTGCACACTTGTTTCTCCAAAGCAAGGGCTCAACTTTGCCTCCAACCACACTAGTAAGTCAGACATGTCCTCAAAGCCTTGCCTGCACCACCAGACACCCCACTGCTCTTTGAAGACATTCACCACAGCCCTTTGCTGCAGCAGTGATCCGCAGCATGAGAGGTTTCAGCACCCTGTCTGGCTCTTCCTCGTCCTTCTAGGTTTCTCACATAAAAGACACAAAAGCAACATAAATCCAGCTCCAGCAGTTCAGAGCCCGGTCATGCCCACCCTCACTCAGTCCTCCTCTCTGCATCCCAGAACAGCGCTCCCCAGCAAGCCCGAGGACAGGTCCTCATCTCTTCCTACCATCTACAAGAAAGAGTCACACAAGGGGCTGGGCTCAGCTCCGCACCTCCCATGCCTCCCTGGTGAGCTCCAGCCTGCTAGCCAGTGCTGGGCATGGAGAAAGAGAGACACCTCCAAGGCACAGGGAGCCGAGAGAGGCAGTAGGGTGACTGGCCAAGAGCCTCCTGCCAGCATTCTCCACCACCCCACTTGCACAGCACCCCAGCCCTGCTGCTGCCACGGGTGTCCGAGTCACATTTCAGGGGACTTGCCACCCACTGGAGCTCCTCGCTCAGCAGTCAGTGCCTGCGCTACCTTGCTCTCAGAGCAGTGAGCAGTGTCCACATGGCTCTCTGCAACACGGACACGGCTGTCAGGGAGTCTCCATTTCTTCAATGCTTTCTGTGGCCCCTTCAACTGCTGTAAAATACAATGATAGCTCAGGGAGCAGGGAATGAAGCCCAGGACTTCCTCAAAGTTGGCAGCATTGCTGATCAGCATGTCAAAAGTCATCAAGCACACTGCTTTGCCTGGAGAGGATCCGGTCTCCATTTTTTTCTGACACTGACTCTGTTTAATGTAGACAGCTTGGTGGGATTGCGAGCACAGCAGCAATCTCCCTTAAATGTCAGAAGTGTACTTACTTCTCACCCACTGCTTCCTATTTTCACAAAGATGCTTTTTTAATGGGTAAGTGAGAGGGGAGAGATGATGAAACCACTGAAAGCCATTTCAGCCATGTCTGCTGCATTGTCTCTTTAGGATGCTCAGATCAAGAGCCTACTAATACCACATGTGACAAGTCAAAGATTGATGCTATTTCACCACCATTTTTGGTGCACAGGATGCTTTCCGAGACCTCTGCCTGCCTAGCACACTCTACTGTGCTGATCCTGCTGTCAAACTCTGTTTCCTCTGTCACCACCTTCAGAGATCACCAAGACGATACCCGCTGGAAGGCAGCGGCACGCGGGGCTGTGTCTATGCAGCACACGCCATGATGCCTGCGGGCTCTGCATTCTGCTGGCTTCCTATTGCTTGAGGGCTTTTGAAATTGAAGCGGGACAATTTGCTGTAGGTA
This sequence comes from Tetrax tetrax, assembly GCA_009806455.1. Lineage (NCBI taxonomy): Eukaryota > Metazoa > Chordata > Aves > Otidiformes > Otididae > Tetrax > Tetrax tetrax. The sequence continues at coordinate 280,369 of WHYT01016460.1, read as the reverse complement.
GACACCTAAGTCATGGGAATCTGTATCGCTAGAGGGCCAGAAGAATTTAGACAAGGTTGAGCTCTCCTAAAATATGGGGCAAGGACAGCTGGGTAGGAAAAGAGGACATAAGGACAAACGCGGTGTCAGATTTTTCCCCCTCTCCCCCTCTTCACCCAGTCTGCAAGATACACACTCTGTTTTCAGCAGCCTTATCAGGCATTTGAACTGGGGATATTTTCAAGTGGAAACACTTTCCATACCTTTTATCAGAGACTCGATCCCCTTTGCCAAAACCAGCAAAAGACAAGCCACCATTACACAGACAGAAAAAGAGGATTTGTTCAGAAGAACCCCCTCCACTCCCAACCTCGCCCCCAGAGGAGAGGTGGGAGCTCTTACTAACAATTCGCACTACTAAAGTTTACGTTGACAGCAAAGAGAATCAGCCAGCAGCTAAAGATTTGTAGCAGCAGATTCAAGGACAAAAGTACGACCTGCTTGAAATGCACCAAAGAAAACAGTACTTGAACAATGATCCAAGTCTAATATTTGACAGAAAATAAAAAAGTGTGAACCACTGTGTGGGAGATGCTCTGATCAGGTTCTGGACAGAGTCAGATATGCGTCTGTCTGAAAGTGATTAATATTTCCTATTACACTATTAACTGCTGGAAATGCTAAAAGGCAACTTTTGAAAACCGACAGAGCCGCAAAACCAACTGAAGTTGAGAGTCATTCACATTCAAAAAAACAGGAGTCAAAACATTAACTCAGCAACCTTTTGCAGTCCCAAGCTAAACTGTGCCATCAGAGCCAGGAGAGGCAAATACTGCAAACCAGTAAGGATCAGCCACCGCTGGCAGATGAGATGGCACCCGTTAACGCTGGGAAGAGTAACTGCGAGCATCATCCTGGACAAGGCTTCTGATTTTCCACCAGGATTGTCCTCAACACAGCGCTATCTCAACACCTTTACCACAGGTCTGGAGAAAACGAAACAAAATGTTACACCAGTAATATTTGCAGATTAAAATAACTGGTAAGAGATCCTAAGTAACCACAAGGACGGGGAATTTAATCAGAAGAAAACAAGTTTAGAAGCAAAGACTGCAGATCAAACTCTTTAGATAGAAAATAACATCCTAGAAAGAAAACACAGTTCTGAAACTGATAGAGGCCGCCCGGCTGGACATGAGCGTCCAGCAGGGAAAGCCTGCAGGATCCCACAGGTATGAGCTCACGTGCAGCATGGGACAGCTACAGACAGTCCCAGAACCCACATCACAAGTTTATGGTCAACTTCAGAGGGGCTCAGGAAGAAGTTACAATAACTACCGGACAGTAAAGGCATTCAGCTTGGTCCATGCAAGAGCAGGCAGGGAAGGATGGACAGGGCATGAAAAATCTGTATGAAGAGGGATGATTTCCAACAGCAGAGGTTCTTGAATCTCACAGAAAAAAAAAAAACAAAAAACAAAAAACCTTCCCAGGGAGCCACTAACCAGGAGCCAAAGCTGAAGGGGTTTACACGCAAAAAGACATGGATTTTTGGCTGAACATTGAAATGAATGCTCATGAGAACTGCCTCCAATGGTAGCAGGATCTCCAGCAACTGAAGCCTTCAAGGGGTGTGGAAGAAACCAGAACTCACCCAGCCTTTGCAGTTAGCACTGACATCTTAGTATTGTTTCTTTATTACATGTCTGTGAAACTGAACTGTCAAAAAAAAAAAAAAAAAGGGTCATGCTTTTCATTTCCTTAACAACTGCTCTCTTTGCTAGAAGCATTTGCGGCCCATGTAAAGACATGTCTTGGCGCCAACAGCTCACAAGAGAGACATGCACATCATGCACATCTTCACGCTCAAGGGCACGGGAAATCCATTTCTACCAGTTCTGGCCTGGCATTGCAGTGCTTAATATGGCCATCGTCCAGTGAGCAAGGTGCTTTGTTCTTCATTAAGCACGCGTTGACTACATCACGATCCCAACAAGCAGGCAGCTCTGGGTTCAGCAGAAGAGGTGCAGGGCTCTGCAGGGCCCTTCTGTCTGGGACCTGAGGCAGGAGATGATCCAACCAGTGAAGAAGCCAAAGCAGCTGAGAAAAGGAAAAGAACTGAAAGCAAAAGAATAAGATTTTTTTGTGTGTGTCCGTGACACAAGCAAGAAAATGAGGTATAGTGGTTACAAAGTAATGAGATCTATTACTTGAACATCCGAGAAAGAAAAGCAGGTCATGTCATCACACACAGTAGCTTACTCACGGGAGAAAATGAACAAGCTGTCGTGGCCACTCAGTGGTTGCAAGGAAGACCACAGTGAACGTGCAGGCGTTGATTTCCCGTCCTCCTCTGTGACAGTCAAGAACCAGGTTCACAAGCCCTTCACTAGGATCCACCTGGCTGCCAGAACACATCCAGCCTTGGCCCTGGAAAACACCAGCTGGTTCTGCTGGCCTATGTGGCCTAGTCGGTATTCCAACAATTTTATTCCTTCTTGGGATCAGCCATTCTCAGCCTATTAAAAAAAATTAAATGGAGATCTACCTTGAGATCCTTACTGAGTTCCACCAGGATCACACCTCAGTTCTGCATCACTGAGTGAATTCAGGTCCTCCAGCATTCATTTGACAAATGGAGAGCCCACCACCACACACGAGCGCCCTGACACCAGTGACCCACATCAGCCAGCTTTCCAAAACGCTGAGGGACCTTCAGCTGACTTTCCTGGGATTTAACTTGGAGCTACAGGTGATTTCATGGGCAGTGTACATAATCTTGACATTTCAGCAGTAACCATGTCAAGTTATGACTAACAGGAAATACTGATTAGCTGCTTTGAGTTATTTTTCTAAACAAATAAATTAAAAAAAAAAAATCACAGACAAGGATTCTTGTTTGCTGGGAGTTTACAGAGGGCCCAGCAGCTGCATGTAGGCTCTACCCACCACATCTAACAACGGAAAAAAAAAAACTCAAGATAGCAAGCATTTCTTTTCCATTTCTATGTCCACTTTACATCATTCCCTATCAAAAGCCACACCTCTGATCTGTGACTTAATTAGTGACTCTAATGAAAAGCAGCACAGACAAGGCCAGCTGCAGCTTGGAAGAGAGACACAGTATGAGACAGCAGAAAGCTGCTTGGTAGCTTCTTTTAAAATTACTATTCTTAAATTAGAGAAGGGATACATAAGAAAGATTCATGAGTATCGCCATCCTTTCCTAAGTGAATGAGTTTTATCTAAACAAGCTCTGGGAACACTAATTCTTCTTGAGCTGTTGCAAACCCCAGTAAATTCTTCAGCAGTACCTGATGGTGTTTGACACTCAGGGTTTCCAGAAGATGAGACACACACTGCTTGGTGGCCTACCCACAGCACTCTGTGGTCAGGGCTCTATACTTTAATTGTTCCAAATGAAGTGGAACATGTTTGTACCTAATTAAGTGAAGCATGCTAAGCTGTTCCATCTTATTTCATCTCTCACTGCAACATGGCAAAAGCAGAAGCCACTACAAAGACACCTTAATACTCGAGTTCTCTCCTTACCAATACCACACAGCTAGTAGAATTTTCATATTTTAAAAATATTGGCTTTCCACTCTGATGCTTAGTGTATATAACCTAAATACCTTATTTTGGCAACGTGGCTAGTCATTCACGTATACAATGCGTATGTTTGTGACTATCCATTCTCCCACGGAAACCTTCATGTTGCTTAAATACTTTTTGACCTTGGGCTCAAGACCTGCCCAAGGATTGCAAAGATGCAGTCCTCACTACTGCATACACCTGCTGGCTTCTTGGTATTTTACACCAACAACTGTCCAGTCTTATTATGCAATATCACAAGATGGACCCGGCCCTCTCTCTAAGTATCCACAACACCACAGGAATTTGTCAAGATTTATAAGCTGCTCTATAAAGATTATGAGCAATTTAAGAAGGACTTAATTCTACCAAAGAATAAAGTTTTGAAAGCTAGAGTCAGTGTGACATTAATAAAACTGGAAGTAAAAAATGACTCAAGAGCCCACATGAAAGGATAACATTAAGCAATAAGAACTTAACATTAAAAGCCTTTTTTTTAAAAAAAAAAAAAAAAAGTGGTTACAAATAATTAAAAGCAGCAAGGCAGTAGCAGACGGAAGCTGTGGTCCAACCTCCAGTCTACTGCCAGAACAAGCACTCTCGAGTTTGCGATAGCACCATCAGCTCCGTAGGTTCCTTCAGAGGCTGGCTATCCCAGCAGCTGAAGCATAACCTGTGCTTTGATGGGAAAGGTTAGACCGAGCCGTAGGCGAAATGGTTCGGTAACGTACCCAGGAGAATACGCAAGTCACTCCTCAGCTGGCACTCACCAGCAGTGACTCTGTGATAGATGTGCTTTATTCACAGGAGTCATTGCTGCTAACAGCCACCTCCACAAAAAAAAAAACAAAACAGAACAACCCAAACCACCCAAAAAAACAGGCTGACACATTTCACCATTTTTCTCTAAGTTTCTGTTAGCCAGATACTTAAAATACTAGAAAAGTCTGCACTGTTCACAATGCCTTTGCTCCCCATCACACTGGCTGAATCACACAAGCTCCTGTTGTGCCAGGAGGCAGCATTTCTCAGGAACAATAAGTAGCTTTCAAGAAAGAGAACCTACACAGCTCATGACATCATTTATTCTTTACATGGATTTTGGGGTACACTTTGAAAAGTGAGAATGCTGTGAGGCATTCTCAAAACAGTCTTGAAACACGGGAGCCTGAGTGAGAAGAGTTTCTGGCCCTGTTATCTACGCATCTGCCACATCTCCAGTGTGAACTGGAAGTCATGAGACCTCGACCACAGAGCTCTGCTTTGTCCATTTAGCATACGTGTTACTCCCATGACACGTTTCCTATGTGTTCATTACATGACAAGCTTTATCCTCAATATTTTTCCACAGAATGCAGCAATCCCTTAGATCTAAGTCATGCCCAGTTATACAGAGAGAGCAGGGTATGAAAGGACTGGTTTAAAAGGCACTTTTTCTTACCCAAAATTGTTAACTTGTAAATTTCTACATGTGTTGGAGTTTAAACATGCACAACCTACCCAGATTTACCAGCATCTAAGGTATAAAAGGCAGACCATATCAGCAGGAGAGCGCCAGCAAAAAACTATTTCAGTCCAAGGCTAAGCATCACCTTCCCAAGAGAGAATGGGGATGTGTACATAAACGCTTTTAAACAAAACATACTTTCCTCTTGCATGAGGAAGCACTGAGGAGCACTGTTAGTTCCTGAACCGTAATTTCCAAGGGATATTCAAGGCTTGCTCACCAGTGCTGTGGGGAAATCCACTCTAGGAAGCAAACAACACAGGACAAAGCAAGAAGTTGTCTATTACAGCAAAACAGAAAAGCATGAGGAGGAAAGTTTACGACCATCCCCAGAACCGCTGCTTCCAGGAAAAGCAATCTTTCTTGCCTCAGAGCTATATGGCTCCCACTGCATAGTTGGTAAATATCAATGACCACCACTATCTTTGGTTTAACTTCAATTTCAAAACCAAATTTGCTTTAACCCAATGCTTACAGGCCAGGTAGAACAAAGCAAAAGTAAACCCCCATTAGAGACACATTTGTTGCCTGCATATTGCATCATGTCTGACTTGGCTTCATTCTACAGCTATCAGCATACTCTGGGTCTGTCAGCCTTTGGTTTACAGCCAGAGCGAAGATGGGCTGTTCTTAGAGTTAGTCACGTCCAGCTGCTGTAGTTCAGCCCCAAGCAGGACCAGACTACGCAGTCTCTCTCTCACTCCCCCCACCCTCTGGGAGAACAGGGAGAGAGAATATAAGAAAAACAGCTCGAGGTCTGAGATAAGGACAGGGAGAAATACTTAAAGTTACTGTTATGGGCAAAACCAGACTTGACTTGGGGAAAACTATTCATATATTGCTAAAACCAAAGCAGGATAATGAGACAGAGAACGAGATAACCTCCCCCACCCCTCCCTCTTCCCGGACATAATATCTCTACCACCTTCCCCCCCCGAGTGGCACAGGGGGGAAGAGAGAGGAAATGGGGGTTGCGGTCAGTTCATCACGCGTTGTTTTATGCCGCTGCTTCATAGTTGGGGGAAGAACTCGTATTCCAAGTGCTTAATGAAGAACAAAGCACCTCGCTCACTGGAAGATGGCCACATTAAGCATTCCTCCCCTGCTCCATCGTGGGGTCCTTCGTGAAACTGCTCCGGCGTGGGTCATCTCTTCCACGGGGTGCAGTCCCTCCAGAAGAGCTGCGCCAGCAGGCCCTCCATGGGCCACAGCCTCCTTCAGGCCTCCACCTGCCCCGGCGTGGGGTCCTCCCCGGGCTGCTCCTCCGTGGGCCTGCATGGGGCTGCACCACAGGCTGCAGGGGAATTCTGGGGAATTCTGGCCAGGAGCAGCATTACTGCTCCTCCTTCTTCACTGACCTTGGCATCTGCAGCCATTCCTCTCACCAGAAATTCTTCACAACAGGCTGGCAGATGCCTCTCACGTTCTCTTCACATCACATCTCATCTCCACTTCTCGCAGCTGGGCTGAGTCAGGCCCATATGGCCACCCAGCAGGAGGCCAGAGGGTGAGGGCCACAAGGCCCACACCTCCCCCTCCTCGCCCCCACTCAGCATCTTCACATCTTTTTTTGTTTTTTTTCCTTCTGTTTTCCCTGTCTTAAATATGTTCTCACAGAGGCATTTCCAGTGAACATTCTGCTGCCAGTTGGCTCGGCCCTGGCCAGCAGTGGGTCTGCCCTGCACCCGGCCAAGTCCGCCAGACAAAGGGGAACAACCTCTAGCAGCTCCTCACAGAAGCTACCACCATAGCTGCGATCCACCCCACCCCC
>WHYT01016460.1:249083-273498 GCA_009806455.1 Tetrax tetrax | reverse complement strand
CCCCCCATTCCCCCCCCCCCCCAATAAAACCAGAACATCAGCTTCTGCTCATTCTTACTGACAAGAAGAACAGCTCAGTGACTGCCAGGGAAAGCACACTTCCAACAAGTGATGTATCAAGAGGAAGACCAGTAAATATAAAATGCCACACCCAAAAAACATCCCACCCCACAAGCAAACCTCACATTCAATTGCATTTTAAATCACAGTGCTGTTATAAAGCAGAGTCTTGAGACACTCAAGTGCTGGTGAGGTCTCAACTGACAAGAGAGGCAGACACTGGACAGCTGGTGAACCTGGCACTTGGCTGCAGGCAGTGCTACTACGCTTGCTATAAGTTAGGAGGAAGGAAACAGTAAGGACAAACTTCAAGCTGAAAACTCTGTTTTGAAATGGTAAATGACTATTTAACATTTTCTCTTAATTGCTTTTTATATCCTTCACAAACCTTAGCGCTTAGTACCAAGAGGTAATTTCACACAGCCATTCTCACAGAAAGCTACCACTTCTAAGGATCCCCCAGGTCAAGGTGTGAACTGATGCCTGCTGGAAACTTTTCTAGCAGTTTTACCTGGCCATGATTCCTGAACTTTCAAAGCACCACTCAGCTTTCGGCTTCCCTTCCTTCATTGCTCCTTTTCTTATTTTAAAGAGACAAACACATCTAGGCTGACAACTTCATTAACTCCTTAACTCATTAAACCACAAGTTTTAGTCCTAGACTGAAATTTAAAGACTAGTCCTTCTCAAAGAAGTTAAGCTGTAAGTTTCATTTTGAAAGGAAAAATGCCAGTAAATTAAAGACAAAGTGTTCAGATTTATTTGGAAATTCACAGTTTCTAATGGCACTACAGCTCTGTAGTTACATACTCTTGTTCCACAACATTGTATGCTGCACTCAGGAGGTATGCATTTTCCTCACCCAGGTTTGAAACCTTTCTGAATTCAACACATCTGTTTCATGTGCTCTGACTGGCTAATTGTGCAGATCAACTCCAAAAGTACATCACCTTAAAGTATTCATAAACTAACAAGAAAGCAGCAAAAAAACCAAAGGCTTAAATAAGTCACATTGCATACAATACCCAGGAAAGGCATTAGATCTGTTAAAAAGGGGACCACTAAAAGTGCTCAATAAGTTAACTTATTTTTTACGTGAACCTGTAACACCCATCAAAAGGAATAACCTTTTGTTCCACTCACTCAACATTTTAGCAATCACACATCCTATAGTATCCAAATATACAATCACAGTTAAAATAAAAAAACACTTGGATATGAAAATACGAACCATACAAACACTGCACATTTGTTAGCCAATACAAAAGCAAACGTTATGGAAATACCCACTTTGAACCAGCCTGACTGGTCAGACTTCAAGGGTTTGCAAACTCAACACTTCCAGAGCTGGCTCGGAGAACAGCCCAGCTGCACCAGCTCACCCTCACATTCTTCAGCTGAGCTTTTTCCTGACCTCTCAACACAGAAACAGTGAGCATTCCCCATTCACTTCCTTCAGAGAACTACAGCAGGCAATTTCGATAACAAATGCGTTCATCAGCCCAAGGTCCCATCTTACACAGGAAATCCTAAAGAGGATTTATTTAGTACATCAGACTACAGCTCTGATGTGTAACTGAAGGTGGAAATAAACATGATTACCATTCCTAGTGAGGCATTTTCCTCATTCAAGTTTGCAAAACCAGAATCCAGTCAGGCAAGTCCACCTCTTAGTATTTTTACAGTATCCAGTCCACATTACTGAGTCCAGCTGAAGGCCAACACATGTCCCTTTACAGCACTGTAGTGTTGCATCTTCAAAAAAAGCTAGAGAAATTACAAAATAAATCAAATGACAAACAATTGTATCTCCCCTCTTCCAGTGGCATTATAAATAGACAAAAGGCACATAAATATGGGAAGGTGCAAGAAATAGGAACAAAGCTAAAGGAAGAGGATTAGGCTTTTATCCCTATTCCACCCAACAAACTGGGTTTCAAAAAATCTCTGCCCCAGGAACTGTGAAAAAAAACCTTTATAAAATGAACCCTGCCCTCCCTCCCCACAAGCTGTTCTCAGCCATGTAAAGCTGCAGCTTATAGCCAAGATTGACACAATCCCATCTATTTTAAAAGGCAGAAACCAAATTTCTGAATACTTTCCAATTAGTCGAGCTCTTCGTCTCCCACTATCCTCCCACAGAATACCACAGACTGTTCTCAAATGAACAAACACTCTCCTGTTTGAGAAGTTCAGCTAGTTTTAGATGTGTCCAGAAACTGCCGTGACACCAAGTGTTCCCACTGTTATATCTTTGTTTCCTTTGATTATGTCTTGCAGGCTTGGCATTGACCCTGACTTAGTCTGTATTAGAGTTTTTATGAGCTTCCCTTGGTCTGAAACTTTAGACCGTCTTCGTTTTATAGCCCTCTTCTCAGTTTTTGTCTTTTGGGTCTGTCCGTTGCACAGACTCGTACATGCTGAAATGCCACAAAAATAGGACTCCTCAGACTGCGATGATGTTTCGGAGCTTCCTTCAGATGGAGGACCCTTATACGAAGAGTGATCAACTTCCCCAATGTTAGAGAAGTCCCTCTGGTTCGTAAACAGCTTCCTTCCTTTAATTTCCCCGTTGGCTACTGGATGCAGAGGCTCTGTTGCTGGCTTAATAGTCTCTATTTTTTCACTTTTGTATTTACAACGCTTTTTCTGAAACCACAAGTAAAAAGAGGAACAGTTAGCTTCTGGAAGGCTAGCAGAGCATAAAAACCAAGCCTAGGAACCAGCACAAGGCAGAGCAGCTGAGACAAGCACCACCTGCAGGCAGAAACAAACTTGGCTCAGCCCTGCCCAACCCAAGCCACCCTACCTTCTTCTCTGGGGAAAACTTCAGGGGTTCTACGATGTACAGGTCCTCTGGATCCACTGTAAGAGAGGGAACACAACTTTAGCAGCCCTGGCACTGCCAGCACTAGAACACCACAAACAGCAGCCTGACAAAGTATTCACTCATCACACACGTTTCTGCTTGTGTTACAAGTTAACGAAGGCACAGCACATGAATGCTGAAGGTGAAGTCAACACACTGAGGAACTCCCCTATGCTGCCGTGGCAGCTGTCAGTGATATACACTGGACCTCCTGATGGATTAGGCCATAGAAGAGGTGCAGAGAACATCCTTCGGGGAAGAGGAGCAACAGTCAGAAAGAGTCAGCTTCTACAAACAGGAACTGTTACCAATATAATGTGTTAAGCGTGCAGCCTGCCCACAACAGGACAGATACTAGAAGCATGCGTACCTATCGAAGACAGATGACATGAGACTCGCCTGGCAATCCTTTATCAGGGCTTTGTAAATTATTCTTCCAAGCCAAAGCAGGGGAGAATTCAGAAAAAGCATGGTTTTGAAAAAAAATGGTCTATGCCTTAGCTAGTTTCTATTGCAACATGTTCTCAATTCACCTCACAAGTTTTCATGCAGTTTTATTCACAGTACAAAAACCCATGAAGCAACTTTGCTGCACTCAGAAAACCAGTGTCAGCTGTACACTTGGTAGCTACTGTGATCTGCAGTGCTTTCGGTTTTGCACAACGATGACAGCCTAAGAAATCAAAATTCAGTTGTCCTAAATACATGAATACTGAAAAGATCAGATCATTTCTCATACCCAAGCCAAGATAAATAGTCTAAGTTTTCTTACTATGGTTGATAAATTTGGATCTTAAACATCTGCCAAGTTTCAAAGACAGGCTATCAGGACTTCTGAGAAGTCGGGCGTTCAGACTTGCCACATCTGGCATTAAAAAAATAAATGCCACTTTCTGCAAGCTTCACAGCTTTGTAGACCTGAATGCCTGCACAGATTGCTACTAAGCCCAAGAAAACATCTGTAGAGCATAAACAACAAAGACTACATTTAATGTTTTTGCATAATTTAGCACAGTTTTGAGAGTGTCTGGTAATTTGTTCATGAGCCACCTTATCCTACAGAATGTATACATGAAATATTATAATCCAGCGTACTTCAACACTAACCTGCAATTCCATTTTCATCCACTCGCAGTAACAAACGCACCATATAGCACTAAGAGTAACACTAGAGACTAGATGTACAATATGTGAATAATACCTTCTTTACCAGCTAGCTGAAAAGACTGCGATCTGACCAGTGGAAGAGAAGTTCTTCTTTTCAAATTCATATCATCATAGGAGGAAAAACACCTAGGAAAGAAACCACAAAGCTTTTTAAACACATTTTTCATTAAGAAACACCTTTGGCAGAAGGACAGAATTATTTGCTGAGGTGCCCAAGAAAGCCTGGCAAACAGAGTACTGTATTTGCAACAAGCTATCAAGGCATGTTAAGTGCAGTAGCCCCAAAATGTTCCTAGGAGAGCATTACTCCAGAGCAGCAGTGGCTCTTTGCTATCAATTCTGAGCTGGCAAAAAGAAGACTCAGGATTAAAGCAGATGTGCCAGTCCCAACAGATTCAGGAAATATCAATAAAACCTGCAAGAACAATTACGTTTCAAATATAAATACTTTACCTTTTGGGGCTAGGGTAGTGATTACTTTTGGGAATTTTTGAGAGGTAATCTTCACAGAACTGAGAATTGCCTCTGCACCGCTGCACACAAAGCACCAAGCCCAGAATGACACAGAGCAGCAGAGAAATCACAAGGTAGGTCTGCCGATCAGAAACCTGGAGGAATGATACAGTTAAAGAATAATTTAATGATACTATTATTCTCATATTTTAAAAATTAAAATCTTCAAAAAACACAACTGACGTTCTCAAGTCACTTTCCTTCAATTTCAGTGAACGCTTGTTCACATTTGAGTATTTTTTTCAGAGGTTCCATGCAGCTTATCAGCTACATAGCATTACAGGACTGAAGGCTGAAAAGCACTAGCTGGTCACACAGGACAAGACTTCAACTATGGTACTACTGTAACTTAAAGCAGCAGCCACCCCTCGCAAAGACCATTCAGACCTATCTGAAAGTAATATACTTTCCCTAAGAAAGTGCACTAAGGAAGTAACTTCTGTTTTACAGTTGAGATGGATGTAATACTATTCAATTTTATGTGATACTTTTCATCAGTTGACATTGCAGTACTTCACAGAATAAATACCATTAAAATCACTTGATTCAATGGGTTTCATCTTTCTGAACGCTCTTCCATTTCACAACTTAGCAGAAAGATTTTTTTTTCCAAGAATGTTCATTTCTGAAGATTGGGAGATGAAGCATACTTGAATTATATGTAAGCTGAAATCCAGGGTATTTCACAGATAATTTTAAAAAATTAATTTCACAGGTTTTTTTCCTATAAAAATCTATCTTAAACATACTAAGATCCTAGAAGTGATACAAAAACTTCAGAAAAGACAAAGAACACATTTCATAATAAGCAAATGTCTCAGACAATAGACTCAGGTGACCAGAACCAAGTTCAGGGACAGCCATGTGTTCAAATTCCAGGATACTCATCTAACATACCCTTAAGATCACCACTGTCAAATCCTGGTTAAAACCACAGCACTCGAACAGGAGCTTAGCCAGACAGGCAAAGAGTCTCATTAAGTGTTAGAAAACAGCCCACAAGATATCTTGGCAACATGCACAAAAAAAAAAAAGGTCATTTTTATGGTACTGCTTGAAATTCCAGGCTGGAGAACATAAACATTTGAGAGAACGTGTTCCTAACATTGTTGCCAAGATGCCCCTAATCTCAGAAGATCACAATAGCCAGAGAAGAAAGGAGAAGGGTTTCTTAGCCATATGAGTCTCCCATTCAGGAGTTAAGAGCAACCCTCAACATACTCATCTGTTACTACAGCCCAGTTCTAACAGCAGCCAGTACCCTGAACTTCCTACAAGACTCTTAAATATTTAAGTGGACAATACAAACGCTGGACACTGCAAAGTATCCCATTTCACTGAGGCTACGTAACAAAGCCATGCAATATAACTGCCTATATAACACAGCAAGTGCCACAAAACTTCTGGAAGCATGAACTTTACCATTCACTCTGACACACGTCAAATGTTCTAGATGTGCAACAAATCTTATTGTCATTTCAAAGTCAGTGGCTAGTTTTCTAGTTTCATTAAGAATCATTTAACAGAACAATATTATTCCAACGCACTAGAAGAAGGCTGAAATATTAAGTTATTCTAAGTTTTATCTTTGTTATTAGCTCAGACTACAATTATAGGACTAGCAGGGCTGTAGTAGAAATTATTACCAATCTTGCTGTGCACAAGACAGCTCGAGCTACCCAGACTTCCCTCCCCTCCTTTGGCCAGCTGCTAAAGTAGGCTGAAAGCAACACCACAGACAACTTCTCAGATGAAAAGCTTCATTTACAGACTCCAGGTCTCCTCAAATTGAGATATGTTTATGCATCTGTTTCCTTTGAGTTCTGGTGCCATACTGCTGAATTACATTACCTCACGTTTTAATTCCGCCACAGTTGTTGACAAGTTGGAAACCATCTGCGTCATGTTGGTGAGCTGTGCTTGTAACAGCTGGATTGCTTCCGTTTGCCGCTGATCCTGTGTTAAAGAGAGTCACGGCCATGCTATTCATCTGTCAAGCTCCTGCCATCATATACTCTCAGGTGCACCACATAACATTCCATCTGACACAGGCATTTTGTAGCAACATGACCTATTCAGCATTGTTTTCAACACAACTTCCATCTAACATCTGAAGCTGCTTAAGCAGCATTAGTCATACAGACACTTAAAAACCCCAACATTTTTACCTATCAATGTTTTGTAACTTTATGCCAAGTACATTTTATTACAGTGACTTCTGCTGTCTTCATTAAAGGCAGATTAAGTAGCCAGCTCCATGCAATGACTATCAGGAAGCTGAGTACTGTCAGTCATGTGACAAAATACACACGCAGATGACCAGGCAGAGCTAAAGTCTAAGGGCTGACACATAGCTTCTGCTCTGGGATCAGGGAGCCAGCCACTTAATGACAGAAGCCTAAGCCAGCCAGGAATGAGTCCCTTGCAGCTATCATCTCCTTCCTGGAAAGAGCCCTAACAGGATTCTTACTCCTATGAGAAATGAAAGGTGAGCAAAATATTGGAGAGGTTAAAGAGAAGCACCTCAGATTGATCAGCATTTGACACTGTTAAAAAAAAGCATGCATACAATCTGAGGAAAGTTGCAATTTTCTTCATTGCTGATAGATGAGCAAACTACATACCTGTGACTGCACTTCAGAAATTTTCAGACAGTTTGGGATTATGTTTTGCCACATGCACAGTTGCTTTAGTGATTACTCAGCACTGCTGATAGCACTGTATTGCACAGTTGATCAGGAAAGCCTCAACGGCAGAGAGGCTCACACTTCCTTGAATCATATTTTAAACAATTAATGAAAGCTTTTGTTACATGCACTAACTACACTTTCAAATGCAAATTTGGCATAAGCCACTACTATACCCCCTCCCCCTTTCTAGAGGTTAGGTCTCTTCAGCAATATCAGGGCAATTGTCTATCAAAACTCTAAATCAGAGATTAAAAACAAACCAAGTTCAAAAGAAAAAAGTGGTTTTCAGTGCAGCTACAACCAAGAAACACAGGTTGGAAATGACCTTGATAAAGGTCTTTGTCAATGAAAAAGTTAAGAGTATTAGCCACTACCACCTGACAACCGATTTTTTTCTTCAAATACAAAAAGCAGGAAACAGAGCTGGAAGTAGCTTTATTCTAAAAAAACTGGGAACATATCTAAACATTTTATTACAGAGAAAACATTGGGAAGCATGAAATGAACTTGCTTTTAAAAGGCAGATACACAGCTGATAACAATCTTCAACTGAAAGAATTTCTGCACCTCTTTGCAACTCCTCCTTAAAGGAAAACTTTCCTAAGTAGGAAAATGCTTAAGAAGTCCAACAAACCATACCTGCTCTTCCGCTATTCTTGAGGTGTTCTGAAGTTTTATTATTGTTTTATTGAAAGCCTTCTGCATTTCTTCCATTTGCTTTCGGTACCTAAAACAAAGAGTGTAAAGGTCTGAAATGCTAGTTCATAAAACTCCTCAGCACTAGACTGGTCTTCAGAAAAATACCACTGTGCCAGAGGAAAGCTTCTCTTTGCCCAAGTTTTATTTAAATGTCAAGTAGAATTTAAAGTCTCAGACATAAAACAGGGATATGTCTCTTTCTAGGTTTTTTGGTGGGGTGTTTTTTTTTTTCCCCAAAGTTGAATTCCAATCTATTTCAACACCTTAGAGCTTTGCACCAATGTAGTGACTGCACAACAGTAAATATAATGAAGAGCCCCTTCCTTGAAACCAATTCTGAAGTGGGTACAACTTCCTGATTCTCCTATGGCTAAGGAGCATCACAGATAAACACTAATATATGCATATCCCTCACAGAAAGTTCTGGGTTCCCTCTCAATGCTCCCTTCTTCAACATGAGTTATTACAGATAACACGGTACTTTAAGTGGAAACAATCAATTCAGTCAGGAAGGCATTGTAGGTCTGTGTCACTCAGTGTAACAGCAACAGAAGGATGTGCCACTTTGTTGAAAGGATTATGGACAGGGTTAGTGCTTACATCCTGGCAACACTTAATCCTTTTAAAAAACCACAGTAATATTCCTTAAAACAAAATAAATGTGATTGTCTTTAAAAATGCAGAAAGGGGACCCCTGACACACAGACAATCTCTGGTAGCTACCTCAGATTAGGTATTTTTCTCAATTTTCCATAAAGCTTTATGCTGTGACTTATGTTATACTCTACTTCTAGGTACTACTTCCCGTACGTGTATGTTCCTTTGCATAGCTGACTTAAATCAAGTGTACATATGGTAGACTCTCACCAGTCTTCCTCAGACTTACCTCTGACTAAGTTCTTCTAAATAACGGCTGCTGAGAGACATGTTTACTTCCAGGGCTTTTATGCGGTTATTAAGGCGCATGAAGACAGACTCCTTTTGATTAGATCCATGAACAAGATTGCCGTTAGCATAGCCTAGATCTGTTGAATTCTGCAATTCAGCATAGAAGTCTGTAGCTGTTCTCTGTGGTCCCCCAGAGACCGGAATCGCCATTAAAGCTTCTTCAGTCACCTGATCATCCTCCTTTGTTTCAGCAGATACAGAAGACTCAACAGGAGGCAAAACAGTTTTCTGCATTTCTGGAGTGCTTTCCTTTCCTTCTCCAGCATCACTGGCTAACATGCCTGCTGTATGTTCCGGCTGCAGAACAGTCTCTGTAGGCTTTGAAATCACTGGAGTACCAATAGTCTCTCTTGTGCTCATCTCCTTCACCTCAGGGACCACACTGGTCTCAGAAGCTACAGGGTTTTCTTCTGCAACAGAGCTCTCTGCCTTTTCTGTTTCTGCGCTGATCTCAGGTATATCCACCTGGGGAGTCACCCTTGGTGCTACCTGGCCTGCATCTTCTTTTGCAGGCTCCAGCATCATGTCTGTTGTTGGCAATGACTTAACTTCAGAAGTAACTTCTAAGAGGACGGATGGAGAGACAGTTTGAGGATGGCTTGGCTCCAGTTCAATCGAATCTGTGGTCTCATTACTGATCTCCTCATGGACTACACTGCTGAAGTCAACCGCAACAGCAGACCCAGACGGTCTCTCAACTTTGCTGTCTAATTGCTCAGGCAGAGGCTCATCTATTGACATATGTATAGATTCTGTCAGAACCACCTGAGGCTGCTGAACATCAGCAGAGTAACCTTGCCCTTGTTTACCTCCAGTTTTACTACGCTGACGATGCATGGCTACTGCAACTGAACACCATTTGAACAGATATTCTGAAAAGGTGGAAATACAACATGCTGTTGCCATGTCACAGCAGTATATTTCCGTTTCAAGTTCAAACCATGCTGATGCTTCTTCCTCCTGGTCATCACTGGGCAGCAAGGTTACTGTTGACTGGCTCGTATCTTCTTCATACTCTTGTACTAGCTGAACAATAGGACTTTCTTTCGTCAAATCCACAATTAATTGCTCTTTATCTATCTGTGGAATATCTGTAGTAACAAGTCTACAAAGAAAGAGTTAAAGATGCAATGTTACTTCAACAGTTTTACATGCCTGCTCTCGAAGACTGTAAAAGTAGGATCTTTTAGAAACTTGGCAAATATTATTCCAGTGACTAAAGGCCAGGTTTGATACAGTCAGAAATTCTGTAAGTTAGTATTTTCTCTGGTGTTTTTCAATACCAATATGCAAACAAATTATTTCAACCCTTGCTTCTGAAACAGCAAGCCTTCTCAATCAGATATCACCCTTTCCCTCAACCCTGAAAAAAGTCATCAATTAAATATCACTAAGCTCTTACAAAGCAAGCATCTTACTCTTCTGCCGCAATCTTCAGATGCAAGAATCACAACCTTCCCACAGACCTTCCTCAGTCTCTCAACAATCAGAGCGCTAGGAAACCATAAAACCACTAAACAGAGCACAAGTCATGTCTTAACATTCAAGAGCTAGAGTCTCAGCTCTAAGTAGCCAAATCAATTCTAAACAATTGTAATCAACTGAAAAAGCCTCACAGAATATCTATATACAACTCCTCCTCCCAATCTAATTCCATATCTTTGCATACAAATTTTCATCAAGAAAAGTCTAGCAAAAAAATATAAGCTTCTAAACCAGAGTTTTTGCCAATAGCATTTAACTGAAGTTTCAGCAATACAACTTACATTCCTAATTCACCTCCCTTACAGGAGACAACCTGCAAAACCTGGAAGAATATTAGGTCAGTTTTCACCCAAGAAATGTGCAATAGCCCAGAAGAGAAAAACATTCTGCTTCTTCAAAATAAAGTAATACAAACAATTGAGAAAGTTAGTGACACATTCTGACATGTAATCAAGTGTTAAAACAAGACATATCATACTGGAAATAGCTATAAACACTAACTAAAGCAATAAATTTCCCTGGCTAGTACATTGCCATATTATACATTTCACCAAATAGTTGCCTTTCTACTTATGGCAGTGCGCCATATCTGAGCATTCTAGACTGGCCCATGTTAGTGGCTGCTAGGAACACACTGGAAAAACCCAACATCAATCACTTACTCTGGTGAAGGAACAGGAGTCGGTTCAGGCAGTCTTGGTGCAGTTGTCGAAGTTGCAGGGGCGACGGTGACATTTTCAGACATACTCTTGTTTCCCGCTGCAGAAAGGAGGAAAATGTGAACATAACTCAAAACCACGATTGTTTTCAATGAATTTGAGAGTTTTTAAGGTTATTAACTGCACTACCCAATTAATTACAGATGTCATTCAAAGTTATTTGAATGAAAGTGCTACTGACAGTTAACATATATGAAGTTACAGACAGTCTCAAAATATTTCCAGGAAGAAGCAGCAAGTTAAAGTTTACAACTGAAGTTGGGTAATACAGACAGTAAATATCTCAGAATATAGCTTAACAAACATGTATGTTATCTTTGTATCTGCTCCCTTCTCAGCAAATTCAGAATTTTTGTTCCCCATTTCACAGTCAGTAGGATAAGAATTCTATGGCACTAATCAGGTACGTCATAAAAGGTGAAAAAAGTCATTTAAACATAGATCATCCAACTCCTCACAGAAAATTAAACAAACTAAGAAAAATAAATTAAACTTTCCAGAATGCGTTTATTTAAAAAAACAAACAAACAAAAACCACACAAGAAAACCCCAAACCTTCATCTTCAGATGACTTTTCAGTTTTGGCTCCAAGCATATTAGCAGCAATATTCACCATACTTAGGATAGCATCTAAAAGAGAAAATAACTAGTCAAAGAGGACACATTCAGAGGGCCCAGAGATTAGCACCACTGAGCAATCTGTTATTTTGTAACACTTGCTTGAAACGAATGACACAGCATAAGGACATTAAAAATTTGGTCATTCAATTACACTGGATGAATCTGTTGCTTTTCAAGGGTAAGTTTATAAGCTAGAAACCTATATTTCAAAAGTCAGTATCTAATCTTTACCAGTTAGATCTCTAACACCAGTCAGAAGTACTCACTGATCATTAGTTCACTGAAACCAAGGAACAGTAAGACAAACAGAAATATTTAAGCATGGAATTTTCTGACAATTTGAGGGTATGAAACACTGAGGGAGGTTCCAAGCCAGAAATTTAGAGCTTGAACACTCAGAGGAACTCTAAAAGAGAGGCTGGATCATTTGTCATAACAGTGCTGAAGAAGTGAGTCAAGAAATTTCATTTGCTAAATGAGCAATACAGAATTCTGCCTTTGGACACAGGATGTCCCAGCAGGACAGATATGGAAGACTAACGTCTCACTCAAATTAAGCTGGACTCTGTCATTTTGCACCATACCTCCCTCAATCCCAAATCTTACTTTTGGCTCTGATACTGCTGCAACATAAGAATTCCAAGTATTTTAAGATTTGAACAAAAAGTCTACACTTTGTAATTTGTTACTTGAATGCAATCTAGATAAGATCAGGTAACTGGAAGAAAACCGTCACAGATATCCACAGATTTGGCTTAGATGTACTTTAAGTAACACAGTTCTTTCCCCCAAAAATTCACAGAAGTAAACGGAAAGAGGATCTGTTCTATATCAGCACATATATTAGACACGGATAACTTTTTGAAGTGAAAACAAACATCATTACTAGGCTTAGTTAGAAGATCAGGAACAGGGCATCTTACTGAAAACACTCAAAAGCTGGCCCAACTTTGCCCATTTCTCCCCCATGCATCAACATAAATCTGTATTGTATGCCACATGGATAAGTTTATAAAATAAGAGAGGCATTTTCGTAATAACAAATTTCCTAGACCCCAGGAAGCTCTGTTCAGAACCTTGGTTCTGGCTTTCCTACAAAACGGGTCAGAAAATACATTCCTGAATTACATATTTATCTGGGGCTGTATTCTTTCAAAAGTCATGATAAACAAAATATGTTAAACCTGAACTATGAATGGTTTCTTATTGGAGAAGCAGAAAAAGAAGGAAAATTAAGAGTTGGTATAGAAGCCTGTAAGTATAGAAGAGCATGAGGAAGAACAGTGAGCTACCCTCAAAGGTTAGACTAGTCAAAAACTGCAAAATAATTCTTGAGATCAAATGCCCAAGAAGTCTGCTATCTCCTCCTCAGAGGTCCCTCTTCCTCACTGTGTATCAGTCTATTTAAGACAAGTGATGCAAAATGGAAGTCTATTTTGTTTGTCCAAGCATGTACATATTACAAAACACCGCAAAAACTAACACCCACAAACTCAGTATTCCTTCAAAAAAGGAACACTGACTACCCTGCCAGAGATAAAAGGTCTCAATAACAAGATCCACCACCCAGAACTAAATTATGATCACTGCAATGTTTCAGTGCTCAGTCTTTCTGAAGCACTATCAGCAATAAGTATTTAAAATATTTTCATCATAGCTTTAGTACCCTAAAAAAAAGAAGCCAATAGAAACTGGATTTTTCAGACAGTGAACAAAAAACTTGCAATACTGCACTTGCAGACAACAGGTGAATACACCCCAAGACAGCCTGAAGATAGAAACTTTGACAGTGACAAATAAGCGGTAAGCACTGTCAGAGAAAAATGCATTGCTTTCTTCTTATCTACAAGAGGCTAACATTTAGAAATAAACTGTCTTTTCCACTACCTACTTCCTCTTTGAGAACTGTACTAAGCTGTACAATATTCCTAGCCATGACCTTTTTGTTTTGAAGTGACAGCTACATTCTAGGAAATAGTAGCAAAGAACTCTGCAGCTCTGACCCACTATGGGATGAAGGGAAAGCCTGAGCCCAAACAGCATTCGGTGAGTGCAAATCTGCACAGCCGTAACAGATCTTCACTAACTGGGACAGAGGGAAGAGTGTAAGAGCTCTATAGAAGTTGTGTGGCAGTTGATACCATCCTAAATAATTCAGCAGTTAAGAACACCGCTAAAACTGAATTCTCAGTATTCTTCGCCAAACAAATCCCACATCTAGAGGTTTTCCAATGGCAAAGTGACAAGAGACAGTCAAGAACTGTTAGTTCTCTCTAAAAAATATACAGCTCTTAGGAACATAGAAGCTACGATATTTACATAAAGTCTTCTCAAAAACAGTGTTCTCCATCCCTTCTAAGGGACAAGAAAAGACCATCTGAGGAATGTGAAGGTGCACAAGTCCATTTGACCTGATGAGATGCATCTGCGGGTCCTGAGCAAACTGACAGATTAAGTTGCCAAGCCACTGTCCATCATATTTGAGAAGACTTGGCAGTCTGGTGAGGTTCCCACCAACTGGAAAAAGGTAACATAACCCCCATTTTAAAGAGGGGAACAAGGAAGATCCAGGGAACTACAGGCCAGCCGAGTCTGGCTGGGTCCTCTGGCAAAGGACCTCTGGCAAGGTCACTATCTGGTTGAAGACGTCCCTGCTCCTTGCAGAAGGGTTGGACTAGATGACCTTTAAACATCAACTAAGTAAATCTTTATATTGCCTTCTGTAAATAAGGTACCTCAATTAATCACAGATTTCCAAGTTCAGAATAATT
The DNA here is from genome assembly GCA_009806455.1 of Tetrax tetrax. Lineage (NCBI taxonomy): Eukaryota > Metazoa > Chordata > Aves > Otidiformes > Otididae > Tetrax > Tetrax tetrax. The sequence continues at coordinate 258,956 of WHYT01016460.1, read as the reverse complement.
AAGGTTCTACAATACCATAGTACTGATTATTTACATTTGTATTATTTTAAGTGCTTAGGATCCTTAGGTACCGAAAGTAAAGTTTCCAAATAATAGAGATCTGGAAAATTCTATTTAGAACGCTAAGAATGATACCTCAACTCTGAGTTGTTACTATTTATTCCTATGCAATTACATAGGAATCACAATAAATTGTTTCAGTAGAAAAAGAAAAGTCGTAACTGTTGCATGACAAAATGCCATTCTGCTTTCAAGTTGCTCATTTTGTTTCAGCACAGCAACAATTTTTCTAATAAGTCATACTCACTCGTAGCAGAACCAAGGAGATTTTTTGAAGATTTTTCTTCCCCTGTATTGTAATCCAACGGATAATCTATGTACAAAGAAGAACACTTACAACTATTGAAATTACATGTGTCACGGGCAAAGAAAATAAGCCTCAAGATTTAACATGTCATTCAACTATGTCAGTTTAACAGTGTGAAAATAAAACAACAGAAATAGAGGGCAGAGATTACATACTGAAATATCAAGCTCCAAGCAACGAGAAACACAAAGAGCAAAAAACCCCAAGAGATTCAGGGTTCAAGTTTCAGTGTCCCCAGGATTCATTACATAAATGCAGCAAACAGTTCACTGAGCTTCATATAGGGTTTTTCCCTTTCCTCTTCACAAGAGTCAAAGGCAAATATTTTCATATTTTTTTTATTTAAACATAAAGTTTGCAAGCCAAACTAAGCATGCCCTCAATCACTTGCAGCATCGATCACACAAATAACCTCAGGAAATGGGCTATGGACACTAGGAATAAAGCTGTTTCATGTGAGCTGCTCTGATTATTTTGAGCTATCCTTTACTACTGTCAGCACATGAAGATGTTATTGCCTAGCCTGTCAAGTGAAATAGAGACTTATTGTGAGCATCTTAAACTAACCCTCCAAGTAGTTACAACACATTATTTAAAACTTAAAAGGACTGTTGGATAAGCCCAGAAATGCTGAAATACTGTCAACAAAACTAAGTAAATTTAGCAGTCAAATCATTCAGCATATGCAGGAAGTGACAAGTCAGACTAGCACAAGAGAAATCTGAATGGCTAGAAATGTAAAAATTATTTGCTTACCATAATCTTCATCAAAGAGTTCTTGTCGTTCAGACTGATACTGAGAATCAGCTATTTCTTCATACTCTTCAACCATGCTAGTACCAAATACTCTATGAACAAAGTTTTAAAATAAAACCCTAGTATTAACCTATTAATCATGTAATTACTTGACATAATTGATAAGTAGAGAAGCAATATTAACATTATATAGTATGCCGCAAATTAGATAAGCAATAGCCTCCTTCAGTTAACAAAGATCAAGCAGCAGGTATGCTTATTTTCTCAAACTTGTATCCACACAGTCCACTGCATGCTTTCAAGTACTGTTCCAAAACAGGATCCTGGTTTTAATTCTAAGTAATTCCAAAAAGACTCTTCCTCCTTGTTAACTTGAACTCATACTAGACTTCCTTGTCTTAAGCTCTCACACCTTCTCTTCAACTTCACCTTTGACTAAGTTTAGGAGTATCTATTCACAACTACCTCACTTTGCATGCTATATTCTCTTTGACCTGCTCTGCCAAAATCAAATCACTATTTAAAGCAGTCTTGTCAATTAAAACATGCTTTGGCTTACAACACTGGAGTTCCCAGGGTCAAATCCTGACATAGTTTTGAAAGAAAAATCGAAATTGTTTTTTTTAGCAGCAGTACACAGGCCGATGATTCTCTGAACTACGCACACATAATTGTTCCAATTTAGATACTCCAGGCATTACTAACTGCACATACCTACAGTGCCATGCAGCACAGCAGCTTCTCAAAAGCACTCATGTCTTCCCGTAAGGCTGTTCATGTTCCTGTTTCCTAAACCCCCACCCCCCCGCCAAATACAAACTATTCCTTACACACTGAAGAATCAAACAAAAAAATCAAACCTTCTTTAAACAGATGTGAAATATGCTACATAACAAGTAATTTAGGCCACTACTTCAAGTTCTCAGTATTTCCAAATAACTTAGAATGAAAACTAGACTTTGTTGCCTAACAATTAAAACACATTAATCTTCACTGCAAGGAAAGATAAAGCAAAGCACTTAAGATATTACCTTATAAGACTTAAAGGACAAAAATGTTCCGACCCAAAGTGTGATATCAACTCCACCTAAAGAATAAAGGGTACTTAAAATAAAACTCAAAAGACCCACAGAGTTAAGAGTTCATTTAACATATACTCTAATCTTGAAATTGCAAGTTTTGTTTATTCAAGGGATTTGTAATTCACCCATAACACAAAAGACTGAAAGATTTGTTCTTGCCATGCATTAAAGTGCTGCATCACAGCAAAGAACACCCCAAGCCCCATGCATTCATCATTCCAAAAGAAGAGGTTGCTAACCTTTATATACTTGATGAACATCTGAAGCGAGAGAAAGGAAAAGGAAAAAAAAAAAAAGATGTCAGTACAAAGGCTGAACACATGCCACAGGCAACTACAGATTTTTGTTGTTTTTAATTCAGTACTATAAATGCCTAAGACGACAAGTTATGAAGGATAAAGTTGCAATACTGCTACATCTGCCTTAGGCAGCAAGATTTCATTTAGCCTTCATACCTTGCAGATAGACAGTAACATGCAACAAGTGTTTCATTAATGAACTTAACAAGTTACTCAGTTTTTCTAGGCAGTATGATTGCAGACAGAATACTGAAGTGTGTTAAGTTTACCAAGTGAATTTTTTTTCCCCTTAAAGAGCACAGATTACAGAAAGTGACCCAAAAGGAAAAAAAAAACCTTCACAGCATGCATTCTATGTACTGTTGCTGCTTAAAGTTCAATATAACATGCTTCAATTCACAGAAACAATACTGGAAGAAGATACATAGAGCATCCAGCAATACATTTGGAAGCTTCAGTCAGTGTATTCCTAGGGAGAATTTGACTACACACGGATATTTATTTAATCCAAATTAATTGTAGAATGCATTTAAGCGACTACATAGACGCTATCACTAAAGGACTGGAATAATATGCAAGTGAGATCAAGATAACTATTCCTATAAAAGCACTCTTCAAAAAATTTCAAATTTTTAAAATATTTTAATAATATATTTGTTTTTATATATAACCATATATAAAAATCAAATTTTTTTATAAAACTTTTTAATTCTTCTTCTATAGACTATAAGTACACTTAGAATTTGTTTAGTTTTTGTGCTATAAAAGTAAAAACATCACAGGAACAATCCTTTGAAAATTTTACCATGCTATTCAAGGCAGAACACTGTGTCTACCAAAGGATTAAGTGCCGAAGCTTCTATCATAATTCCAGAACTCTGGTGACAAGCAAGATTCCAGCTACCTTAAGGAATTAATTCAGCCAGAAAGCAGTATTAAAAATAAAGGAAGTCTTTATGCTGTGACTCATGCAGAAGTTCTGGGTAGAGAAGTTAAATAATTATCATTCATAGCTACTACTTCTTGAAAGCACAAATCTTAATTCAGTAGCACAAACAAGAAAACCTTTTTTTTTTTTTTTTGGCAAGCACCATACTTGGAAGAATACACATGACTGGAGAGGACCTAAAAAGTCTGTATTTTATTTCAATTTAAACCTCCACTACATCCCAATATTTTCACAAAAGCTTTTATCCCAGTCCAAGTACCACATCGTTTACGGAGTTTTACTCTGAGTCTCCTCAGTAAAGACAGCTTGCTGTGAGTTATTTTGAAGGCAGAGAGCTCACGTCAAGTGCTCCAGTAGTAGTAAGCCTAAATAACCTTCAGAAGTTGCAGTTATGATTGAATAACTGCAAAACTGCACTTTGAGTCTATTGATGAGAACTAGAATTCAAGTGCTTACTCTTTCAGAGTCACTTAAAACTGTATAGCAAAACACCACACAAAAGTATCAAGAAACATGCATGTTCTAATCCCCAGGGAGTGGGTACACATATATAGAAAGCAGGTACAGCCAAGAGACAAAACAGATTGATACTTCTAATCTTATATTCAGCAGATAGTTAGTTAAGTCAAATAGAGTAAAACACTGGCTGGACTTTTCTTAATTCAGATAGCAACTATATGTCCTTGGACACAAGGTAGTAGGTGCTTCCCAAGATCCTCTCTGTTACCATTATAAGGAAGGTAAAATACTTGTGATTAGTGACAAGGGTTTAGTTCATGGCCAATCACGCTCGGGCCACTGACAAAACTAGTGCAATTCATGGTAAAGCATGCTTTGATGACATGTGTCCCAGGATGCTCTATTATACACAGTAAGTCTAGCAAACCCTTCCTTCTTTGAGAAGCACACATGCTTTTGCACTTTTAAGTTACCTTAACATATTTTGCATACATCTGCTCATCCAGAGGAAAGCTTTGGACATTTCTTTCATCTCTGGCATGGAAAGTACCTAATTTAATCCATTTGTTTGTTGGATACCTAAAAAAGAAACAGAGTCAGCTAATTAAATGGAAGAGCTCACTGTTCAGACATTTGCTGAAGCTTCCCAAAATGCTTTTTCACAGAATAAATACTTTTTTTTTTCAGTTGCAAGATAGCAGCAATGTGTTTTTTTATGGAAAGTTGCAAGATAAGGCTAGTCTCAACACAAAACCTCAGCAGTAACTCTCCATAAACTTAAAACAGTGTGCAAGTCCTTGAAGGATGAAACCCTATATTTGATTCAACTACAGAAATTCAACTAGCCTACAGTAAAGCCTCTGGAATTGAAAAAGTCACCTCAGATGAACACTGACAATGATAACACACCAGTGACAGGTTGCAAATATCATTGTAAGCAAGCAGCAAAAAACTGTGATCAAAGTAGAGTAAGAAATAGGCAACAGATCAAGTGTGGAAAATCAGAATCCACATACTCTGAACACTGAAGAAAAGTGAGGTTTTCTGATATACTGTACAAATGCCTCCTCTTTCACATACCGGAATAATCTGCTCGCTCCCAAACGTACAGGAGTTACAACATTGCCTAAAACACAATAAAGCTACCCTTTTAATCAGCCATTCAGCCAACCAGTAGCATTCTTACCCCTTCTACTTTCTCAATAATGTACTTTTTTGGTAAACAGTTTGGGGTTTTTTTTGGACAGAGTTCAGCACTGAAGACAGTTTAAGCCTATTAAGAAAACAGTCTGAATGACAAGAGGAGACAGCCCACAACCCCAGTGGCATTTTCTTAATGAATGTTCATTTTATGATCTGCCATGCACTACCCAGCTACTGTATAATTTCTACTGCTTCATCTCATTGCAAACAATTTTTTCCTTTTCGTTTTTAAGGTGAAAAAGAAAAAGAAACACAGGAAGTATGGAAAAAACAAACCATGTCTTCTAGGACCTTACAATTGCCTTTCCACAGAAAAAAAATGCTAGTAACTAATACACGTAAAGAAAAACCACGTAATTTCATAATGAATTACACTTCACACAGTAACAGGCATATAGAGATCATGTTTTACAAAGCCATCCATTTAATAATTATTTCATTTTTCATTCAGAAAGGCAGGTTTTGATAACATACCTGTCACTAATAGACACCAGAAAGTCTTTAGGAGTGGAAGAGAATAATTCGTGATTTGCAATGTCAAACTGCTTTACTTGTACTGGTTCACACAGCTCGATAACAAACCTTGAAGGCAAAAAGGGAATTATTAAAAAAAGCACTTTTCCTTCTACAATTACAGTCCACAGCCTCTTACCTTGTTACGGCATCTTTAACTGGGTATAACAGAACACTACAAAAATGCTGTACAATAAGGAGGCATCACTTGTTGCTCCCTTCAAAATCACTAGTGACATTTACCTGCATATCTAGCTTAGTAACTCTAGACTGCAGCTAACGAAAGCTTCATCCCTCTTGTACTCAAAGGCAAAAAGTCACAGAACTAAAAAATAAGGATCTCAATCATAATTTAAACCACACCTGAAATACCAGTTAGTACACCATAAATGCCGATCAAGTGTCCTACAATTATCTGACAGCTGGGGAAAGAAACCAAAATCTTCACTTGAACACTCAGTGCTTTCTCTTCTCCAAGATTATAATTATGCAAAACCTACAAAATGCTAAATTGAATCAAGTTTAGAATCTCTATCAGCAACACAGACAGTGGAATTGAGTGCACCCTCAGCAAGTTTGCCGATGACACCAAGCTGTGCGGTGCTGTCAACACGCTGGAGGGAAGGGATGTCATCCCATTGTGATGGAAAACTATAACCACTCCTATCATACAAGTAAAATTGAGTAACCTACCAGATTTTAGTACTGCAAGGATTTAGCATATAAAGGTCCATGTTTTCCATCAAAATAGCTGAAGTGCTCTGTACAAAGAAGAGAATTAAAATTTAAAATTGTATGGAAGATACCAATGCAGCACCAAGTGTTTTCCCCCTCTCCAAAAATAATTTTGATATTACCTATGTAGACTAATAGCAAGTTTTGTAACATTCTAAGCAAGATAACACACAGGAGAGAGCACACCATACTACTTTTCGTCAATCACAGATTATTTACTATGGTGAGCTATTTAACACAGCTTTGTTCAATTTCTGTACCAAGTAGACTCCGCTCCTCCTTCCAAATTCACTTAAAGACGTAAACTACAGCAATCCCTCTTAAAACAAAGGACAGATTATAGTTTATGTTCAAATTTTGTAAATCAAAAATCTCAAACCAAAACACAAAAATAAGAGATTACTTTGGAAATCAATATTCAGTTTTAAATAAGTGTACTTTGTACTACTTGCATAAGAGTAAACTGAAATAATGCAGACTAATAAGCAGAGAATGCTTACCTTTGCCTCTGGATTCGCTGCCAGAATTTTGGCACCACACTCTACAGAGGCATAGTTATTTCTATTTTTCTGGACCTTTTTTGTGGAATGCTGCCCACCAACAGCAGAGGGGTGCATTGACTGACCTAGGAACAAGAAAATACTGCTACCGTAACAAACCACACAAACAGTATTTTCACTTTCAGGGAACTTCTGCTCACTGCTTTTATACAATAAATGCTATCAATTATGTAGTTCTAGTAGAAAAATGAAGCTCCAGGCTGCATTCCAAATTCAGACAGTTTCAATATTTAAATTTGAAACAAGATTAAACTGGTCTGTATTTAAACCAAAGCAACGAATCCTAAACTTACTCTTTTCTTTCTCTACTTCCATGACTTTCTTCTTCCATTCATCAAATGTTGGAATGTCTCCAGGGTCCTTTGGAGTTATCACTGACGTAGGGTCAATTTCTCCTGTTTTCTTATAGTCTTTCTGCAAAAGACAGAGCCACCAATTGGGAATATTTTTCAGTACCAAACATGAAAACAAAGATGAACCTGAATGCTATAAAAATAAATACTGGGGAAAAAAAAAAGCTTGCTCTCATCAAGTCCACAGCAGATACATCATTTGAACCCATGTTAAAAACTTAGTGCCAAGGCAAGCTTACAAGCCAGAAAAAGAACACAATGACTTCCTCTCAGAATCACAGATTCTTTCACTGAGATTTTTGTGGCTAAACTAACACATGTTAAGTAAAACAAACATTCTGTCACAGAAAATGTCTGCTTTTAACTCGAGATTTTTGCTTTTCCTCCTCCTAAGGAGGAAAAGTTTCCCTGTAGCAGAAATCTTCAAATCCAAATGCTGGTCATGTCAGAATTCCAGAGGTCCCCTGGAGTTTCTGAACATCTCAATCAATAGAATGAGATATTATTTTAAAATATTTTCTTTAATATGATCAAACAAATAATGTTTTGGACTTGCCAGAAAAAGCAGCAACCCTTTTAAGTTAACCATACGCTGTATCACTTCCAAGTCTTAACTTCTCCTTTGTACGCATTTCCAGCACACCACCAGATGTGCAAAAAGCTTTTGCTAGACATTTCCAGTGAGGAGGTTATATTTAAGACAACATTTTACAAGTAGTTTCCAGAACGGCTGCTTGGTAGGCTGACATTTTTTCTGCACTTAAAGCAAGAATTATTTCACATACAGTTCTATAGCTGAAAGCCCTTAAAGACTCAAACCCACATATTTGGACAAATAGCGGTAACAGAATTCTTCACATGACTACACTGCAACAGAATTTTGGACATGGCATAACAAAAAAAATAATCCCCATACATTTTGAAAAATGAGAGGACCTAAAAAAAGTATGTATCTTCCCAAGAAAGTTCTGGATATAACATCCTCCCTGGACTATGACAAAAGTTGTAAGTCAAAAAACTGACTGAGTAAGCAATGCCAAATCATGCTCTTGCTTAGCTATGACATCGGGTCAATGCCATAATAATTTAAATAGCAGTCTTTAAAACACAAGGTTAAATAAAGAAAATCTTGGCTTTTTAAAAAAAAAAGAATAGTTTACAGCAATTTGTTTGTAGTAAGTTCTTTAGAAGATCCTTCCTGACCACATGTAATTATTTTAAGGCACACTGTACTCTGTTCAAGAATCTTGGGAAAACCGTCTTAGTTTTAAAAGAGAGTTATCCAAGTTATTAGCGACAGCTTAAATGTGATGCTAAAATAGCAAATAATGGTATTGTCATGGCCTTGGTCATTCTTTACCTATTTCAAAAACGTAAGCTTTAGAGAGTGCCTCACAGTAAGAGCATAAAAGCAGTCATACAGTTAAGTATAAAAGACCTGCTTAGTATCCCACCTTAACAGTGGCCAAATAAGATACCTACAAAAGAAGAAAACCACATCAAACATTTTGTATTTCCTCCAATTGTCATCTTTGCCTCTAGCTATCTGCTTGCTACTCAGGAACTTCCTCAGTCAAGATTCAACTCTGACTTCTCATCTACAAGCTTACGTAGACCACCCAACTCCCTCTCCCTTTTTTAAAACCTATATAAAAAAATTCAGCATTCACAGCATCCTGCAGGAAGTTCCAGCTTAACCACCTGTAACATGAAGAATCTTCTGGATTCTGCTCCAGATTGTCTCATTTTATTTCCCCAAGTCTTGTATTTGAAGAGACTTAGTTCTGTACCAATGGATCAACCTTGCTGCCCTCTTCTCCCAGTTTATTATACCCTTGTTGAGATGGCAATATCAGACCCACATGCAGTGCTCAAAATATCAGGGCTGTGCACTTAGCAGTAATCAGAAAAGTACAGAGTATCACCCATCTTTAACAATGGTGATAACCTAGTAAAGGTCATTAGGCTCCTGTGTGTGCTGAGTGGATATCAATACTGCTTACCTCCCTTTTCAAGTTCTCCGAGGCATTCAAAGCAGATTTTTGCTCATCTGACCCCTTTTCAGCTGCTGAAACTTTTGGCTCAAACTCAGATTTTGTCTTCTTTCCCTTGCCTTGTGAAGATGATATGTTCTCTATATGTTGAGCTGCAAGGCTGAAAGTTATAAGGCTATTAGGATCTAAAAAAATATCACCTTTTCAGCCATATGCAATATTAAACACATATAGAAATACACAGATAAGCAAGCACATGCAAATGTTTGTTGCAAGGCGAGGACAGAAAAGAACAATTACCTTTAAATTATTCAGACTCACAACCTACTTCAATACTCACCTTTCTGGTGGACTGACAAAAGAGGAAGGCTCACTCTGAGGGTCGGCCTCAAGCATCCCACCAATATCACAGTCAGGTTCTGACTGCTCAGCTTCACTAGAGCTGACTACAGGTATATCAGCACGGGAATTTTCTATTGCACTGAAGGGAAAGAAATAACATGCTTTTTACCCTTCTGATAAGGCAAGTTACCCTGTTAATCAACCATATAACTAAAGCCATTTGAAAGTTCTAAAAAAAAAAAAAAAAAAAAAAAAAAAAAA
>WHYT01016460.1:231549-249063 GCA_009806455.1 Tetrax tetrax | reverse complement strand
GGTAACCTCAATTCAGAGTTACCTGACTGCCAGCAGTTTTCCCTTTCAAGAAAGGAATCAAACATGAGACAAGTCCATCCCTAAAAGCTCCTAATGTTCCCAAGTCAATGTACAGCAGTCAGAACAGAACTTGGCTAAACTTAGAGGAAAAATGGGGTGGCATAACAATACACAGTAGAGCCAATGATACTTCCTTTCCACTAGATCTCTCCTTTTGCTAGTGTAATAAAAATTAGGTAACACAGTAGACCATTATCCAAGCTGCATCAACAGCCCTAACTAGCTGATCTGCCCACTGCTTTACTTCCTCTCCCGGAAAGCCTACACACACCACACCAGACAAATCCTAAGGCAAAAACTGAATAGAAAGCCTCCCTGTATGCTCTTTAGGAATGATGGATCGAGCGGAGAGAAGATGGACAAATAGCAACTTTCAGTTGATAACTTCTGTGACTGTCCTCTCTTCTCCAGTACAGAGATGGCTTTCATATCAACCTAGAAGGTTATAAACCAGATCTAAGTAAAAGCTTTATTCTGCCTCCTAAATTTCAACATGAGCTTTCTTCACTGTCAGCAACAAACTAGGTTAATCCAGTATCATGATACAGAGCTGCCAAAACACAAACAGCACGTCAGCAACTTAAAAGAGGATCTCTTTGGTTCTCTGACTGCCACAATTATCAAAAGAAGCAGCTGCAACAAGCCTAGGGAGGCAATTGTAGTACCTTTCATGATAAAGTTCCCACAGTATAAAACAAAAAGCTCATAGGCATTCAAGACTTTTTGCTATGTAGCAAAATCTAAAACATTAGGAATAAAGAATTCATTAGCTACAGAGAGTAGTTTCTCTGAATGCCCCAAAATGCACACAGATATGCATACAGTTTAGCTCTGCATGTAACACTAATGACTGAAGCAAGATTGACCACTACACTTAAAATTTAAAAGCCACGCATTCTTGATCTCAGTGAATAGATTACAGTATGAATAATTATCAACTGAATAAAATATGGGACAAGTATGAACTTAAAAACAGCCTGATATCAGGATGTATCCAAGTGGCCCCAACTAACGAATTTTGGAAGGAGAATAGCAAAAGCCTGAAACCTGTAGTGCTCCCTCTTCTTTGAGTACTTTAATTTCTTAGTAGTTTTGCCTTAATTTTTCAAGTGCATTACCAAGCTCACTTTGCATGGCAGCTACCTTTACTTGCAGCCAAAAGACAAGGACAGATTATTTTTCAATAAGTTTTCCTCAGATTAGGTCTGGATAGAAAAGCTACAGTATTGTCCTAAAAGATTCATTACAAAGTAAAAATAGTTTGGAATGAAATTACTTCCAGAATATTTTGGCTAAGAGGTCCTGCTGGATTATCAGACCACTAACATCAAAGGGCGCTGGACTTTGTTCCGCTGATGGGAATCCAGACCTTTTCTATGGTAAAGAAACTAAATTTGGTACATCAGAAAATTGGACTCTTAAAAAGCCCAAAACACCAAAGAAAAGTCTACTTTGTTTTTAATGTGTTGAATTTTTATTCGCCAAAATATTAGATCTTTATCAGCAGACAATCAGAAGAATATATTCCCCTCAGCACACATTAAAAAGCCCAGGAGAATTCTGTGAAAATACCTTTAAATATACACATGAATTTCCATGCTATAGTTCACATTCGATAGCACAGCATTCCACAAAACGAGGAGAACAAAATTAAGCACATCAACTCTTGAAGACTGCCTGCAGCAGAGGTAGCTCTGCAATACACTACTCAGTACCAGAATTACAAACTGTCTTAGTTGAGTTTACATTAAAATTTGCCATTTCATCAAAAATTTCTTAATATCAGAACTTAATGACCACTCTGTTTTCTCTGGTTTAATTCCTGGACTAAAATTCTGCAAGTTCTTCATTAACTGAAAGCAGAGGTCATCGCTGAAGCAGCCCTGATGTTTGTTATCACAGTTGTAAAAGCACATTTGTGAAGGGCAGAAATCCTAATGGTAAAGACCTGAGAGCTTTTATAGTACAGATTATGTAGCACATAAAAGACATTGGATTTTTTTCTGTCAAAGCAGTAGCTTGGAAGCTGACAATGGCAATAGTACAACACTTCATGCAAGTACACAACTCTTAATCCACACACTGAGTAGATGATGGTATATTCCATCAGCATTAACATCAGAAACCAAAACACAGCAGGAGACTTGTGTGTAGCAGTCTAGTCTTATCCACGCTAAACCTGAAGAGGTAACCCTTTTAACATCACAGTAAGTGATAGTCTCTCAAAGACCAAAACAATAAAATTTAAAAAGCTTACTCAGGCTGTGAGACTGGAGGTATCTCTGAGGTAGGTGAACTGGAAATGTTTTCAGTGCTTGCAACTATGCTAGACGAAGCTTCATTTAAATCTACTGAAGGTGGAGTCTCAACTTCAGGCTGGCTTGCTTCAGTCTTTTCTGTAGTCTGTGAAAACATTACAGATGAACATATGTTCTTCAAAACTTGAACAGGAAATGCATTCACACAATAACATCTAGCATGGAGCTTTAACAGTTCAGTAGGTTAGATATCTGTCATCAGTGAACCTGAAGACCAGACAGCAAGACAGTTAAGAAATAGATTTTCTTTCTTCATAAACCTATGTGGTATTCAGTGCTACTTTGAGGCAGTTCCAACACTCCTCCAGAGTGTGCAATAATAGTGTAAAAATATTGATTGGAGAAGACATGCAACAGCTTCCTCAGCATTTCTATAAAGAGGCAGGCACAAGAAAACAAGCTTGAATATTTCAGCAACTGAACTAAATGGTTCTATGTGCATGCTCCATTACAATAAAATTTACATTTACTATTTTCATCCTAAGCTTCATTTTGGGTAAGGCTTTCAATTTTATCATTCCAACAAGAGGTCTGAAGTGATTTAGAAGTCTATTCCACATTGTAACTGAACAAAGAGATAAATTGCTTATCACTTCTGAGAGTCTAGTAGTCTTGAGCCTTATTTATTCTAGGTCTTCAGTTTTCATAAGCTTTTGCACAGCATAATCAAAATAAGGCTTTCTAAATCTGGAAGAGTACACAACCACTGAAACAGGTCAGATTAACTCTTGCAGCAACAGCAAATAAGAGCCGCTTTTTAATAACTGGATTGCCGTGAGTTATCTAACTGAACATGAAGAGGTCTGGAATGTTTTACTATAGAATTACATATCTAAGCCATGTGGTATATATTCAAAAGTATGTCCTACATATGTTGCCTTGTAATCTACAAAACAAAAATATACATCAAATGAATCATCTTTAACAGTGGGCTTTGTAACATTTAACGCCAAGTACTGAATTAATGGTATTAATGGCACATATAACAGAAACACAATCCTTTTTCATTTTAACAAAGGAAATGAAACTGACAGAAGCCACGAAGGATCAAAGCTAAAACAGACTGCTACGATCACCAAGTCTGATCTATATAAAAGACCTCAGTGATAAGGTTTTTTGTTTTATTTACAAAGATATCCACACCTGTAACATCCAAATTTAATTTATCTTGGAAAGATTTATCTAGTCAGTACCTACAACTATTAAAGTACTCTTATATTACTTATGCACATGGGGAATGCAAGATCTGTTAGCTCACGTTTTCTCCTTCATTGGAAACATGAGTCTGACAGCAACCCTGCATACAAGTGAAATGCGATAGATGGTTACTATGAGCTTTAGATAACCAAAATGAAAGACTGAAATCCAAGAAGCATTTGAAGAGTGCATGGAGACAGTGAATGAAATAGAAGTCTTGCCTGGTCAGATTTTGTAAAGTCATCAAATAGTTCGTCTGTAGAGTAACTCTGTGTACTTGAGTCTGCATGCTCAGACTCCAGTCTGGGACCAGCCTCTTCCCCCTAGTATATTAAAGGTAAAACAACAGTAAGTATGCAGTAACACAGGCCTTCTGTTCTAGTAAGAGGAGATAGCTTTGGCACAGACTGAATAACACTACTTTTACAATCACCAAAGTATCAACAAGAAGTTAAGCCACACAGATCTTGAGAACCTCTGCCCACGTGTGTTTAAAAATCTCATCTGTACAAAGACTACAGCAAGTTAACATTTCACAGGAAAGGCCACGTTAGCATTGTCTTTAATCATTCAGTTTGTGTGCTAAGGAAAGTCAATTACTCTGCTATGACTTCCCATGTTGACGAATGCTCCCCATCTCCATCCTGCACAAAATAGGGGAAAAAAAAATTCTTAAGATGTCTTGCAAAAAAAAAAAAAAAAACAACCACTTGGTATACTTCAGTTACAGCAGTCTTAGCAGCAGAACTATAATAATTTCACAAGTCTGCAGTATCCTTTTAAAGCACCTTTCTTTTATAACTAAAGATTTACAATAAAGTTCAATGAATTCACAAAGTTAAATGATACACACTTGGGGAAAAGTGTTTTAGAACCACCATACTGTAGAACTAACAAGAATTTACTTGCCCACCAAACTTTTTTTTAAAGTTGTGACTGAAACTTATGCAAGTTATTTTTGAGCAATACTTTAAAATACGGCAAGAAATCTAGTAGAACTTTACACACCCCTTGTTTTATCAGTACTATCTAAAAATCCTGTGTTCAAATGCTGAAAGTGCTAGTGTTTCCATCCAAAATGGGCTGCTATGCTATACAACATTACATTAGCATACTAATTGGAGAGAGTTAAGGCATATACTGGAAGAGTAGGAAGTACAAATTTGAGAAGGCAAATCAAAGACAACAGGTAAGCAACATTTTTCCCCAAATATTATTAGCTCACATCCTAGTCCCCAAGATTAAATAGCATCAATATATCAAAGAGACAACTGATCTAAGGAAAACTGATCAAGGGCTACAAGATTGCTCTTTTTGAGCAGGACAGCTCCAGCACCCTAGTTAGAAGTAACAGACACATGCTTGAGATTTCTCATACACTCAAGAGGTTTTTCTTTAATGAATAAAAAGTAAAGCATAATGTATGAGCTTTCACATCTTTGAGTTTAAGTTCAGAAATCTGCTTAACAATGCAGCCATGTTAATAGAATGAAGGGAAGAATGTTGCAAAAAAAAAAAAAAAAAAAAAAAAAAGGTAGGAAATCATACACCAGTCTCAAAACTAACTTGATCTTTCCAGTTTCATTACATCAGCCATTGAACTCGAGCAGGACTTTTTTCAGGCAGCCAGAATAATAGGACTGAATGCTATCTGGCTGCACAAGTTGGCAAAAAAAAATACAGCTACCCTAGATATTTAAATGCTGAAGAAACCTACAATATTTAAAGTATTTTTTTCTCATTAGGCAGCTCTCCACTTGAGTCAACTAAAATGCTCAATGCACATCTTCCAGGTTTGACGTGGCATATGAAAGCTTTCTTGGAATGAAGATCATGATCAGCACTACTACCGATCGATGGAGGAAACTGAAAGACCAACCACATTAACACTACTCACTGCTTATCATAGGATGATTTTTTTACCTGTGTAAATAAATGAAATTACCATAACTTACTCATATGACTCAACACCTTGGGAACTCACTACGAAATTGCAATATGCAGAAACTTGTAATGAGTTAATCAGGGTGGGACAATTACATTCAATTTAACCTAAAGTGCTGAGTAACATAAATAAGAGACAGAATCTTGTTTATTAACATTTCACATATGTATTTTAACTTTTAAATTTTTATTAAACAGGAGTGAAACAAAATGATAAATACCAACTTAATAAAACAATGTTAAATCTTCTACTTAGGAATGCAACTGGCATACTTATCCAGGCCATCACCTCTTGCTGTCGTCTCTACAGAGCCACATTCTATCCCTTATGATCACTTCTTCTAACATCTGGCACCCAAATAAAAAAACAACCTAAGCCGCCATTTCTAGCTTTACTATTTGTGGCCACACACACAAATTGTCCAGCTGTATTGTCAAATAACTGCAACAAACTTGAAGGAAAACAAAAACTTGGGAAGATAACATCACAGTTGACAGAATAACCGAATACATTAAACATTCTGGCCAAGAAGACTCTATGAATCAAAGTGTATGAATCAATATTTTTAAATTTAAAATCAAGTCAGACTGAGTAGCCAATTAACATGATTTATTCAGCATACCTTTTCCTGGACATTTTCATCATCATTTGCCAGGGCACAAGCATCACCTGAGCCATATTGCACTGCCGATGAAAGACCGTCTTTACAAAAGACATGCCAAATAGGAAGCCTATTTAAAAAAAAAAAAAAGAGTCAGACTCTTAATTTAAAATGAATGATCTTTTAAAATTCCCTCAGCATTGTATCCCTCAAGTTTTTTTTCAGTTGTTCCTATGAGGTGTCTAAAAATACAAATATGCATGTACATTCACAGATACTCACTTATCAAAACTATGGGAGGACTTGACTTTAAGAAATTAGTAACAGAAACCAGGCTACAAATTTACTATTTCCAAAAGACAAAAGTATGAGCAAAACAGTTACTGGTACGATAGCATGTCATAAAGCAGAAACTGGCACAAATTAGTTAAGTTACTGTAAGTTAGAAAGAATTTGAATCAACTATAGCCTTTGTCATATAGTAATGGGCTATCTTTAGCTATGATTATTACTAAGCAAAAAGTAAAGCCACAGATTAAAAAAAAATAAAGCTTTCTTTCTCTGTACAGATCATACCTGAGAAAATTCTATTCGGCGAGCATCATCAAGCACATTTAAGAGAATTACTGAAAATAAGTATATTAAAAGGCCCATGCAAAACCAAATGAATATGTAGAGACAAATGGCAAACCAGGTGCTGGCTTTAGCTACAACCTCCACAGAGATTTGTTTTGTACTTTCAGTTCTGTACAGTTTTGTTTCTCAGTAGAAATGGATTTATTTCTGCAGAAAAGAAGCCAACATCTATACAAACAATTGCACCAAATAAGCATCTTTTGTTGCTTATCATGCATGGCCCCTTCTCATCCTAGATAAATCCTTACAGCAAAACATTAGGCTTGGAGGCCCAAAGGCCAGCAAAGGTCATCATGCAGACTTCAAATAAGCCCAAAATGCTATGCAAAATACTAAAGCTTTTAGTGGAGTTTCCAACTATACTTGAGCAGGAGAGTCACCTGCCACTTTAAAGTCAAACACTTTTCCAGGAAATACTGTTTACATGACAGCTCAGTGATCAGTAGGATCCGTGTGAATTCACCCTGCGCCCTGAAAAAAAGGGCTGCTGCCTCCTCCTCCTAAGAAGAGATGGGTCTACAGCCAACCTTTAAGCATACAAGAAATCTGGATACAGCAACCCTCTGACATCATTTTTGGAAACTAAACCATAGCCTTAAGTCAGTCATAATAGTAAAAATATTAGTAGATCAAGATCTGCTTACACAACTGGGATCAGCCTAGTGTATAGAATTTTAATTACCACCTGTCTTAAAAACTTGAAGATCGCTTTTATTGGAAAGTATACACAGCGTAGATTCTTCCACCGAGGAGGAACCACACCGCAATAGATCACAGTTGAGTACTTAATTTTAAGAACAGTTTCATGCATATACACACACATACACATATCCATACATACACACGGAGCAGTAACTTCTCTAGGTTGCAGGACTTATTATACATGCACACAAATGTTACTTCCTATTTTGCTTACACTAAGGGGGGGACCTTCAGTAAGCTGTACAGAGCAACATTAAGTTCCTTAATGTAGAAAACGAAGAGTAGATTTGGCTGTGAATCAGCATTTCAAAACACAAGGTATATTTTCACAACTGCATTAGGAACTACTTTAGCACTTGCACAAAAGGCACACATTTCTTGCCTTGATACTATTGATACTTTTAACACGACAAATCATGCTTTATTAGAGCACGAATGCTGCTTTTAGAAGAATGGCAGTTTGACAGCTCATAGGTTTAAACTATTCTGATATAACCTGTCTCAAATATCTGATTTGTTTATTTTCAGAAATTATTCTCAGTCTACTACCCAGCTTCAAACATGATGCCTCAGGTCTCCCAAGAGCCCTCTAAGCAAGGGAGGGGACTGAATTCCTTTTGTATATGTTTGTATGCATGCACCCACAGGAAAATCTGAGCCCTGCTGCAACAGAGGATGTAGCAGGCAGGCTATATCATTCAGCTGCTGCCGTCAAGCTCCAACAGAGCATTAAGAACATAAATCCACAGAACACAAGGCCACCTGAGACCAGTCATTCTGTGAGAAGTCAAATCAATCACCTTCTCAGGATCACCATTAGTCTTTTTTTTTTCCTTCTGCCTTTCAGCATTCTGTGTATTCATTCAACAGGCTTCTTTACCCACAGGCTGATGATACAGCTTGTAATAAAAAAAAACTGCCAAATGGCATAGCATCTGTGTTCAGCATTTCTTTATACGCAGAAAGACAACAAACATGAAAACTTAGGTGTTCTTTCACTGAGAAGAGAAATCCCCTTCAGTTCAGTAAACTCGCACAGTATGTTCAGTGAAAGCACAGCAGCTTCTGCATCTGTGTATGTTAATACATCCTTCCCCTCTTCATTACAAAAAAGTAGTATTTTAATGCTGACTTGGAGGCAAGCAGATCTAATGCCCAAATAGAGTGGAGATTAGTCACTAAACATACTGTCTCAGGTACAAAGTATATCTTCCAACGATGTAACAGTGTAGAAATATTCCAAGAGCTTGTTCGAAACACAAAACTAACAGTCAGTGACTTATGTGGATACAGAAGTTTTCATAGTTCCATTTTTGCTAAGTATGACTCAAAATAGCAGATGCTACTAAATCTAAAGGAACAAAGAAATCTAAGTACAAGTCTTTTAGTAGCATCATTAATGCAATTTCGAAGCTATTGTCTCTAATATGCCATGAATTTTTCAGTTGATATGAATAAACCCAAAAGCAAAAGCTGCCAGCCCAGACACAGAAGTGGGGTGGGAATCTTCACTCTTCACAGGACAGGCACACACTGTGGTTCTCTACTGAGGCAGAAAGTCAGCTCACCCCTGTCTGAATGGTACAGTACATTTACTGCTATACAATTAGCTATGGTCTACTGAGGGCTGTCAGGCCTTTGAAAAGGAATGCACTGAAATTCAGAAGTGCATGTGGTTTTGAAATTGCAGTGTAGGCTTCATGTGAAAGACCAACCAGTTCTAATTTTGCTCAAACTCTAAATCATTATGAAGGAGGCTGCAGAAGACCATCAGAGACAGTGAAGCTACTGATAGCTGTTTTGACAAGCACAAAAATCAGTAAGAAAAATTAATCATACAAGTTACAGTTGACAAAAAATTCCAAATTAGCAAAATCTGAAGGCAAGAGTAGTTTTTCCACAGTTTGATCTTCCCACAAAAAAAACAGTTGAAGTTTTCCTTTCTAAAGACTTCGTACAAAAACACTGACACTCACACAAGATTCAGTTCAAGGACATCTGCCCTCTAAATGATTCAAGAGGTTTTTTTTTTTTTTTAAATTCTCCCCAAACAAGAGCTATTTCTGGACACCCGAGAGTGAAGCAGTTCAAAACAGTTTACAATTGACACCTGTTAGACAGAGTAATCTTAAGCAAAAGGAAAATAAAAGGAAGCTATCACCAGTGTACCAATTAGCAAGCCCTCCTTGAACGCACAGGGAACAGCCTCTCTTCCAGGACGATCACTGACATTTTCTGCCCCTGTCACAGGGTTGTATTACGAACAGGTGCTGATGCACCATGCCTAACAGCTAAGAGAGAATGAAGATATCATCACCCCCGTGTGAGACACTTCTCTACTGAAAACATTCACAAGATCGGTCCAGAATAGGCCTGTGCAAGAGAAGGCAAGTGGGTTTTGGACCTAAGGGACAGGGAGCCAGCAGAGCAGGCCTATGAATAGGGGTTGGCTGAAGCTCACTGTCTTGATTACAGACCAACTTATTTTGGATTAATCAGTTAAAAAAATGAGAGAAGTAGTGAAAGGGTAAGGAAGGCAGGAAAATATCTTTTGCTTTGGACAAATCCTACAGGTCCGTGGCTGCTATCACCAGCCTAACGATCAAAGACAAAGAAGGCTCTGAAAGAGCAAGGAGCTCAGCAGATCCACAACCAGACTCTGGAGTCAGCAGTAATCTGTCACTGGTAATGCAGAAGAACCCTCACCCTCCCCCAGCAACTTAGTGGAATCTATCTTTCTCTCAAAACAGTTCAGCAAGAGGGACTTGCAGTTAAAATGGTCCACAGAACAAAGTAAAACTCTCAGAAAATTGAGAACCAGGCTTTTAGGACAGCAACACTATTTCAACCACGCAGAGGAGGAAAGGTATTTGCAAGCACAACCTCCCCATATACAACACTCACTCCTGCATGTTAAGTGGAAATAAGTGTTGATAAATGCAATGAAGAACCATTAATCTTCCTTCATGCTGGTTTAAAAAACTCCCACAAAACAAAACCCACATCATTCTTTTAAAAGCCATTTATTACTACAAAAGAGCAGCATGTATTACTAAGCTAATTTTAAAAGTTATGATGGATCTTTAAGGAAGAAAAAAGCTGAAGACTAAGATCTACAGACCTAGACTAAGCAAGGATGCTGCCAGCAAGGCACTGATACCATCTTATTTCCTACCACTATCCACTAACTTGACTCCTGTGCTTTAAAAAAAACCCCAAACTACTGAAATTGGAGCTCTTTTGCAAATCCTTTACCAATCCATTGTATTTTGCAATTAATTTAGGCTTTTAACATCTCGCCCACTCTTCGCAAAGAATGTATTCTCCAAACTGTCTCCTAACTGGAATGCAACACAAAAAAAAAAGACAATTACTTCACTTATACAGAGGAGTCCAACACAAAGATACCTCTGACAATACTGAATTTCACAGCTTCAGACAGTGAGATTGCAACCATCAGTTTAAAATACAGCTTTCAGCATTTTAAATGCATTAGCATGCAAAGACTGTAAAACAATATTACAGTTGTACCATATACTTTATCAGAGTTAACTGATTTACTGCCTGGAGGGGTAAATCCAGCATCCCACCTTCAACTACACATTTCTCTGCTCTCCTTGCTCTGATCTTGAGATTGTGAACACACATCAGTGACTTCTGAGGGGGGGAAGAAAGTTAGCTTTGAGCAACTATATACTCAGAAAAATAAAAGAATGTAGAAGGAGAAGATACCATTTATCCATGACTGTCCACTGTTGTCCTAAGTTAAACAATGGAAATCACAGCTAAGGATTAACAGAGGAAAGCCTCTTCATTCCCTTATTACATTTCTACCAATATTTCTCTTATGTTTTCCTAGAAAAGGCTGCTGAGTCAACAGCCACCTTCACAGCACTATAATTGTACATTGTTTTGGTACAGTGCCCATAATAGACAACAGCATCATTAGATGCTTCAAGGCAGTACTGACACACATATCTCCTACTCCTTTCTTGAAAGGAGTATCCAGGTACCCTATTTTGGGCACTTTAAGCAGGACAGAAGTCATGAACCCTAGCCCTCAAAAAGCGCCCACCTGGAACAGGCAGTACCTCATGATTCTTGGTAACAGACTTCTGTGATACTGCACTGAAGATTGTAGCTTAAGAGAACTTCCCTGCATTGTCAAACTCTAGTTATTCTCTTTAATGCCAGAGTTTGGGGAAAGAACACATTCTGGAAAAACACAATAAAACCTGATACTCACCACAAAGACTACAGGAAAATAGTGGAACAGCCATGAACTGATTAAACTTTAAGGCCTTTAGAGTCTGTAACAACACCTAACTTACACATCTTTGAAGATTTCCCTTATCGCTTCAATTCATAACCTTGTCAACAGCAGGCTCAGAATCATCATCAGCTGCTCTGCACCAACTCCCCATGTTTAAAACTCACTCTAAGTGCAACAGGGCTTAACATCGTGGCAAGGAGTGGAATTTTAGCATAAATTTAGCAACATGAATTTTCATAGAATCATAGAATGGTTAGGATTGAAAGGGACCTTCAAGGCCCCCTGCAGGGGGGGCCTGCAGGGAGCAGGGACATCTCCAACCAGATCAGGTTGCTCAGAGCCCCGTCCAACCTGGCCATGAACATTTCCAGGGATGGGGCATCCACCACCTCTCTGGGCAACCTGTTCTCACATTCTACAATCCTCAGTGCAAAAAAATTTATTCCTAATATCTAATCTATCTCCCTCTATTTTGAAACCATTACCCCTGGTCCTGTCACAACAGGCCCTACTGAACAGCCTCTCCCCATCTTTCTTATAGGCCCCCTTTAGGTACTGGAAGGCCGCTGTAAGGTCTTCCCGGAGCCTCCTCTTCTCCAGGCTGAACAGCCCCAACTCTCTCAGCCTGTCTTCATAGGAGAGGTGCTCCAGCCCTCTGATCACCTTTGTGGCCTCCTCTGGACCCTCTCCAACTGGTCCATGTCCTTCTTATGTTGGGGGCTCCAGAGCTGGATGCAGTACTGCAGGTGGGGTCTCACCAGGGCAGAGTAGAGGGGCAGAATCACCTCCCTTGACCTGGATCATTGTAAAGCTGCATTGTAAGAATGTTGTCCTGCAACATTGTAAAGCTGCTGTCACCCCACTACTTACTTTTTATAATGTGTTTTTAATAGATTTCTTACCTTTAAAGGACTTAAACAATATCTTGATTGCCACTCCAAAATTAATCTAAGCCAAAAAGATTCCTTTGAACACCTAAGCTAATTTTTAACTGTTTGAATCTTGTACTGATATTTCAATCCAGTTTAAGTCATTTACACCAGTATTTTCACTCACCTGAGCAAAAACTCTTTGCGCTAGCTTTGGGATCAGTCTGTCTATTACAGCAGCTACTATTTTCACCAAGAATTACAAGAAAGTTTTTTAGACTTGCAGCTCTATGTTACCCTGTTCTCAGGCAGAAGTTTTCATGCTCAGAAATATCACCCTCTTCAGGCAGAGGGATGCTAGCACCTGCAAGTGTTAACTTTAAAAGATGATGTAAATCCTGTCCTTGAAAGAAGCACAGGCTCTACCAAAAGCTAGATTAGTAATGAAAACTAAAGACAAGAAAAGCAAAAAAAGCCACAAAGTATTCTGTAAAATACTCAGTGATAAGAACATGAAAGTGAAGAAGAACTAATAATAAGTCAAAGATATAACAGAAAACATTGAAATTAAGTGCTGAAGAAGGCACATTTCACTGCAACAGGCAGGGTCTTATACATCAACACCGCAACACCATGAAGGGGTACACGCCACTTCGGTACACCACTTGCACAACAAACAGATTTGAAGTTTTTAGGACAAATCTTCTAAAAGATACTGCATGAAAGCACTTCACTGATTTTAAAATAATTTTAAAAGGTAAATATTCAGTAACTGATTGAGCCAAGCACTTGTTTTGCTTGAGACACCAGAGCCCCAGATTGCACACAGCACCTTCCTCTTGAGCAGGCACTAAACTAGGCATATTCAAATTTGATTTGTAGGAGTTCAAGAGTTCCAAAGCAGATTTTGTCCCAAACTTAACTACAGAGCAAATATTTCCAAACAAGATACTCCTTGTCTAGGAACATACTCTTCATTCTGAAATCTGATGCCCAAAACAAAAGTTTTGTTTATATGAACAGTGCCCAAATCACTTCATTTCTTCCTGCCATAAAATGCGCACACACAAATGCTTACTTCACTGTCAGCCTTTTGAAGAGATTTATGTAACTACACAAGAGTAGAATCACTATGTAAAATTCTGAGCCCCATTACAAGCGAGTTACACTAGCAGTTCTATCCAGATCATTAGGGCAATCGCCCGTAAACATTACAGTCTGCTGAAACGAGGATTTCTATGGTAAGAAGTGTATGACACTGGAACACAAGCCTACCACTCAACACCTTTCTGTTACTAACAGACGCAAGGCTCAACGGTTAAGCCAAAAATCAGTAATAAGACCAATCAATATTCAATTCGCAAAATCTCTGCTTCTGTGATCTCTAGTCTGGCTAGCACAGCTTCCGCCTGTGCAGGACAGGAGTGGCAAAACAAACACCAGTGATGTTATCATACTGCCAACGTAGCACTGTTGGGTTTTTTTTTTTTCCAGCACTCCTCTTGCATTACTGAAGCTTTAAACAAGCACACCTTCAAAAACGTAGAAGACTAATGCAAACCAAAACTAGAAATATTTTCTCTCATTAAAGTTCATATAAATCTTCACATTAGTAGGGAGGAATACAAAGCAATATCAAAATCTACCGCCTTCCAATGTACTTGTATCTAGGCTTTACTCCTGGCTATACCACTGACCCAATCTGACCTTTACAATTTCCAGGGAATCCACGCATTACAGATTTCAGTCAGAGCTACTAGACATGGGGTTTCCCAGAAACAGCACATCTCCCTGCTCAGCCACTTCAATACAAGCCTTACTTCATTGATGCAGCATACTCACAGTGTAACTACAGCTAAAGAATCCTGATGTGCACATGCACTTAATCCTCATCTTCCTTTTCCTCATAGTTGGAAAACCAAGGATGATAAGAGCTCATAAAAGCTAAGTAGATCAGGATGTGCAAAGCACTTTCTGGGAAAGAATGAATCATAAAAAGACAAATTAGTGTAAGCATGATTTCTTTATTAAACTCATAGCTAACACTTTGAAACTGCAGTGTATGGCAGGCAAAAGCTGATGTCAGAATAATTTATGCAGGTTGCTCTTCAAATAACCGTCACAGCTAGTCTCAGTTCAGATAGCTCTAATATCCCTATAAGCTTCTAAATCTACTCCACTTATTCAGCTCCCTATATTGTCAAACTATGAAGCACTACAAGTTTTTAAACTTATTTCTATTATGGTCCACACGAAGGGATTAAATGAAACAAAAACCCCCACTTTGTAAATTCAGGACAACAGGAGTCATTTGACAAAGCTCCAGTCTGCACAGAGGAATATTATTTTTAGAGCACTACATTCCTAAGCATTACCTCCATCAAAAATATTTCTCTAAAACCATGCAGCCATCCCACTCTTCTGAACTATTTGGAACAACCTCACGGCCTCAGGTTTGTCAGAGCGCTGTGTTTGTTCTACGCACAGTTTGCTTCAGAAAGCCTCAAGTATCAACAACTCTCCGACCCTGCACTCCCAAAGAGCACCACATTGCCTTTACGAAGAGACAGCAGCTATCAAATCCCTCAACTCAGGCTTCTGGGGCTTTTGTACACAGTCACATCTTTAACTTACAGGACGAGATCTTTTTAAACAGCTTCCAGTTAGAAAACTGTCACATCAATCTTTTTTTTCCTCCACTTCATTTTTACCATTTTATATTCCCCCCTTCGACCAACTTCTTTAGGCAAGCTTTAAAATGCATGATGGGAAATTAAAAAATAAAACCCTGATTTAAGTTGAGTTTCATCAAAGAACAAAGCAACCATTTATCCAGAAATAAAATGATGTCCAGGTCTAAACTAAAAAGAGCCCAAGTAGCCCCAGGACTGCTATTTCAACAACTCTGGTTTGTCTTGTGTCTTTTCCCCTGCTTCTTTGTTTTTAATCTGATCATCTGTTGACCACCACTTTCATCTGTAAGAAAAGAGCTTCTCTCCTATTAGTATTAAATCCTTTGAAGATTACATTTCAAGACAACTAAATTTAAAAAGTCAACATTTGTCACACGTGCCAACATTTATAACACAAAGCCTTCCATTTACTATCCAAAGTTTCTTAACTGCTTATGTGAACAAAGTTGAAGATTTTCTTTTTAGGAAAAACATATATCACACCTTATCAGGTTACATAGTCCAGCAACAAGGCAGGGATTAATAGATTTCAAGACATTCCAATCACAAATTTGACATGGCTACTGAAATTAACGCAAGCCGCAATGTCATCCTGCAAACAAGATTTTCAACTCTCTAAGGTTAATTTACATTTGGACAACAGAGACTAGAGAACTAGAACTGTACCCCTCCCAACACCTAAATTAATCTACTGGCTCTTCAATCAAAAGCAGCCAGAGCGAGCAGGGTGAACACAGTCTGAACTTCTTTTTACGTAAACAGCAAAAGGTTTGGGATATTCTAGTGCAAGTTCTGGGATCAGTTAAGACACTGCTTGAAAGAGCAATCTCTTAAAATGTAAGAAATAAAACTCTGCTCAATTTTTCTCCTAACCGTACCCAAGACAAACGCAGAAGTTGTCTGAGCCTTACAGAACAAACACATGATTTCAACAAGCTGGTTGAACATGATATGCCTTTATCAATACGCAATAGATGCTTGAACCTTTTCTTAAAGAAAACAGTTCCCTTAAAAGAGCAAACTAAGGACATACAACCATCCATGAGATAAAACTTCACTGTCCAACAAGTAAAAGAAAAGCTGTCTACAGACAGTTACATTAGGTTCACAGCTCAGTTAATCTAAATGGCTAGGAGCTTTTTCTTTTAAAATTTTGTGAAATGTAAACACAACAACAGAGTCTTCAAGCGCTTTCTAGACTCACCATATAGTCAGCAAACAAATTTGCTCCAGGATTATCTGAACCCAGTAATGCAAGAGTCAGCGTCAGACTTGCAACTGATTCTGCACAGAGATGTCTGGGCTGCCCCTTCTTCATCCAACCAGAACCAACTGTGAGACAACCCAGAACTTCAAGACTATTTCTTTTTCTTTTTCTAAAATAGACTGTTCAATCAATTTAGAGGAACTGTATTAAAACAATACACCAGATACACAATTATCTCTAAGAACTCCTGCTGTTCACTTTCCAATATTTGCAGTTTGCTGCTCAAATTGGCTAGCACTTCTCAAACAGTGAGTCATGGAGCTCAAAGGAGGCCAAAGTTTAAGAAGCTTAGAACTTATCATACAGAAATATATTTTCCTAATATTTGTTTTCTAATAAACGTCATGTTTTAAGGAAGTTTGAAAACAAAGTAAACAGAAGATGCTGGAACAAGGTATAGCTAACGTAATCACGATGAAAAACACTCTCAAAGACATAACCAATACAATGAAAGGGCTCATTAGCTTTAATTTAACACAACTTCAGCCAGTCACAGAAAACTGGTTTCAAGAAGAAGGCACAGTTATCTTCCAGAACACAGCCAGAGTTCAGCCTGAAACTGGAAAAGTAAGCAAGCGTTCCAGTTAAAAGCACAGAGTAACAGCAGCATACATACAGACACGAGCAGTGTAACTCTGAACCCCTGACACGGGAGGACTAGTTCCACATCTGACACCGCTTGTTTCCACGATGGCAGCGAATGACAATTACTCACGGCAGCGGGAATTACCCTCCCAGAAGCTGTCACCTGCCTGTTCCCTAACGTAGCACAGTAACACCCCTTTATTCTCCCCAAGGGAAGCACCTTCCCTTCCTCAGCAGCACCTCCTTCCCCTCCACCTCCCACTCCCCTCGGCCCCGAGCAGGGCGCTCTCCCAAGCCGGGCAGCAGCAGCGGCGGCCCGGAGTCCCGGGGAGGGCGGCAGCGGCCGGGCTGGGGGCAGGACACCCCCC
>WHYT01016460.1:62359-219062 GCA_009806455.1 Tetrax tetrax | reverse complement strand
ACACTCCGCGACGTTCCGCCACGCCCCCTCGCGCCGACGCCACCAATGACCTGCGTCCCTGGGACTGGCCCCGCCCCCAATCCCGCTTGCCGGCACAGATTGGCTTCTCACCTCCGGCGCAGCGGCGAATCAAGAAAGCAGACTTCTCTTTCCCCGCCCCTCCCAGGACCCCTCAGAGGTGTCCTCTTGAAACAAGACGTTAAAGGGAAATCGCCGTGGTAATAAATGACGGCTGACAGCAAACCCCGGGGCCGCGGGGCGAGCGAGGAACGTCATTTCCTCCGGTGCGAGGGACACTTTTAAGGAACGGCGCTCCGACAGGACAGTTTTTTTAATTTTTTATCAGGCTTCTCCGCGGGCTGCCCCAGAGCACCGAGCGCTGATTGGTCTCAGCTGAAGTCTTCAGCAAAAAAAGCGTCGCGGAGTGGGCGGGGCGGACTCCATTTCCCAGGGGCGGGGCCGGGCTGGGCCGCGCGAGGGCTGCTGGGAGCTGTAGTTCTGGGCGCGGCGGCGGGGTCCGCTGGCGCGCGCGCGGGTGCCGGCGGCCATTTTGCAGGCGGCTTGAGGGGGCCGGTGAGGGGCGGTCGGGGTCAGGCTTCACCCGCTGGCAGCCTGGGTCGCGTTTGTAGGCGCAGGTGGTGTCAGAGACGCATTTAAGCTATTTCTGCGCATATTTACACATTGTAGGAGGAAAAACCAGGCCAGGGGTTGCCGGGCAGCTGGCTGGGTGCTTCCTGAGGCCCACGCTGCCTGGGACCTGGCAGCCTGGCCAAGCCGTGCTGGCCCAGCGTCTCCCCAGCCCCGCCGCTGCCTGCGCAGACCTTCCCGCTGCTTCTCCCGGCGCTCCGATGGCTGGGGCGGGGGGAGTGCTGCTGGGAGACGCTTGGGGGAACAGAGGCCAGGCAGCTGTAAGCGTGATGTCGGCATCTGCGGGCGCTTGTTCCCCGTGTGGGATGGAAGAGAGGTGCCTTCCCTGGTACTGGCACGTTTGGGTTGAAGATTGAAAAACATAACCGTTATCAAAACAATAGGGATTTTCAGCCAGACCTAAATCTGCCCATCTGAAGCATGGCCTGTTAAGGTGGGCTTTACACTGAGCTGCGGTAGCCAAGAAAACCATCCTTGCAGCTTGCTCTTCCCCCAAAAAAACAGGATTGGGGTTCCCGCTGCTGCCACATGATCGGAACAGCAGTGCATGCCGTTCTCAGCCCTGGCATGCACAGGTGGATTAGTCACGAGCACGCCACGTTGGAAACATGCAAACGTCTGGACTCTGAGCAAGGAAGGACAGACTTGCCCGGTGGGAGGATGGGAGGGTGTGAACCACGGCAGTCCTTGTGGGAGCAGGGCCCTCCCAGCCACAGCTGCTGTTTTCACCAAAGGAGCTCTGACCTCAGCCCGTGAACCCTTGCAGACATCCAGGGGTGCTCCCAAACAGGAGGGGGTGCCTGTAGGGCTCAGCCAAGCTGCAGGATGGCATGACAGGAGTCAGCCAGCTGCGGGTAAATGTTCCCAGCCAGCAGTGGAAACCTCTGGAGAGTCTTTGTGTCTGTTCTTTTCCTGATTTTTTTTTCACCCTGTAATTTTGGGCTTTCGTTAACGCTTGGCATCCCCTGCCCTTCTGAGAGCACTGCGTGCCACTCACAGCAGACAGGCCTGCACGCCAACACAGCGAAGAGGGAGAAGCTCCAGCTTTGTGCCCCATCTCCACACAGGGTGGGCTCTAAACCCCCTGTGGCCAGCAAACCACGGGCTGCTCCGCAACAGAAACAGCCTGACCTGCAGTGCCCAAGGAGGGGGTCACAGGGGGATCCCGGGCAGATCCCTGCCCTGTCTCTTTGGAAAACAGCACAGGGGGCAGTGAAGCAGCCCTTGCTGCCCCACACCTTGCAACTTAGCCAGAAACCTGGCTTGGAGCTGCTGGGTGAGGCTGTGGCTCGTTAGGTTCAACAGGAGGAAATTCCTGTGCGTGTCACCGGTAGGTTTTGGAAGGAGCCTGTGGGATTTAATGTGAACCTGAGGCAGAGAAAAATGGGCTCTCTAAACCACAGCGCGGATTATACTGAGAGGAAAGTGGCCAGGAGGGTGGCTCTGACAGCAAGCGGCTTTGCGTTGTGTCCCCGTGGCGAGCGCCCACCGCAAAGCCTGCTGGCGGCTCTCCCAGCGGGTCAGCGGTGAGCTGAGCCCGGCTGACCCAGTTCCGCTCAACTCCCTGGTCAGATCCTGTCGTCCCAGGAGCGGGGATGACACAGGAGCAGCCCAACCGGTTATAGGAGTGAGACAAGTCCTGAAAAACACTGAGAAGCTGCTTCGTGGCACCAGCGGGCCGTGAGCCAGCACCTTTGCCGTGGGGGCTGCCGCAGCAAACTTCCTTTTGCAACACCAGAGCTCAGACGTGGCACAGCGGCCACGTGGATCGTGGCCGTGTGGTGTCTGCCCGTCCTTGGGAGGGTCATGAGCAGGGACGTGGTGCGGGGGGGCCCAGCCGTGCCTCCGAGGACCCAGAGCAGGGCCATGCCTGGAGCAGCGCGGGTGCAGAAAGCCTCTGTGCCCAGGGGTGCACCTCTGCGCCAGCCCCGGGGAGCTGCCTGGACGGTGGGAAATTCCCCAGCACACGTCCCACCCGCAGCTGTTTTAACCATGTCAGGGAGTGCCCAAAATCTTCCCCCCCCTCCCCACCCCAGGTGCTGCAGAGAGGCAGGGCAATGAGAGCTTCGGCTGCAGCTGCCCCCTGCCAGGGTGACACCCAGGGAAGCACGCAGGATTCGTCTCCTTCACAGATGCTACACAAGTTGGCACCTTCCCTTTGAGTGAGAGCCGTGTGTCGGCACAGGGAGATGCCGGGGGAGGCGTAGACCTGCGCACCCAGCGTCCTGCCTCTGATCCACCTGTGGCCACCTCACCCAGCAAGCAAAGAGCACTTCCTCATCCCACCAGCACATTCTCGGCCACAAACTTGGTGCACTGGGGAAGGCCAGGACTAGAGCAGTACAGAAATCCACTCACAAAGCGTCAGAGATTTAAACAACTGCGTAGCTGTTTGCTAGCAGGGCTGGTAAACGTTTATTAACCCGTTGCTGAGTATTTCCAGGCAGAGCACTTGCCTCGGCGCTGGCAGGGGATGCTTTGCTCAGGGCCATGCCACAGCTTACAGCTGGGACTGTCTCCATCATCGGCCTCCGTCCTGCTCCTGGGACAGTAATTCCTCCAGCCTCCTCGCCAAGAGGAGGGGAAAAGGCTGTGAAGCCACACTTGCTGAGGCCACGCGGCTGCTGTCAAATGGCACAGCTCCCACATGCTACGGTCCCGTTACCAGCTGAGCATTAACCGGATTATTTCAGGGGAACCACTACAGTGACCGGGCAGGATCCCAGAGAAAAAGCCCCTTTCAGTCAGTCCCCACCGGGTGCGAGCATCCAGCTAAAGAGCCTGGTGTCAGCAGCCAGACGGACGTCTCGATTCATCACCCTGACATACCCGCATACCGGCACTCGCTAAGCTTGTTTCTCAACCACTGATAAGATGAGCAGTATAATGGTAAAAAAAAAAAAAAATTACAGATCACCTGATCTCCCAACTAGAACCCGTAATTAACCCAAATCCCAACATACTGTAGGGTACCTGGGAGCAAATATTTGCATGGGATTCTCAAAAAGCGCTGCACGTTCGCAGCAGGACCTTGCCTTTCTCTTGGCCAGTTTTCTCTTGGCCAAATCCTGGGATGAAGTGAGCTGGCGCAGTTCCCACGGAGGGCGAGCCCTGCTGTGGGGCTGAATTCAAGCCACCGCGTCACCCGATGGCACACGTACCTGCGTCCCCCGGGCAGGGAGGCCTCTGCGTCTGCAGTGTCAATGCAGAGGCGCAGAAGACTGTGAGCACGCAAAGCACAACAGGTCACGTCGCCAGCAGTACGAGCATCGCTCTGCCGACCGGGAATAAAAGCCAGGTCGTGGTGCTCGGCACGCGAGGCAGGCAGAGCTGGAGGTGGCCACCCAAGGGGCACCTTGGTGCAGTGTTTCTGGGTGGGAGGAAAGAAAAGTGCCGCTGTTTTACCTGCAAACCCTGTGCAGCGAGGGGGCAACGCTTGTCCATCGTGCTCTAACACTCACATGGACCTCAGGGCTGTAGAGTATCTCCCAGAGATTTGGGCACTGAGGCCGGGGAGCAGTGTTTGACTTCTGCAGAAACATCTGATCCTGAGTTACACGCTGGGCCTTCGTATTTCAGCGCTTTCTAGCATTTGGTTGCTGCAGATGCTAAGCCTTCTCTCCCATTCACCCCTATCTGCTCTTTACAAAAGCGTCTTGTTCTCCAAAGTGTTTTGGTTTTTTTTTTCTTCACTTGTGATTTAATTTCCACAAACTCCTTCCTTTTCTGACTATTGATCTTGGCTCCTTACTGGTTAAAATAAAGTAAATCTTTTGTAAGCAGGTTCTGACAACACAACTGTTGTTCCTTCCAGACACAATTTCCTGTTTAATTTCCTGACCGTTTCTTATTTAGTAAGGGAAAAGCTGTAAATTGCACGATTGCTTCAGAGAGCTTCCTCTGACTTTAGATGAACCGTTAACCACTTGCAGGAGAGAATCCAGCAAACCCGTGTAAAACTTTTTAAAAATCCTGAATTTCTCTTCTTTCTTTTGCAGTTCATACCGAGGGGTGGGCAAGCTGTGCAAAAAAAAAAAAATGGGGTTGGAATCGTTTTCCTTGCAAAACCAAACAGGAGCAATTCTGCCTCTAGCCGAGGTGGTAATCGCTCTTTCATCATTCTGTGAAGTCTCTCTGAGATACGGGGTTTTGGGGAGGGTTGCTGCAGGGTTTCGTCCCTGAGCAGAGGCAGCAGGGGCCACCGGTGGAGTTTGCGCTGTGATTCTGCTCCTGTCACACTTCTGCCAGGCTGGGGCTGCTGCACTGTCCATGTGTCCCAAATGCAGGTCCTGGAACACACAGACGCCATCCCTCCTTTCCATGATTTAAAACCCAGGGAACGCCACGCCGGGCTGCTGGGCTGTGACCGTGGTCACAGCGACCGGCTGATCAAACTGCAGATACCGGCACCGAAACGCTTGCTCTGCGCAGAGCCTCGTTAGGGTTGCTCAACGTGGGACTGCACGGCTGGGCGCAGGCCGGTGCGGTGGTGCGCGACGGCACTGAGGAGCGGCGAGGAGCTCTCCTCTTGGCAGGCAGGGACGATGGCACATGGTGACACTTGGCAGGAGCTGCGTGACCTGGTGTAGCAGAGCGACTGCTCTGATCTCCAGCCAGCCGGCCCTAAGCCCACCTGAAAGAGCCTTGAAATCTGGCACGTGTAGATGGTGGCATGGTCCCACGGCTCCCAAAAGCAGTGACGGACGCGTGGCTGTACCTCCTGCAGCAGGCTCAGACCCCTCGCATGGCTCTTGGGGCGCACAGCCGGGTCTGGAGAGAGATTTCACTCTTTAGTGGCTCAAAACCTTGAAGTCAAAACTTTATCTAAGATGAAGGAAATTAATTTAAATGGGAATTCCACTTTTGAACATTTGTATTTGGTTTGCTCATTTCACAGGCTTCGTTTGAATTTTAACTTTGGCCAGGAACGGAGATGAAATGATTGCTGCAGTGGGGATCCCCTGGCGAGGCGCAGCAGAAAGCCACGGCATCTTCCAGCTCCATCTCAGGACCACAGAGCCCCTGCGCAACAGAGAACACCCTTTCCTACGGTGGAGCTTGGGAACAGATGGAAAATGGCTTCAAGGAGCAGGGACCCACCTTCTTCTAGCCCGGCTGGCAGGCCTGCGAGGTACAGCCTGCAGCAGCATCTCGGCTTGATGCCGTGAGGCTGCCGCCAGCCGCCAGCCGGAGAAGACAACGCAGTCAGCAGCCGAGGAGCTGCTCTTGCCGTCCGGGGTAGAGGGGTGATGGAGCAAGGAAGGTCCAAAGGTTGCTGGCAGCTGAGACACAGAGAATCAAAATTAACTCTTGGTTGCAGGACGGAAATGTGATGTGGAACCAGGGGCCTGCAGCGGGGTGCAGAAGCCAGTTCCCCCACCCCAGTGCTTCCTGGCAGCTGCTGGCTGAGCCCCCCTGGGAAAAGAAAAAGCAAATCTTGCTACAGAAACTGAGAAACAGCAAAACCTTGTGACGGAGGTGTAAAGCTTTTTGGAGGTTTTATTTACGGGAGGACAGCGTGAGCTGAAGCTGCCCATAAGCGCTGAGGGCGAGCGGAGTGCCCAGGAAAGCACCCAGTGCAGCACGGCGCTGGGTTTCCTCCATGGCCCCATGCAAATTGAGGCCAAAGCAGGTAACCTCGCAGGCGCCTGGTCCAGCAGGACACTGTATCTGTGGCTTTCTCAACACAAAACCGAAACTGAGACAAGCTCCCTTGGGACAGCAGTGCCCAGAGCGTGCCAGGAGCGCGACACAGCCTGCGCAGGAGCAGTAACACCTCTGCCAGATGTAAGAGGTGCGGGTGAGAGACAAGAAGGGCCGGCCCGGCACTCACAGGGAACACCGCAGGCTCAGCTGCTTCCCCTCCCCTTTTGCCGAGCACTAAAATAAATTAAATTCCCACTTGGCTCCATCCCCTCCCTGGTAGATAAAAATAGGGAGGTGGGTGAGGGGGTGGCTGCTAGCAGGGAGTGTCACTGCTCGGGGACCCACGTGCTCGCAGGGGAACATGCACGTCCTGCAGGCCCTGGCCCAGGGGACCCCCCTCCCCGTGTTCTGGGGTAGGATGAGCTCCTATTGCAGGGAGAAGCATGGCGTGGCGGGCCATGGCAGTGTAAAACACACCTCAACCCAACATCACACCACCCTTCCCAAGCACGGGGGCTCCTGCTTGGTGGCTGCAGATTGATGTTCACAGGAAGGAGAGGGCAGGAAGGGCTCCTGGGCAAATATCTCCTCCGAAACTGCTGTGTTTCCAGCCTGAGGCCATGCTGTCTTTGAACAAATGCTTCTTTACCAGTCAAGTGGGAAGGTGAGCACAGAGGAGGACCCTTTCACAGTCCACCAAGCTAAAGCAGGGATTTACAACTCTGCGATCTCTACATGCCTAATTTTGCCCCAGCTGGCTTGTTTGCATGCGCCGTTTCATCCAGTGTCCTCCTATCCATCTACTTCTGACTTGCTTTACACCTGCACAGCTGCAGATCAAAGATATCCCCTGGGCAGAAGGCAAAAACCTTGTTATGAAACAACATGTCCCTTCGTGCCTCTCGCTCCATGTCCCAGAGCTGCAAGGGGAGGGAAGCGGCTGCCGGCTGAGGCTCGGGGCGATGGAGAGCTGGCACTGGAGAGCTGGCACGTGGCTCCGGCCATGGCTCCAGCAACCACCGCCCTGGTTACCAGCTCTCCCCCACGTACGTTGCCTTTGCCCTCCGGGGAGTTGTTTTTTCAGAGCATTTTGCTCTTGATGCCTTTTCACCAGCTGCGACAGAGCTGGGTCAGCACTTCGCATCCCATCCCCATGCTTCAAATTCAGGGCTAAATGAAGAGGAATGGACCCAGAAACTGCTCAGCAAAGGCTTCATCCAGCTCTGCCAACTCTTGGCAGGAACTGAAGACCCTCTTCACTTCCAGTTTCCGACATTATTCACTTTCCAGCTTCCATGACAACCCACGCTCAGGGCCTGCAGGCAGTTTAATTTTTTACCCCCAAGGTCTGGTTTGCCCCCTGTGTCTGCGCGTTAGGGATGTGCCATGTACGGCTGAGGGTTGAGCTGAGCTTACTGAAGTTTGGACTCGTCCCACCTTGGAGTACCCTGCAGCTGGTAGAGCACATCGTTGATGTGCTGCAGTTTCCTAGGGATTTTTTTTTTAAAGTAGATTAAAAACCAAAACCATCAGCTTGGCCTCCATCACAGTCCCCTACAAGGCAGGACTCTGCTGACCCACTGCCCTGGAGCTGGCCAGGGACCCCAGCCAGGCCGGCCTGTCCCTCACCCTGCAACCCAGCGCAGGTGGTGGGGAGGGTGTTTTGCCATGGGGCTTCACCAATCTGTGCTGACCACCAAGGAATTCCAGGACCGAGGGAGCTCAGTTTCGCAGCCATCCCAGAGGCCCTGTCTTCCAGAGGTCACGTTCCTGCAATCGTGTGCCTTTCCACATCGCGCCTCTCCTGCCCCAGCTCCTCATCCCAGCTCCACAACAGCTTTTTGTTCTTCACCCCCTGCAACAGGCTCAGCAAATCCCAGACCTCACCCTGGCAGACGCTGGTTCAGCCTGGGCTCCTCAGACCCGATCCCAGTTTCCTGAACTCTTCCCAGCCTCGAGCAGCATCACTGGGTGTTGTCCCATTCTTTGCTGGGGACTGGATCAAAAAAATCCTTTAATAGGTGATGGCAGGCAAGCAGACACAGCCCATGCTATGGGGCTATGTAAGGCAGGAGGCTGTCTCTGGGCATGGAAAAATTCAGCAGCTGGAGCGGAGCCAAGCTCCCCCCGAAAAAAATTCCTGCGGAGGGAGGGTTCAGCTGCAGGGTCAAAGGGAAAGGCCAGGGCATCGTTTGGCAGAAAAACGAAGCCTGAGCATCCATAGCTGCGCTCACAGGCAGCCCCGTTGTCCTACCACCCCAGGCCCATGGAGGGACCCAGCTCCATCGCAGCAACCCGGGACACGCAGCACAACCCTTGCAGGCGCCGCTTGCTGCAGAGGGACGGCAAGCAGGACGGAGCCCGCGCCACGAGGCAGCCTGCAGAGCTGCCAGCAGCATTGCAGACTTACACCTGGGGCAGCCCCGTCCCGCGCGGGGTGACATGAGCGGGATGCAGGAGGAGAGCCCCAGCAGAGGGACATGGAGAGGTACAAGATCCGCTGTTGTCCATGCAGCCTCAGGCAAGCTCAAACTCTAAGCAGGGTGTGCTTTAGTTCAGTTATTTTGAAGCCTACTTCTTTGCAGCACAAGAGATGGTCCCACCTGAGGAGAAGCAGACCTGGAGGCGGCAGTGGGGGTGCAGTGCCCTCCATACTTTGATATTCAGGTGTCTCCAGCGGAGGCCCAGATCAGTCACAGCTGTTTCAGCCCCAGCCTATCACTTTTTCCAGCCTTCCTTCCAAACAGCTTTAGCAGCTTACTCAAACATTCAGAGCCCGGCCAGACACTAAACAAATCCGCAGTGGGGTCCCTTTGCAAAGGGATGGGACAGCCAACCCAACAGGGCCTCCACCTGTACGGCGTTTGTAGTGCCGTGGCGCCCAGCTCTTCATTCCTGCATTTCAGCAGAGGGTCTCACAGCACTCACCGTCCCACAACCTCTCCAGAGGCCCTTGGGGACACCTAATCGTGAGCTGAGGGAGGTCTTGTTGCATGGAATCCAGAGCGGGACTGAAGACGCTTGCAAAGGGCTTTTGCATCCTTGACCTTAGTCATCCCCCTAAGAGCTCCGCTGGCCACGTAGCCCCAGGAGGGCCGAGGGGTGGCTCTGCAGCGCACGTTCCCCTCTGACTGCCAGGAGCGGCCGGTGACGTGGCCGGTCCCGCTAGGCCTGCGGGGCAGACAGGTGAGTCATTCCCCTGCAGGCAAAGTCTGGGCCACCCCGCAGGGCTGAGCTGCCCTTTGGACTGCGGGCAGCGGGTTCGCAGCGCGCACACCGTCCCCTCCCGCGGGGACGCAGCGCCAGCCCCAGTACCAGCCGCTTCGCGCCAGAGCCCGTTTGGGTCTCCCAAGCACCGAGCGGGCAGCTGGCCCAGTGGGTCTCGGCACTGCTGAGGGTGCAGGGCCAACGCTGGGGTGATCCCCTTGTCCGGTGGCCGGGCACCACACGGGGGGCTACAGCCGCTGCGCTGGCAGCTCCCCAGAGGGGCTTTGCGCCCAGGGGATGCTGCAGGTCACCGAAGAGCAGCGCTCTGCCTGCCCCCAAGGGGGACTTTGGTGGCCCACAGCAGAGGAGATTTCAGGGGATGCAAGAAGCATCCTCACCTCTATTCTCCTCCCTCCATTAGGGTTTCCAGATGGACCTGACCACATTGAGGCAGCATCGTGCCCCAGCCCCACTGTTTTTGGTTCCCAGACCATCGCAGTTATGAATGAGAGTGAGTCCTGCCCTGCCCATGGGAGGTGGTGCCCCTCCACCGCCATGGCCATGGCACTTCTCAGGGGAGCAGGAGGAGCCTGCTGCCCCCCCAAGCTTTTCTCTTGCGTGCCCCAGCATTACTCTACAAGAGTAACAACATTGGGAAAACAACATTTCGTTCAAAATCTCGAGTTCCCAGGCCCTGGGCTTCAAGGCAATGCCAGCAATTGCAGGAGCTGGCAGCACTCCCTGTCCCTGTGGGCACCGGCTTGTGTGCACAGAGGCACACGCGTGGCCGAGCACAGGGATGGCGGCTTTTAGGCAGGGCAGCTAAAACTGAGTCCAGCTCCATCCTCGCTTGCAGGCTGCCGGTTTTGCCCCTTGGCGTGGGGTACCTGCACGGGGTGAGCAGGTGCTCCTGCCCTGCAGAACAACTGCAATGACACGGGGCTGGGAGGTGGCACTTTTTAGATGTCACTGCAGGGTGGCTCAGCCCGAGGTCCCCCCTGAAGGCACACCGGCAGCCTGGGGGTTGCCTGCCGCTCTGCAGGCATCCGGACACGGTGGGGTCCTGCTTGCAGAGTCCTCCTGCCCCTACGGAGGGAAACGTGAGGGCGAAAACAACCGCCAGCTCTTTGGCCTGCTCCGGCCGTGACAGGACGGCCACGAAGCACAGAGAGGGCAGTGTTCGGGGCTGCCCTGCCCCAGGCCGAGGCCTCTCGGGTGAGGCCAAAGTAAGCAGCTTCTCCTCCGCAAGCACCTCCGCGGGGCTGCGAAGGCTCTGACCTGAGCACAAACACCCGCACGCTTGGGGAAAAAGGCGTCTTGCCTCTGCGAAACCTCCCCTCGCCCCCTTTTGTCCCCTCGCCCCCTTTTGTCCCCTCGCCCCCTTTTGTCCCCTCGCCCGCTCGGGCGAGGGGATGGCCGGGGCGGGCGGGTGTCCCCGCAGAGCCGCGCTTCTCGGCCCCCTGCTCGGCCCCAGCTTCTCCCTTTCCTCTCCTGCTCCGCTTCTCGAGCGGCCGGGCCGGACAGAGCGCAGGGAGGAGCGGGGCGAACCCCGCCCCGCCCCAGCCCGGCCCGGCCCGGCCCGGCCCTGCCGCTCTCGGTGGCCGCTGGCCGCGGGGCCCGGCGCTGTGTGCCGCGCGCTCCCGCCGGCAGGTGGCGCCATAGCGCGGCCCGGCGGCCCTTGCGCCGCGTGGAGCCCGGTGGCGGCGGCGGGGCCAGGCCCGGGCCTAGGCCGCGGGTGCCGCTGCGGAGCCCCCCGCCTCTCGTAGAGGAGATGGGGCCGGTCCCCGGGCGGCGGTGGCAGAAGGTGCTGTACGAGCGGCAGCCCTTCCCTGATAACTACGTGGATCAGCGGTTCCTGGAAGAGCTGCGGAAAAACGTGCACGCTCGCCGGTACCGGTACTGGGCCGTCGTCTTTCAGTCGGGAGCGGTGGTGCAGCAGCTGTGCAGCGTCTGCGTCTTCGTCGTTACCTGGTGGTACATGGACGCCGGGATGCTGAGCCCGCAGGGGCTTTTTGGGGCGGCGCTGGTCTCTTCCCTGCTCGGCTACGTCCTCTTCGACACCGTGGACGGCGGGGCCGGGCGGCAGGAGAGCGGGCGGACGCGCTGGGCCGACCTGAAAAGCACGCTGGTGTTCACTGCCTTCACCTACGGCTTCTCGCCAGTGCTGAAGACGCTGACGGAGTCCATCAGCACGGACACCATCTACGCCATGTCGGCCTTCATGCTTCTTGGCCACCTCATCTTCTTTGACTACGGCGCCAACGCCGCCATCGTCTCCAGCACGCTGTCCCTCAACATGGCCATCTTTGCCTCAGTGTGCCTGGCCTCCCGCCTGCCTCGCTCCCTCCACGCCTTCGTCATGGTCACCTTCGCCATGCAGATCTTCGCCCTCTGGCCCATGCTGCAGAAGAAGCTGAAAGCCCGGACGCCGCGGTGCTACGTGGGGGTGACAGTGCTCTTTGCGCTGGTGGCGCTGGTGGGGCTGGCCACTGTCTCCAGTGTGGGTGCCGTGCTCTTTGCCTCACTGCTGCTCACCATCTCCTGCCTCTGCCCTTACTGCCTCATCCGCTTTCAGCTGCTCAAGGACAACATCCACGGGCCATGGGATGAGGCTGAAATCAAGGAAGACCTCTCCAGGTTCCTCATGTAGGCCTGGCCCCGGGGAGAGGGGACCTTCTGCTGTGAACAGCACAAAGGCCAGGGGCCAGCCCTGGGGGGAGCATATCAGCCCAATAAAGCCCCTCGCACAGCAGCAAGGACCACATTTGTGTGCATTACCCTCAGCATCTCATTCCAGACCCAACCTGCTCGGTTTTGGTGAAGGAAGGAGCTGAACCCCACAGAGCAGCTGGCCTGTGCAGCAGCTTGGGGTGCAGGCGAGTGGGGCGGCACGTGCTTCGGCCACACAGACCCATACCTGCGTCTGGGGGGAGCTGCAGGGGAGGTGTGCATCCCCTGAGCAGAAACACCATGCAGAAACAAACATCTGGCCCAGATGTGCCCCGCGGCATGGCCACGGAGGTCCTCAGCCCCAGGGACCTCGATGCGAGTGACGGGGACTGACAGCCTTTCCCCGGGAGGGCTGGAGGGGAAGGGGGCTGGGAATGAGGGTCGCTGCGGGCAGGGCAGCAGCGTGTCGGGTGGTGGGTGCTGCCGGACCTGGAGGTCCGAGCACGAGGGTGCCTACGTTGGGTGCGGTGCAGAGCCAAGCTCACCTGCACCCCACTGGTCGCTGATGCCAGAATATCCTCACAACGCTGGCAGGCACCACAGTACCCTAAATCCTTTAGGAGAAGGAGAGGTGAGGAGGCAAGGTGTCTTCTCCCCTCTAACCCCCTCCCAGAGGCAGATCTGGCCCTGCCGCATGGCCAGACCCTGAGCCAGAGGGACGGAGCTCAGCACAGACCCCCGCGGGTGAACCTGCCAGCTGGGAGATGCCAGGCTGCCACGACAGCAGCGGGGCCCGCTGAGGTCCTGTCCAGCCGCCGTCTGTCCAGCACCACACACACCGACGTAGGGTGCTCCCAGAAAACAAGTCCCACTGGAGGCCAGGCCCGGCCCAGCCAGCCCCGCTGCCGGGAGGGTCTCCCTGGCGCTCTCCCTCGCCCTGGTCCCATCGTGGACCATCCCTTGGCAGCAGGGCCCTGCTCTGTGCACCCCAGGGTGCAGAGTCCCCCAGAGCCAGCACAAGAGGGAAGGGACGCACACGCCTGCCCCAGCCCCACCTCGCAGGGATGCATTTGGGGTTACCTGGGTTTTTATGAAACTTTTCTCTATTGGAAACCCCAACGCTGCAGAAGTGCAACCTTCTGCTTGATTTACCCCATCCCTTGAGCGCTAGCGTCTCACCCCAGCAAGCGGGCGCTTGCTGCGCACTCCTTGTGCTTTCTCGGAAATGAGCAACCCCCGGCGGAGTCCCCAACACCTCCCGTGCTTTGTTACGGCTCTTGCCAAGTGTTAAATGTTGCTGCTGTTGTCATGGTGACAACTACATCTCATTTTGGTTTTAATTAAAACCTGCGGAAGTTTGGAGCCTGTGCTCCAGTCTCACAGGGAGCACAGAGTAGCCAGATGCTCACAGTCAAGATGACATTTTTTAGTTCTTTGGAAAGAAGACCGTTTTTTTCACAGGGAGGTTTCCCAGAACGCTGCTCAGCGACTGGGATGTCCCATCTCGTGCTGGGTTAATGCCTCTGTAATGCTGCCACCCAACGCCGATTCACAGAGTCCATCAGTAGGGCAAGGCTTGAGTGTAAATCAAAAGTAAACCAAATCTGTCTCGCCCGCTGCCTGTTGTTAAATGTGTGTCACAGCAGAGGCTACAAGAAAGCAGAGTTTCTGCTGCATCCATTCCCCCAAGGAGAAATATTTCCCTCAAAATACTCTTCCCAAATTCAGACTAAAAATCACCTCTGGGTTAGGAAAAGTGCAAACACCAACTACCCCGACATGGCAGACGGAGACGGCCACAGGCTGCCGCTGTCGCCTCAGCTGGAACCCAGTGGGTCACCTCTGCAGATCCCTGGGCTTCGACCGATGCGGCAGGCTCCGTCCACCCAGGTCCAGGCAGGATGCAGGATGTGTCCTGTCCAGCCTGCTGCTGGCGGTTTCATCCCTGCCCACAGCTCCAGGCCTCTGTGTTCTGCCCAGCTCCTTCCCTTCACCCCCTCCTCAGCCTCAGTCCTCACCTGGAGGTTCCCTGGGGAGAGGCTTAGCCCTCCCCCTAGCTTGCCCACGCAGACACCCTGCTCTCCCTAACCAGGGAGATGAAAATAAAAAGCCCAGTCCATGGCCTGCATGCACAGAGGGACTTGGAGGGAAGGAAAAACGCAAGAGAGAGCCAGGGAGAGGAGAGCTTCCCTAGGACTTTTTAACCTTCTTATGAGGACACATGCTCCACAATGCTGATGAAGTTATTTAAAATGCTGAATAAATGGCCATTATGAGTATGTCTCCATGCCCAAGGTCAGAATATTCTCTACAGAACACAACTTTGCCATAACTCTACACCCAGCTCAGCAGTAAAGCTGGATGCCCTCGGAGCATCCGCTACCAGAACCTACTGGTCTGCAGCTTCTCTGATGAAGCACGTGCTGAGACCAAAGAAACAGGTCCTTCTCAGTTTGTATGCAACCAAGTCATCAACCACCAACCCTAAAGAGTTAAATGTTGATTTTGAATTACAAGGAAGTGCAGTTTCTTTCTCTTAAGTTTCCAAGTTCACTGAGATCAAGCACTTCAATGGGACATCTCTTTTGATTTGAAGCTGGCCAAATGATTGTAAACTGGCTGGGGATAAGCCTCACTCCTGGGGGAGCTGCTGACACGTGCTGTCTGGAATCTCCATCTACAGCCGCCGCTGCAGGGAAAGGCAAGCATCAGCCACCCACAGTGTGTTGTCAGGGGCCCGCGTCCCTCCCCACGTGGGAAACGGGATCTGTGAAGCCTGGAAAGAGCGAAGCTTTAGTGTTTGAAGGTAAGATCTTTCTCTCTCGTCAGTTCCCACAGTAATCACGAAGCTTTTCTCAGCTTTGTGATGTGACAGGCAACAGCCACAACATGAATCATCAGGAAACCAAAACAGGATTTTGATCCTAACCCATCCATTGATGCAGCCTGGGATGCATAATGCCACCAGCCGGTGCAGACCTTTAGCCTTCTCCACTCAGCCACAGAACGTATAGCATTGCAGGGTGGAAATGGCACAGACGAGGTTAAACAGCTTCCTCAAAAAAGTCATCCCATGAGTTAACGCTAAAGAACGTGCCAGGGTTTCCCAGCACACAAATTCCTTTGTCTTTCTACTTAGGAGACTTTAGGAATAGCTACCAGAAAATTGTGAAGTTCAGAGTCTTATTTCCAATAATATTTTTTAACAAATACTTCAGAGGAAGGTAAAGATTTCTGTGAAAGGTTTAACACCATAAAATACCCCAAGAAAGAAGTTTGTGCCTTACAGCCTGATGTGTGGAGGTCAGCTGGCAGCTAGGAGGACAGCAGCAGCTCCTGGTTGGCGTGCTGTAGGTGAGGCCATACAACTAAAATATCAACCACCTTTTATTTGTTGTTGGCTCATCCGTTGGTACCATGCTGTCTCCCAGAGGGAATGCAGTGAGAGCTTCCCCTAGTGTGGAACAGATTTTTGAAAAACCTGGAAAAAAAAGCAGCTTGTGAAATTCAGCCTGTTCCCATTCCCTCTTACCTAAGAGGTGAAGCATGGGCAGAACCTCCTCAAGAGCTCGCTGGGTACAAATGCTGTCACTGCTGTAGTAGTCCTGCAAATACACAATTCCTGAACTCTGCTGAGGTTTGGGGTTTTTTTGCGTCAGTATCTGACAGCGATAAGTTCCACAGGTGAAAGATACAGCCAGTCTGAGCTCCTCTCATGCCCTACTCTTGGGACAGTTGTGTTCACAGGATTGTTAGCAGCCCCATTTCTCCATTTTCCCAGGGTGCTGGGAAGCACCTTGCCCATCACTCTACTCTTTCCAGCTCCAGCAATCCCTCGGTTAGCACATGCAGTTCAAAGGTCTAGCAAGAACAATTATTTATTTCCCTCTCTAAAAACTACTGTACTTGGGGATTTTTTTTTCCCCCTTTTGCTAATACATTGCTGTTTCTTCTGTTGTACTCTACCAAAAGACAAATGCTAAGTGAGAAGAAAGAAAAAAAATCCATCTAAGTCTACGGCTCTCTGGGTTTGCACCCCCTTATAATTTCAGCAAACCCAGTGTCTGGCATTCACCAGTACATGTAGGTGGTTCAGCAGCTGCCTGGATATAGGAGAGGTCAGCAGGGACCTAAATCAGCTGGAAAAAGAGAAATTGCCCAAATTCAGCAAAGCTGTGTCAGACTTGGCTTGAAATTGAGCACAGGCTGTGTCTTGTCAGGCCCCTTCTACAGACACGATACTGATCTCCAGTCTCCTGCCCCCTGAGCAGCACCACTGCAGCCCCCCTCTCACCCTGAACTTCCTACATCTTGTTTGTGCTCCTGAAACAACAGGCTGGAGTCCTGCTGCTGCGTTCTGCCTCCAGTTCATATTTGTGCAGCGCCTCCCGATTTATCTGCACGGTCTGTGAGCTATCTCTTCTTTGTTTTCATATGAGAAAAAAAGTCAATAAAACTCATCAGTTTTCCCTTTTTTTTAGCCTTACTCTTCATATACTTTTCTGGCATCCAAAACAAGCACATCTTCTAAATGTTAAATCCCAGATTTTATCTTTCCCATAGGAACAGACACATTTGGAATCCCAGAGGTAGCTACTTACAGCTATCTGA
This sequence comes from Tetrax tetrax, assembly GCA_009806455.1. Taxonomy (NCBI): domain Eukaryota; kingdom Metazoa; phylum Chordata; class Aves; order Otidiformes; family Otididae; genus Tetrax; species Tetrax tetrax. The sequence continues at coordinate 202,280 of WHYT01016460.1, read as the reverse complement.
GCTCAGATGCTGCAATGAGGTCAGCTTGCAAGGAATTCAGAGGTTTAGCTTGAAAAAAAATGACCAGAGCAGCTGTGATTTATTTATAATTGTGCAGATTCATCAGTCTCGAGATTGCTGCCATCTTCTCCTTTGACTTTCCACTCAGCCAGGTGCTGCTGCTGGTGTGTTAGACGTGTTTGAGGACTCTTTTGTTGTTAAAGAAGCTGGCTATTCTTCCTGCTCATGCAAAGCCAAAGCCATTGATACGGAACAATCCTGGTGGTCAACGAATTCAGAAGCAGTGGTGGAACCCCAGCAGAATGTCCCTCCCTCCACCACCTCTGAGGGTGGGAGTCTTCACAGAGCCTGAGCAATTTCTTCTACGGGTTTGAATGGCTCCATTTGAAAAAAAGTGAGTAGATTGTTCAATAGAAAACTAGCACACCTTTGTTTTGTAGTCAGAATTTTTATTTTCTTAATATCCAGGCTTATCATTGACATCTGAAAATAAAATCTTTCCTTTACAAATAGGCTAGTGCAAAGTAAAGATATTGCATGTAAAGTAAAGACATATTGCATGTAACAAAAAATAAACGTGTGTGTTAGGACGGTCTTCCTGGAACAGTTGGTGGACGTCGCCTAGGAAAAAGACAAAAAAATAACCCAAAATTCACAGGGAGAGCAGGAGAAGAGATGTAAAACAAAAGCTCAAGATATAATAAAATGACTCATATACAAAATTATCTTAATAAAATAGGTTAAGAGAAAAAGGCACAGGGCACGGACACTAAGGGAAAGAGCAAGAACAAGATTAGAATCAGCTGGCTATCAGCACAGCCTCGGCTTTCACCCTTACCGCTTCCCATCCGAATTGTGGGTGCCAGAGAACTGGGACAATCGCATCACAAGCACGGACATCGCTGGTCACAGGCTTTCTAATTTTCTTGAAGCAAATAATATCCTCTGGAAGAGCTTTTCCCCAGCCAACCTTAAAATTTGCATCACTGTCTGCTTTAGACACTGTTCTTGGAGCAGACCTTTCTTAAGTGAGATTTGGATGAAATCAGGAATGATCAAAAGAGGTGGCCTATGGGCTGGATTACGGTATCTGGAGGGGACATTGCTGGGAAAGGTGAAAAACGTAGGTGACAGCAGTGCAATGAATCTACTGCCAACTCTAGCCGCAGAGACCCTTGGCAGCTGATGGCCCAGTGCAGCGGTCAGAGAAGAGTGGATGCTCCTCCTGTTACTCAGCGTAGAGCACTGACATGTCGCCAACCACCATGCTGGGGACTGAGCTTATACAGGGGTACATAACATACTCCAGCGAGATGGGACACGTGTGACACTGCTGTTCACCGAGGGGGAGTGCACGAACTACCTCAGGCATAGCCACTGAAAACTATTAAAATAAAAAAAGAAAGTCCAGACATTACAGCAAGCAAATACAATGAGGGTGTTGCTGCTTTGCTCATCCCACCTTTTGCTCCCCTCCTTTCCCAAAACCTAAGGACCAACATAGTGACTGTTGTGCTGGGTGAGAAACATCCCCTCCCGTAGGAAGCTGTTGTGCTTCTTGTGCCATGCAGACTGTCCCCTCCAAGCACCAATTCCGGTTACTTGGCCAATACTGATCTGAAGGAGGAACTGAGTAATCAAGACATCTGCACATTTGTACAGAACCACTTCAGGTGGTTGTGTACAAACACATACACATTTTTACTGTGGCTTTTGCTCTGGATCTCCCCAAAACCTGCCTTACCCAGCAATGAAATGAATACCAGGTACTGCTTGAAAAACATTCATTCATCTCCTGTAAACATCTCTGCAGCACTCCAAGCCTTGCAGGGCAGCAAGCTGAATGCTTCCCATGGGTTACATCTCCAGTGATCTCAACACAACACCCATCTCTGATAAATCCTCACTGCAGTCCCAGCAGAGGTGGAGTGCGAGATGATGGTATGAGAGACAGAAGACCACTCATGCGCATCCAAAAAGTAATTAAAAAAGCCCATCAAGAGTTACAGTTTATTTCAGGTTCAGAAATGCAGCATAACATTTTTACAGCAGGTGTATGTGATGCGCAGTAATGACCATGGTTTCGGGAATCGACTTGCTGTGCTCAAAGGTCAACACCAGGAACCATTTACAGATTGTGAAACCAAAGGCAGATGTTTTGGCTCATATGAAGTAGGGCATTAACAGAGCAAAATTCAGAAAGAAATTAAGCATTTGCTTCTTACAAAAAGAAGTCATCGTTTACACCATCCTGGAAAAGTAAAGAGACAGGCAGTAAAGCAAATGGCCGGCAAGACGAGACAAATCATATATCAAGCAAGGGTGGAGGACTGTCTGGACGGGAGGAGCCATCGGTATCAGCTCGCCTGCAGACAAAGCAAGAGGAAAGACAGGCAGAGTAACATTCATTTACACAAGGGAGCTGTTCTGCTAAAGCCCAAGGAGGAAGTTCATTGCCACAGCGGGAGGAACTGTGCCATACACACACCAGGAGGTTGGATGCATCCCTGGTGTCACAGGTGCAAAATAGGTCTGCTTTCAATTCAGGAGGTTTGGACTATTTTAAGACAGAAAGACAGAACTAGCCAGTAATCTCAATATGCTGTATACATGTTGTTTAGTGTAGCTGTCTGCAATAGTATAATATTTTCTATGTTATACTTTAACACGAGATGCCATAACCTATAACATATCTCCTTTAATATAATAAATAATCTACTTTTACGAGGCTTACTCGAAAGTGCAACAAGATCAGCAGTAAAATAAACACACATTAACTATGTACATAAGCCTTTTCATTGAACATACAATCTTTTTAATCCTAACACAAGATCCCTTGAGATTAAAGGCCAAGAGCTATTTGTGACACGCGCAAGCTCTTCAGCTGTTGATGAGCCATGACGAGGTGAGGAGGAGCATGTTCTCTAGGCAGAGACCCAGGCTTAGCTTAAATGCAAGACTAGCTGAGCACCCTCCTGAAACTTAGCTACGTACATCACTCAGCTAATTATGCACCTCAAATACAATCAGAAACTCTGCTATTGCTCAATGGGAGCCTCCACTACTCTCCCTGGCAATCTTCTGAGCTTTGCCAAAGCGAACTGAAGAAAGGGAGAGCAACCTGTGCTTCTCAGCTACGGGAGTTCAGGCTTAGCTCATCCTGCGTAAGGGGGTCTGTGGAGGGGACAGTGGCCAGTCGGAGGTAGCCAGTCCCTCCAGCAGATCCGTGGGGTGTGCTCATCCTGCTGTCCTTCAGGAGTGAGCTGCTGTGAAGGCTGCTCCTCTGAGAACAAGGGATGGGAGAGACAGGACTCACCAGCATCAGGAGTGAGTGGGACAAACCAGCCTGTTCCAGGCACTACACAGCAGGAGGAAATGGGCCGAGGTTGAGAGGACAGTACTTATTTGGATGTGGCAATTTCTTGGGATGCACTTAGGATTTTTCCTAGAAACAACAATTCTATGTAGTTTATTCTGAAAAGCATATATGCAAGAAGCTAGAAGTAAAATCATCAAAGTCTGGGTCTGTGCTCAAGGTTAATTATTATCCTGCACACCTAAAAGTGTTGCATTTATGGCACAGGGCCAGATTTACATGTGACCTGAATGAGGATGCAGAAGAAGTGAGAGCCTTAGAGCTGTGTCCATGACCTCAACGTTGAGCACAGACCCAAATGGTGCTGAGAGTAGGGCCACAGGCACGTCACTGCCTCTTCCTCCTCCTCTTTCAGGTAAATCCACCCTTGAGAGCTTCATTTACAATTCAGGATTACTGCTAAGAAAGACAATTTCTTGGAGGGCAGAGTTAAGGACAGTGCTGAACTGTGTGACCTACCTCCTTATGCTTGACAGAAACAGTCATTAAAGTAAATTAAGGAGTCTCAAGTACAGAGGATTTAAAAACACATTTTTAGGACAGGATCTATGTCATCTAATTGAGGCTCCTAACTTACTGGCATTACCACCCTCATCTCCCATGCAGTCACACCAGTCTGAATCACCTTCTGGAGGTGCTGCCTCTTTCCACTGAACAAAGAGGACTGTGGACAACTAACAGAAGTGCTTGGGGTACAGTGGGATAAACCCAGACCATGGCCTTGCAGTATCACTGAATGAATCTCAAAATCTAGGGTTAAGGGAACTTTCTGTGGCTGAAGTGGAAGAGGTGCAGAGCTTGGCTTTCTGTCAGCAGGCAGCTGCCACTCAGAGTTCTGATAAACTATATACACGTTTGCTGGCTAGGCAACACTACGGACTACTATAGCTATTTATAAAAATACATCAATACATGGATTGAATGTTACAGCAGAGCATGCTACACAGTGGAAAACTGTAGAACACAAGAAAAATCGTCAAAATATGTTTCCTTTTTTTTTTGTGGCAAAACTCAGTGTTTCCTTTTTTTTTTTTTTTGTGGCAAAACTCAGTATGACTGTAGTGGGGTTGGAACCTTTTTTCCTTCAAAGGAGATTCTGTGCACTTGCTGTTGCAGATCTGAACCTGTTCTCCAAACAAACTGGCCACTTAAGCAGTCTTCTGAGATCACCAAGATGCCAGTGCTCTGACAAACTCCATCTTCACTGTGCTTCAGCTGCTGACCTCTAGACTCCCCAGGTGCGTGTCACAAGTATGAGGTTGACAGGAAATTAAAGTTAGGCTAACGTACAAATCATGACGCTTTCCCAAGCTCGTCTCTCTTATGCAAGCTGAAACACGATGTGCTTCAGTGGTGAACACAACTGTTAGTTAATCAGCAGGCTGGGAATAGCTCAAATCCCCACTGGTTGTGGCTCTTTGATTGGCTTCTCCCTAACCATGGGGCTGCAGCATACTGGAGCCTTACATGCAGTCTCAATAAATAAATTTATTGGACTGATTATACTGGGGGCCTTTGAAACCACCAACTGCTTTGCCTAGGGATCTGTAACTGTAATTGTAGTAACAGCAATTAATATTTTCTGAAGAAACGAGGCCAAATTCATCTCTAACTTAATTCTGTTAACTCAGTAAGTTTTAAGCTGTAAGGGTGACACTGACCCTAAGTGTTTAAAGTGAAGTAATGCAGTTAAGACAAAAGGTTTTTGTAATGCATTAATATATAATGTGCAAAACAACAAGCAGAGGGACCTCTGCAAGTGAACATCTGCTAAAATAATCCATTGCCAGGATGCACAGCCAAGCACTTCTCAGTTCCTGCCTGGAAAAGCGACCCTAACCCAAGGTGTGCAGGACTTCAAGATATGCAAAGAGAAAATCTTTATATAGTGGGCACAGCAGAACTGTATTGACTGGCGTAAACAAATATCTCAACTCCAAACTAGGCGCTTGGAAAACTGAGTTGCAAATCTAGGCTACAGCTCTGTGAATTGGCTCACACAGTGGGCAGAAGAGCGGTAGCCCATTTACAGCTAGGCATATATCTATATCTCCTTCTGTTTCACAAAGTGACCAAAAGCAACACTCAGTTCTCTGGATCCTGCCGTGCAGTACATTTATACATCTTACATGCACTCACATACCCACAGGGCTTCCCATGAGTTCAGTGGGAGTACAAATGTGAGCAAGCACCAGCAGAGGACAAAGCGAGCTCACACACGCCCCTCTGTCACGTACTGTCTTTTCAAACCGCCCTTTCACATCCTTGCTGCAGGGTGAGACGACTCCACGCTGAGCTTTGCAAGCTGGGGCACTGCAGCCTGGTTCTTACCAACCACCCAGCCCACTCCGCATGTCAGCTGCCAGTGTGGAAATAAAGTAAAACACACATTGTCCCATACACACCCTTCTTGTTTAACAACATTCCTTAAAAACTAGACTTCAGATAAGGAGAAATTATAGGAGAAGCAGCCATCCAGCAAGCTTCTTGCAAGAGAGACAAAGAAGTGTGCGGCTTTCAGAAAAGCTTGATAAGGAACCTCATTGTTTTTCTCTGCCCAGTTTAGCCATTCAAAAAGAAAATGGGCATAATGTGTAATTCCAAATCATAGAAAACCTGAAAGGTACAAATAAAACCAAGATTCCTTTCAGATAAGACAAAAAAAAAGAAGCAGATCAAATGCACAAACACACACAAAGTCAAGCCCTCCTTTGACTGTACAGGACTGTGAGCACAGTTGCCTGGGTGAACACACGTGTCAGTAAGTTAGATAACATCAGCTACTGCAGAAGGAAAAGTCAAGGCAGCACAGACCTTCCCAAAACATTTAAGACCCCATAAACAATGCTGAATGGACAGAGAGTATATCAGTAACATTAGTTACTTGCCTATAGATGTTCATACATGCAACTATACATTGGTTATTGCAACAGTTACCAAGCAACTTGCTTCCACATATTTGGTTAACAATGAATGACATGCCAGAAACTTCTTTTAGTCTAGCAGGGATGAATCTAACGGACGAATTACAGTGGGTCGAGTAGGTGAAGGGGGTGGTCTTCGACTGGGGAGAGAGAGAGAAGAAACAATAAGCACAAACACTTGAGAATGAACCTGGCGCCTCTCGCTGTCTCTACGTGAACATGCACATGCACCTAACACCACAATCATTTCTGTGTACACCCACGCATGACAGCGCTAAGCATCCACGATAAGGAAGAAAGCGATGGGTTTGGCACACGCATACCGTGCCTTAGCCCTCTCACACACCCAACAGCTCTTCTCTCTGGTCCACAGCCCAGGTATTCTCTGAACACAGTTACCTTCTAGTGCCAGGGAAACCATCAGGGAGGATCATTATTCCTGTTTTCGTTGTCCCACCCTGGACAGCCACAGAGCGGACTTACAGGCACATTTCAGAGTGGCCAGCTGGATTGAGAAGACAGCCTGCAGCGGCTTCAGCTGCTGCTCGCAGAAACAGAAAAACCTGCAGCTTCTTCCACAGTTGGGCCAACTGGAGCCACACCAGTGTGCCTGAATTTGAGGTACAAATTTCAAGCTTTTTATCAATGGGCAGTTATGAAAATGTTAGCCAGCCATGGCTTCTGGATTTATTCATTTACCACTACTGCATTCCTCTCTTAACTTCAGTAACTGTTAAGGGCATCCTAGATTTCTTGGAAGGGCTTAAGGGTCTGATTCAACACAGGCTCCTGTGTTCTGAAAACCCCCGTATTTCAATTTGGGTTGCATTGTCATCTGATAAGCGATCACAGTGCAAGAGTTCGACAGCAGCAGTACAATCCCTGAGCACTTTCCACCTGTAGTCCAGGATGAGCAGGGGTAGGTAGCAAGTTGTAAATGGATTCTCTCTGGTCACTACCTAACTGCCTTTTATGTTTTTTGTCTATATTTAGGGTACATGGCTCATAGCAGTTCTGTGTGGAGATAACTCCATCAGCTTAGTTACAAAGCGTATTTTGTTAATACTCCATTCCACCTTGGCTAAAACACCCCACGGCTGAGCAAAGCCTGTGCAGAACCTGAGGTGACAATACCTGTTTGTTCTCCAGCGCCTGCACTAGCTCAGACAGTTCTGCCCAGCACTGCTGTGTGCTGTACAAGTATACCAAAGAGAGTGTTGTTCACAGCCAGCCTGCTCCCTTAGCTAGCTATTCAGAACCCTTCAGCACGGTTCTGTGGCTGCAAAATCAAATTCTGTCTCTTACACAGTGTTTTTACTCCCTATTTACTTAAATGGAAGTACCAGTGCTCTCTTCAGTCCTTAATCCAGCCCAGATCCCCATGAGAGTGCATGAACTCGGGGTCTGTACAAGGTGTGGAGCCAAGGGCTCTTCAGGTCCTATCCAGCTTCATCAGACTTCATTAACAGCCAAGACAAATCATACAGCCCTCTCTAACGCTGTCACCCACCTGTGAAAGTAGGAATAGTTCCTGTCTCTGAAGATTACAAAGAAAATGTGTCTCATTCTGTTAAAGCTAAGTAGAAGATGAAAAGAATGTGACAATGTGTTAATCATCTTTGAACTGGAACATCATATATGAGACAAATTTACACTTGACAAAAAAAGTCTGGCTTGGCTCAAAGTGCATCTTGTACGACATTATTCTCTTTTGGTGAAGTAATGAGAATTTTAATCCCTAACATGCAATGAATATAAAATATGCCAACTGAAGTATTCAAGTAAATCAACAAGCTAAAAAAATAGACAAAATATAATTTCTTCATGGTGTAGTTTTCTTACAGAAAAAAAATGGTACTGTGTTAACTATTGTTTCTTGCGTTGCTCCAGTGTAGGTCTTCTGGACCCATTTCCAAAATTTGTAGTTTTGTGAAGAACCACTTCTAAGGCTCTGCATTTCTGCTGGGTTGCATTAAATTATTCCTTTGTTGAAATGCCTCACATTGCATTGTTTAGTGCTTACTGAAAACATCGTATCATGTGTATACAATTTACAAACAAGGGAAAACACATACAGCTGTCTTTATATCAAATTTAAAAGATACAAGCCCAAGCATACATTTTAATACCAGGTTGAATGCAGCACACTGGATTCAAATAATGTAATTTAGTCAAACTGCTATTTAGCCCAGCAGGATCAGAAACTGGATAGCACAGTGGGAGAATTTCTTGGATATAACCAGTCAAATCAAACCTGAACCAAAATCAGGTTTGAGCCCCAGTTCTTCCTTGAACCAGAGCTGATATTGCACTCTATTACTTTGAATTTTCAGTCAAGCTCAGACCAGACCTGAACAGAAAAATCCCCCAGCAAGCTCTCATTTCCCTTCCAGAGTACCACTTCAAGGAGAAGGTGATAATCCTAAGAGGACCCTCTCCGACAAGGAGCTGCTGCCACTGTGAGGGCCCGGGGCGTAGTGCCGCGCTGCAGCCTCGCACCTCGCAGCTGGCAGAGCCGCACCAGCCTTGTTCTCCCCGCAGCGCTGCCCAACAGGCCGGTCAGCTCAGCGATGGGACCCCTCAGCCCAAGCTCTCCCGCACCACTTCACACTATGAATACCTCCCGGTGGAGATGCATGCCTGTATCTGGGATGCTCTGCATACGTACACCTGCGTGTGTCTTCCCAACAGGTATGGGTAGTGGTGTACATGAGGAATGAGGAGACCTCTCCTTAGCTCCTGCCCCTCTAACTTGCCCCTAAAGGTGCTGCCTGGCTCCCATGCAATTGCACGGGGCTTCCTTCCAGCTCCTTAACCCAGCATGCCATGACTAGGGGAGTGGGACTTGCCCCCTAGGAAATCAGAGGTGCCTTCCAAGGGAGCAGGATATGTTTACCAAAAGGCAGCACTTGGAAAAAGACCTGCGATAGCACCATTCACCTCCAGTCCAGCAGCCGATAGTCTCCAGGGCAGTCTCTGGTTCACCATGCCTGCAACACAGGAATAGGGGCCACGCTCCCAAATCCCTGGTCAGAGCACAGTCGCAGGGGTTCATTTCTGGGAAGAGATCTCAGCTTCGTTAGCCACCAGCACACAGTAACAATTGGCATGAGCCCCGAAGCTCAAGTCAAAGTGAGGGAAAGTACAAGCCTGGAAGTTGCCTGTCACTAGATTTCCCTGCCAAGGTGACAAGTCATTATGTGAGCATTTTTATACTGGGAATAGGATTCAGACCTTTTTTACCCCCTAACAGGAATCTCAACCCCCAAGTCAGCAGGAGATGCCAACCTGCAGGTCTCTTGCCTCTCCCCATCCTTCATGCCCAATGCAGTGTCCAGGAGTGCAAGTGCTCCCTGGGATGGAGGGGTGCAGGGGCCTGGGCACCCAATCCATCACCCTGAGATACCAGAGCTGGACACCAGCTCTGCACTGCTCCTTGGAGATGTAGCCCCACCTTCCTTTCCGTTCTGGGCACCTCTGAAAAACACAGGTCTGAGGGAAGCCTTGCGTTATTTCGGTACCATCGCTTTCTGAGCAAAGGTTACATAAATGAGCGCTGCCAGATCCTCCAAATGAGAAGAAATGTGGAGGAAATGGGCAGCAACCTGGAGAGGAGAGCAGCAGGGGGAGCTCCCGCCTGCCTGTGGACAGGAGCAGGGGAAAACCAGAGAAAAACAGCCTCTGCCAGATCCCTGCTCTGTGCTAGCTGCCATGTCAGTGAGTAAATATGTGACTAAGCCCCATTAAATGTTTAGTCTGAGGCCAGAAGATGATAGTGGTAGAGACGGCGTGGACCGCGTTTTTTCTGCGTTATCGGACTGACTCCGACAGCCTGGGGGTGCGTTCACGGTGCTGAGCTGTTCCCAGGCCCCGAAAGGTGGCTCCGGATTCATAGAAAGCTCCTTCTTATAAAAATGTCACTGCTGCGGTAATTCTAATTTGGTTATTGTTTCCAACTTTTCAGCTAGGTTTTTGAGTTTTGGGGCCGAGTCCCACTGCCTGGCCCTTTAACAGGCTGCTCAGTCTGTCGTGGGTTTTTGTTGGTTTGTTTTTTTTTTTTTATAAAAAAAAAAGGGGAAACAGTGTTTGTAAAAGTTAGTGCTAAAGGGGCAGGGGACCATAGGTCCCCAGGGTTGAGTAAACGAGTCTGCAGAAAGAATCAGTTCTTCTAACTAGCACACATTAAGCAGACATAAAGAATTTACCAATGAAAATTGTGGACTAAGTATGTATTTAATAACTCCCTGATGTTGCTGCAGAGACTTCTCCTTTGAAGAGCTCAGTGGGGTTTTGAATGGAGGGTAACTCTTACCCCCATGCAAAAACTTTTTTAAAAAGTAAAAGTTTTAAATTTATTTTTAACCTAAGTAGCACACCCCATTTTTCCAGTTTTAAAAGAACTCCTAAAAGCTTTAGCTAGGCAAATGCAGAGCAAAAGAAACTAAATAAAGCAAGTCTAGACTTAAAATTCGATCAGAAACATATGGGAGCTCTTCAAGCATTTGCCTTTTGAGAAGTGCTATCGCTCCCCCCACAGAGTCCACAAAATATGCTTTCAGTAAAGCATGGCTGTAATTACCCTGGGAGGCCCCACTCAAAGGAGATGGCTTCTCTTCTCGAAGCAAAACTAACGTACTTCTAAATAAAAGACTTTCATTTCCACTTATATTTTACATTCTTGTTTCCTTTTTACCACCCGAGAACGCTTGCGGAAGGCATGCACGTAACTATATTTTGTGATATATCCTATAGATTTGAAATTGTAAACAAAACGTCCATTATTCTCTCCCTTTTCCATAATCTTGGTTTCCCTATAACGCAGCCCTCTCGGAGTACCCTGATATGTGACACCAGCTTTGCAGAATTTAATGAGAATATATTTTAACAAAATCTCTAAGCAGCTTTAAGTCTGACTGCAGGTGAATTTTATTTTGGGTGAGAATACAAATCTGGATGTGAGGCATACAATAAGGGGATAAAAGAGTGACTTACTTCAGGTGTGGAATAAATATAGTTTCTCATTTGGGTGATTATTTTGAGGGACTAAGTAGCTTGGTCTTGGGAGCGTTATAATGCCTTGACTAATTTTATTTTCAGACAGCTTTCTCTGTTTCAGTAAGATCCTGAGAGACCCTCACAGCTTAGCATCTACTTTTCCCAGTTTTTATACCAACCTAACTTTTATATGGCACCTCTCGACCTCCATCAGCCTCTGGATTTGGAAGAAAATCCAAACCAGAAGTTAAACTACTGTAGCTGTCATGGTTGAAGAATACAGGCAAGACATGGTTTGTAGGCCTGATCAGTCAATCTACAGTCTATGCATACTTCCAACTCTTTCTGCAGCAGCAGATGCAGCACGGCTACTGCGAAGTCTCCCAAACATCAAGTGAGGACAAAGGATCTCGAGTGGATGTGGGAAAACCAGAGGACGAAAGACACTCGATACTAGTGGCACAGGTCATAAGAAAGTAGGAAAAGCAGTAAAAGGATGATGACATTAAGACAAGTAAAGCAGGAATCATGGACAAGAATCAGGAGATATGATTATTATGGAAGAAATTACAAACAGCATTCAGTGGTGATGGACGGAAAAAGTAGTAGGGAAATACCTGTCTGAGGTGGTCCCCTACCCCAATGTAATGGTCCAAGAGAGTGAAAATTTCTCAGATTTGTTTCTGTACTGAAAAATGGCATTTTGTCAGACATGAAATGTCTCTAGTTAGCATGCCCACAGGATTGCTATTGGAGGGCAATTCAGGAACAGAAGGACTGAGGCACACAGCACAGTGTTTGAGGATGCATGCCAGTTCTGAAGTAGCTCTCCAGCTGAACACACATGTTCAGGCTCCACAAATGTGTAGAGGGTGTGCTGCGACTGTACTGCCAGATACTTGCACAGCTATACATATAGCCAAACCTCACCATTTCAAATGATCCAGCTGCACAGTATTCTGTCAGTGGAAGAAGTTTGTGTTGACTGTAAGCAAGCTAAAATTGTTAGATTATGCTGTTTTATCCGACGCCTATTTCTTTTAAGTGAAAGAAACAAGAGTCAGAGTGAATGGGAAGAATGTGTCCTTCCACTAGCCACCACTACACTGCAGCAATATAAATCTCCATTAATTCAAATGCTAATACTGTTCCAAAGCATTAGGCTTACTGAGGTTGCACTGTGCGTGATTTAACTTAATGCAGATACTCCCTTCAGAGGCAATGAGGTCCAAAATACGATGCTCCACTAGATTAATTTATTATTTGCAACTCAAGCTACATTTTCTATACGACCATCATAAATTAATGTCTACCACACATACAAATATGTTTGTATGTTTATGTGGGTCTTGCATTTTCATTTGTCATTTCAGAGAAATAATGTGTCACATGGAAAATTGAGCTTGAGTAAACAAGTAAGTAATTCAATAATTGAGTAATTCAATGGAGTGACCAAGAAAGACTATTATTCTTAACAAACCGTGTATTCTTGTTTGCCCTTCAGCAGGGAACATGTCAAGTAAGCAAGTGTGCAACACATTAATGGAGGACTGTCCCAACCCTTCAGAAACCCTAGGTCAGGATCATCGAGATTATTAAAACTGCTCATGGAAGAAGAGAGAGTTAGGAGTGTTGGGTGATACATTCAGAATGCTCCTCTACCTTCCTCTGTCCACAGCAGAAGATGACAACAGAAGGGCCACAAAATCAGCAGGAGGAACGTCTCATCCTTGCATAGTAGCTCAAGTCTTGTGTACTGGTGTGTATTCAGCTGTACTGTTTAGCATCAATGCAAATCATGTACCCTCTCTTTGAACATCATATCTACTTCTGCCCACTCTGTTCGTCCTTCCTACTCACCTTTGACCTTCCTCTGCCTTTTCACCTCTCTCCTCTTTGCTTTCCTTGGTGCAAGAAATGGAGCAAACATCCTGGTTGTCACCTCCAGCTGGAGTTGCATCTCTCCTTGTCCGTGATAACAACTAATATGATTATCAGCGTCACTGTTGTTAACGTAGCCATTGAGTGCCCTCATTCACTAATGATCCAATACAGCTTGCAGGGGACAGGAGAGTTTCAAGGAGAGCCTTTCAAGATGCCTGCAGGTTCAGGAAGCTCAAGTCATCAATGCTTTCTCTCTATTTACTCTCATATGCTTTCTTTTCTAGCACAAGGAAGGCTAGAAATGCATTGCTATTCTGCCCACTCTTTCAGACAAAGCAAGAAATTTCCTGCTAAACACCCTGTTCTAATCCTGCATAGCCTTCACAGCAACTGTTATTAAACTACTGTTATGAGATTAAATAATTACTGGGGACAAAACATATCTTCAGGTTCCTGTATTTCTGGCAAACAACATTTGCTGTTGTTTGACTCTACTATCCTTTTTCAAGATGAGAAACGCTAAAAATAAAAAACCACTTCCTTCTACTAACAGTATCTTGAGAGAGAAAAGGCTAAGGAAATAAAAAAAAAAAAGAAGCTTTTGCTGAAAATAACTAACAGAATATATTACTTATTCATTCAGTTCACCAGCTGACACTCCAAAGCAGACTTCAGCTGTGTTTGAGGACTGCACTCACAACATCATATGTATCCCAGAATCATTCTTTCAACCCTTTTCAAGTTCCTTCTTTTTCTATCTTCCATGATTTTTACTTACCCTTCCTCATCACATGGGACTGGTCTACTCTAAGAGTAATGAAGAGCCATTTCCCAGCCTGATATTCTTTGCTGAAATTTGAAAGTAACTTGCAACAGTCCCAATCAAATGGCTGTCTCCCAGTTCACCTGGTTTTAAAAACAATTTTTTTGTTGAATAAGGCAGGATTAAGTAGCTCAGGAACAATACTAAAGGTGATCAAAACTATCTGAGATACAATAAACAAGATCAAGCCTAAACTCCACTTAGATCAAGTGACTCTTCAGATCCATTTGTTTAATGTTCATAGTGTATTGCCCATGAGAAAATTCCTAGACCACTGGAGATATGAGGTGGAGAGACTGCCTCTGGCTGATGAAAGGAGATGTTGATGGGAGTTAAGAGTCAGTGGCAGCAGATACAGTATCTAGGCTGCAATGTCTGACGTCCCGTGAACTTTGTTTTACTTGATCTTCATGACAGTCATCTGGAGAAGTGTATGAAGGAAGGCAGTGAACAAAATCCTATTGCTAGTCTAGAAGAAAGCCTTCCTTTTAGGGGCAGCAATCGGTGAATCTCCTAGAGCAGAAGTGGAGACCCTCCTGTATCTCTCACGGCATTCCAGTTGGGCAGCTGAAGAATCAGTTCTGTGCAAATGCAGTTCCAAATTTCTTGTAAGATCGCTATTGCACAATTATAGTGAAACCACAGGAGTTGCAGTATTGCGATACTTTACATATTTTTAAAACTTGCTGTGACCTGCTTTCTGGCCAATCCCTCCAATATTTATCCTCATTCAGAATGCTACTTCTTTCATTGCTTCTGTTAGGACTGAAGCTGCAAGGTGACCCCAGGTAAGATGACCAATACTCCTCAACTGTTTTTGCAAATGGCAGCATGGCTGTCCTTAGCAGTGTAAGCTAGCGTTCCTAATGGTTGTCACAGCCACTGACACCAGGCTGCTGTTATGAAAGATTGCCAAATATTACATTTTATGGTTTGAAAATTGTTTGAAAAACTTTAAAAGATGACACAAACACAAGGAGCAGGAGACAGATTTACAAAGGTGCCATGAAAGGGATAAATTGGAAAGAAACCAAGACAAGGCGGTGAGAAGGAAAGGAGGGAATACGTGTGGAAGGGAGACGAATATACTGGGCAGGAAGCCAAGTGAAGGGGGAAGGTGAAAGAGGAAGCAAACAGGATGGTCAAGAAAGAGACAGCAAGGGAAGGGCAGAAAAAAGGGAAAACAAAATCATGATAAAGGAGCCAGTGGAGAAGGGGAAAAGCAGAGCTCCTTTCTAAGAGATAAAGGAAAATAAATGTAGTCGTCTGCTTGGAGCAGCCAGCAGCAAAAAGAATGTATTACTGGATGTGCATTTCAACAAGAAATGTAAATTAGACTGGTAACAAATTACACAGAGGTGTGTTCCTCCAGGGCTGAAATCACAGAGAGAATAACTGATATTCTCATAAGTCTTGTGATTTTGGGGTCCTTGGACAGGCAGAGTTGGAAACATACTGACTACAGAAAAGCAATATCCCCTCCTGTGATAGGCTCTGGCTTTGCATCACCCACGTAGCTGTACATTTGATCACAGAGACAAAATGCAAAATTAAATTATTTATTCTGTGGCTTCTTTTTTCCCCTTAAATTCAGCAGGATTTTGAAATCCCTCCAGAAAACACTCTTGTCTCTTTGCTTGCATGAAAATCTCCTAATAGCTGATTATACTTTTTAATATAACCTTCACTGCAGATCCATTCAAAGAGGATAAATGGATGCTACCGCTGGACGGAGCAGTGCTCTTCTCCTTGGGTGTTCAGATTGAGATCATCCAACGCAGCATGCAGTGCTTTAAGGTAGGCACTTATTCAACCGGCCAGAAGAGTTTGATGCAATGGCTACTTGATTGTTATTTATATTCCATTTAAAATATATAGTAGTAAGCTTTTAAGGCTGCAAGGTCAAACTTTCAGAAGAGAGATTCCCAGGCTAAGGCAGGATAACCCTTCTGGCCTTATATGCCTACACATTATGAGAGATTTTAATCAGAGGATCACATGCAATTTTTGCAAAGGATCACCTTATCATTCAATGTGCAGGGTTAGACATTACATTACATCTTTCCAAAGAACTCTAATCTGTAAAAATCTATCACAGAAAACTTACTTAATGGTTGATATTTGGCACAGAGCTTAGTACAGAGTCTGCGAACCAGGAAACGTCAGGCAGCGATGCCTTCTGCAGTGCTTCTGGCTTTGTCTGGAAATTTCTAACTGTAATTCCTGTCAAGTATAAGTACTTTTTTTTTGTGCTGGGTTGGCAGAAATACATAGTGATGGCTTACAATGTACATTAGTTACAAACACAACAGGTCATGTAATTAGCCTCAGTGGCATAATAAAACATAGCTGCATAGAAGCCATCACCTCTTCCATGCTAGCTGGCTATGGGTTGAAGTAAATTGTAGGGAGAGTATGGGACTGGTCACAAACAGCACAATGTGAATACTCTCTCCGCTGCTTGCCTCACATGTAAAGACCATCCTCAGCCCCCAGAGATGGAGCAGCAGCATGCCTGAGGGTGACACACATGCACTAGAGAGCATTTGTGTTCTCGTTTCCTTGAGTGGATGGTCCAGCCCTTCAAGATCCCTGTTTAATCAAGTCCCAGGGTTCAACATCAGGCAGGGTCATCTATGTTTTAAAGGCAAAGTGAGTAACGATCTCCAGTGCTTTGTTGGGAAAGCCCTCCCGAATCAACAGTAGCACTGCAGAGGAGGACACAAAGAGAAAAGGGGAGTACCCTCCCACTCCAACTAACACCATGGGCCCTGCTGCCAGGAGAAAAACATTTCCAATTCAATTGTTTTCCTTGTAGCAAAGCTGAGATTCTCATTCAGGACATTTAAAAGCCATAAATCAAAGCATCCACAGAAGAACTAAAATTGGTCAATATCAGGCTTTCCAAACAGGCAGGCAAACACACATCGTGGTACACTAAAGTGGTTCTAGTGCCTGCATAAAGCCATCTTACCAAAGCGAGTGCACAGCTGCATTTTCTTTCAAAATACTACTGCAGCCTTTCAAGAGAGAGGGGGAATAATCTAAATTCTGGCAGTGGGGAATATTTCACAAATCATATATGCTTTGGCATCAAGCCCTTAAAGCCAGGGGCCTTTACTCACAGGCTTTGCTGGGAGAGATCCACCCACCTCAAGTGGGATTAATTAAAAGAGGCATGTATCATGCAAATAGTTTCTGTTTCCTTACAGAAATATTCAGAGCACATAACCCAAAACAGCTTTAGAACCAGAGCGAAGCAAGGAAGAAAATTATTTCCTGCTCCCCTAACCCTTTTCCTTTCTCTGTACAGTAAGCGAGGAACAGTGAGAAAATGCCGAGAGCTCACAATTTCTGTACAATTCCTTTGATTAAATGCTAATAAAGTTGAGGGTAAAAAAGGATTTTTTTAAAGGCAGGAGCTGTATCTCAATATAAGGTGCCCGGTTCTCCAAACCAAATGTGTACTCAGCCACTCGCTGGAAAAGGATGGCTCAAATCTTACCCCTGAAAATTATCTTTTTATCTTAAGGCAGAACAGGAGAAAATAGAAAGCTAATATTTCTTCAGCATGTCAGGATTTTCAGCTCCACGTGACAGTGATGGGGGCTGCAACAAAAAGCTCCTTTGGCAAGCTAGATGAACTTTAAAAATACAACTTTCTTCTCAGGATGCTACACTATTTCCCTAGATACGAGAGATCCTGACACTTCAAGGAATCATTGCAGAAAATAGTGGTAGAGTAGTAAGAGCACAGAGTTCCAGTTCAAAAATAAGTCACAGAGAAAGATCAGGTTTCCACAAGAACTCCTCCTCAAAACTATTTTTTTTCCCTTTTAATATCTCAGACCCATTTTCTGAGTCAATTTCCTATGATCCTGTGAAGGCTGTTATTAAAACCAGACCAAACGTAGCAGAAATTCCAGGGCTCAAAAGAAACATTTAATAGGCGCAGGAGCCGGCCACACTGTCCCCCTCAGGTGATTTCCCCTGCAGTCCCTTCCCTGGGATTTCCTCTCTCAGAGTTTAGTCAGCAGGAGAAACCTGAAGTTTCAGCAGAATGGCAAACCCTTCCTTCATTCTTAAGCAGCTGAGATTTTTTTTTTTTATGTCTGAGGCTTTTATAGCTCTAAAAAAGACATCTAGGATCCAGTCCAGAAGATGTGTATTGCAGATACTTTTTTCCACAAAAATGTCAGGCAGTTGTACATTCAGTTATATGTCCAGCTACAGCATTTTAAAAACACTGACCTCCTTTATCGGCCACTGCTTTGCATGCCACCAGCGGCAGCCATGAACGGAGTTGTCTGCAGCCTGCTTACCCAAGAGTCTTTTGTGCTCTAGAAAATTCCTTTGTGGTCTCCATCCCACCTATCACTTTAGCATCAAAAAGATTATCATCAGACATACTCTTGGCAAGCCACCTCAGGAAAGCAATTTCATGCAAAATCACAGCCAGGAAGGACAAAGGAGACATGCTCATTTGCAAGGCAAGGTGAGAGATGCCAGGGAGCTATGGTTCTCTCCAGCAGTACAACTGACAAAACACTGGACCTCATTTCTGTATCTTGTGTGTGATTTATCCTCTGATGGCACAGGGGAAACACTGGGACCAGTGCCCTTCAGCTCAGTCTCAGGCTCTCCCAGGGAGGGGATGCTGCTTGGACTTCTCTTTCAGCATCAAGTTAGTCCCCAGAAAGGCAATTCTCCCCAGTGGTCCTACTGCAAGCTAGAGGATAGCCACTAAGATGAAAGAGTGCATTTCATGGTTGGGCACTGATGCTACAAAGCCCTTTTCATAGTAAATATATAAAAATACTTAATTCCTTTGATATACCTAATTTATTTATTCTTCATATTTATAATATGGACAGTAAGTTACTGATAACTATAACATATCTCACCTATTTAAGAGAAAGTTTTTCTCTACAGGTTCTCTTCACAACTACCATTTCTAAAATTGAAAATGTGCACATTTTCTTTTTGTTTTTATTTAATTGGCATTTTTTTGCTAACTGTGACTAATTTTAACGTAACAGTTAATTTGCTAAAAATGGAGAAACCTCTTTGTTCCAACATTGCCTAATCTGCCCATGACACTCATAATTTAGGAAGTTACCAAAGCCCTCACAATCAAAGGCTTTTGTGTATGTGCGTGTGTATAGATGAGTGATTACATGTATTATGTCACTGTAAAAATAAATATTGAGGACATAGTATGCATATAACTTATATAAAAAAGCAGTTAATGCCACACAAAATTATAAAATATGCAAAGCTACTTTAAAAAGTACTGATAAATGCAAAGCCCTGGGAAGGAAAGGAAACGATGTGGTGATGAAAATTCTGTTCCTTAACTAATTGTTTTGTACCATATGATCTACACTGTTAGACAACTATGAACTGTTTTCAACTGGCTGTAAGTTACTTGCTTTGTGGAATAAGAATCAGACTTCTATCAGTTTGTTCCACTGGTTCTACAAGGATTGTTCTTGTTCTCTCCCAGAAGAGCCATTGCTCCTCTGGTGAGGACTCAGAACGGCAGAAGTGAGGAGTTGTACCCCTACCCCTCTTCTGTTGGAGGGGTACACGACCTCTCTGTCTGTGAACCCCTACGTGGGTACAACACAACCAGAACAGGGCTTTTTAATGCAACATAATCCAGTGTCTTCAAACTGACTGACTGGAATTTTTTTTTTTTAATGCAAAAACCTTCTATCTTTTCAAAAAGTCATATTTGTCCTAAAAAGTGGTTCCTCAAACATGCCTTTGACTCTCTGCAGGGAATGTCCAATTTTGCTTTGTTACAAGACTTACTCAACAATGATGCTCAATTTTCCGACACAGTGCAGAATCTGTCTGTTATGCTAGAGGGAGAGAACCATGCCCACCATCAGGAAAATTGGACATCTTACCTTGGGACACTGGGAGGAGCCCGGGTAGGCCGAGAGGGAACCTGAGGAGGTCCTCCAAGGGCTTCGCCACCACTTGGAAACGGAGGCAGTGGTCCTGGGCGGAACGGGACTGGAGGAGCACCCGACTGAGGGCCTGGAGATGGGATTGCAGGAGCAGGTCCTCGGCCAGATAAAGGTCTGGTTGGGGGATTGTTTAATGTAGGTCTCCTCTGAGTTGAGGGGCTTGGAGGAGGTGATCTAGTGAAATATCAAGAGATTTAAGAAGCTCAATAAGGTGGGATATTGGTTTTGGTTTTTTGTTTGGTTGGGTTTTTTTCCTTATTTTATTATTTTTTTAATTATTTTTAACCAGAAGTTAAACCCTGTTTTATGCCTATGACAATTTTTTTTTTCTTGGCATTTTCCTTTGCTGTCAGTGTCAAGAGCATGACATATATTTAATTCTCACACTTACCTTTCCCACAGACAGCATGCCTTAGGATAGTCAGAAATAAATATACGAGCAAAGAGGTAAATGTAATGGATTTTAATATTAGAGTTCTAATAATGTTCTGTTAAGTGGGTTTTCTAGGACATGGAGCCTGAGATGCTGAATTACTATAACAGCTTGCAAGAAGAGGCTATGTGGATACACAATTGGGGAAACAGAAGTGGCTGCTATCTGAAGCATCAGACAAGCTATAAATCCACTGGATAGTTTTCTCCAAGGCAAATATCCTGTCTGGTGTTCACATACATATCCATTGAATTCTGATTTCCCTTACAAGCATCATGAAAGACCTGGAGGAGTATCTGCCCAAAGAGATAGGGAGGGAGGGAGCTGCTGATGCTGACAATGTCTGCCTGTCCTGTATTTCAGTCCTAAACAGATATAGGGATTGTTACCTGCGGGCCTGCTGAAGCCAAGAGTCGTCTACAGGAGGGGGTGCAGGGGTTGAGACAGTGCTAGTGCTAATATCTCCAATGATTGCTAGAGCTTCCTTTAGCGCTTGGTACATGCGCAGCATTTCATCTCGCCTCTGCGCCTGTTCAGCCGACTCCTCCATTAGAGTGTTTTGGTCCTCAGAAGAATATAAGTGAGCCAGGAGCTCTGCATTGATAAATTCTTTTACCTATTTCATCAGACAAAAAAACCCCCATCAAACAAATAAACAACAACAACAAAAAACCCTATTGAAAATACAATACTGAACAAAGACATGTGAGATCCATAATCTGTTTCTCCCTGCATCAATTCTACTGGTCGGATCAGGGACTAAAAACTGCTGAACTCATATTGAGCTGATGGTGCAGCAGCCTGAGGTCTAGCTGTGGCCAGGGAAAGGCTGGCACATGCAGCTGATTTGAGCAGCTGGAAAAGGATGGACCGGACCTTTTAGCAGCTGCCTGCATGCAGATGGGATTAACGCAATTATGAAGGCCCATTCTGAGACAACGATTCACACGTGAGGATATGATGGTTTTGTGCAGTCACTCCACAACGGTCTGTGGCATTTTTTTTTGGGTCTGTCTTTGAAACACTGGACATGGTTGGCGTTAACAGTGGTCTGTGTCTATAAGGTGACATTTCTGTTTACAGTTCACTTTGAACAGGCTTCCCAACAGCTCCCAGGAGTCAGTCGGCAGTTTGGTCCAATTCTAAAGGGCTGAGAGGTAAATGGCAGCCATTAGCAATACCATCAGATACTAAATTCCCCTAGGAACGGGAGTTTTCAGGCTTTATAGCATCTCTGCTAGTTATTTTCTTAGCAACAGTTTACCCTACTGTAGACAGTGTCTTTGATCTCCAACAACTTTGTCAGATTCCAAATATCCCATCCACACACATTCCAACTGACGGGAGAAGTCTCCAAGTAATCTAATTTACTATATTGATTTCCTGCTATGCCTGCCCTGGTTATGGAAACCTGGGCCACATTAAGAGAGATAAAAAGCTAGAGGTACTCTGATTAAATAAGACTGTGGTAAGTAGACCAACTGCTGACCTACTAAATCCTCGCATTTTAGACTTTTGTTGCTGTTCTGATCTATTTCTCATCTGGCTTTTTGCTCTATAAAGCTTTTTTGAGCTGGAGATACTGACGATAATACATTCCCAAGATTCTGATTACATGAACCTGAGCTCCATTTGGCTTGTGCTAGTTTAGCAACAGCAATTTAAAACCTGACAGGTAGATTAAGGCAAAGTTTGTATTCAGACGAGGTCAGTGAGAGTGGTCAAACTGCACGGGCATGGGACCCTTTATGGTCACCTAGCAATAGGCCAGGACAGACCTCACAGGGAAACAAAACCATATTGCCTGGGCTTGGCTGTCGTTTCCCATTCACGTATGACAGGAGATGCACAAATTCTTAGCAAAGCCTGCAAAAATTTTCCATGAGTCTCATGCTGTTTTCCAGTAGATGGTACTGATCAAGAGCCAGAGTACACTACTTTTCTCATGATTGCCAAAAACTCCACATTAAAAACAGATATCATAGTTAAACAGCATCACATTCTACTCGATGAAATGAGCATTTTAATGGCATCACTTCAAAAAAAAGAAGTCGTCGTCATCCTAAAATTAGATTAAGGCCAGAGCTGATTGTAAAAGCATTGTTAAACCACAAATATCTGTTTGAAAAAAATCAGCCTGTGACAATTATCATCAGAGTTCCCTGTCTGCCACTAGCAGGAGACTCAAGTAACTCCCTGAACTCTTCTGGAAGGGGAAGACTGCAGCATTAAGGATGGTTCTTGGATCAGCCTCCTTCCTTCTGCAAACAGATGCACTGACAGAGCAAGATCTTCCACAATAGCCACTTTCTCCAGCTTGGAAAAGGAAAGGAAAGTGACACTCACTTAGGCATTTGCTCCTTTCTAGAAAACAGACTCACAGGAATGGGTTGAAACATTTTCCTTCACAGACATCAGACCTGTGGTCAAAGTTGAACCACAGCAAGCATCCAAAACACCAATGTCACAAAGCCTGCCCTGTCACTCTGAAGTGGGGTAAAATGGGCTCGCAAGTTCATTCATCAGCACACAGATTACAACATACATCACTGCCTCAAATGCAGACACGATCCATTCCTTAACCTTAAGTTTGGTAGTACCAAGTACTTTGGAGTTTTTCTAATCAGTTGAGATTAATATCAGCACTGCTTATGGAGTATACACTGTCTACTGTAAGACCACCACTTTTGTATAATCTGCAATACCTAGGCACCATGAAACACAGCTTCTGAAATGTGTGTTTTGTTTGTGCATGTTTCCATTGCTCATAGTAACTCAATGCAGTTCTGTGCGGTAAATGTATTTTCTTTTAAGGTAATCAACATCCACTCTAAGGGAAGAATCAGGAATGCATTTGGAATACAACCATCTAGGCTTAGACCTCAAAATATGCTTAGGGACGGCATCTAATTATGTTCTGTACACTGAATTTGAATCCGATACTTCCCTTGAATTACAAGTGCTCATTTACAGGCCCACAAAGTGGAAAGGAAGTTCTAGGAGGACTTGGGAGGTTACAATTGTCATGGAAACAAACTCCTTGGGATCGATTTGTTTCCAGAGTTTTGGAGACAACATGATGGTGCAGCAGAAAGTACAGAATATGCTCATTAAGGGAGAGGAAGAGTATTTTCACTTAACCCCTCGTGGATGGGTTGGACTTCTGGAGACTCCAAGGAACACACACGCTACTTAACAGGACCCACCTTCCATCACAGCTCCACTGCTTTCCAGGTCTTTGCACAACCTTTTGGCAGCCTTAATTCAAGCATTTCTTTCTCTTTTTAATAGCACTGATTTTTTTTTAATTGATATTTTAGATACTGTTTTTAATATGGTATTTGCTGCCTATGCTGCACAGAAACAAGTGCATTAATATTTCTAGTCTCACTTTTCACAGTTTTTTAAAACATTTTGATTCTTTGCCACAAATTTAAATTCTAGGATTGAGGTGTAGGTCTTAGCTCACTAGCAAGGCCAAATACAGCTATGGACTATGAGGTCAACTGAAAGGTACGCGATGCTGTATGTCGTTTCTGTGTGCCATGGTCAGCCAGCATGGCAGACTTTACCAGTATAACAGCTGATGAGACTGAAAGTACAAAACCTTAAAGTATTTTACCTCTGAGTAAAGCACCCACTTCAGAGACCCTTAAACTATTCCATATGAGGACGTGAGTGAAAGAAAATTTAATGTAAACTTTCAAAAGGAACTGCTCACCTAACTCTGGAGTTTATGAAATAAGAGCTAAAAATGAGTCCTTCCAAAAGGCACTGAAGTTGTTCTAAATCAAAGGAGTAAGTTTCTAGCTGTGATCTGGAAAGAGCAGAGAGAACATGCTCACCCTATAAATTTGAGAGCATTGGCTGATTTCAGGGAAAAAAAAGGGCAGTTCCATTGTTCTCATGCGCTTTTGAGAACACTCACCATGACTAGAGCATTATTTGGAGTCTGACTCCCCTAAACCTAAAGAAATTAATGAAGCATTTCTCACCTACTGCAAAAATTCTGCTCATATTATAGAGACTAGAAATCCCATTAAAATTTCCTGTTCAACCACCTCACTCTAAAGTGCAACACAAATTCCACAAGACTAATGAAATCCATCAGACTAAGGCTAGAGGTGGCTCTGAGTCAAAGGTAAATGCTACTTTCTAAACATATTTGCCTTATATTGTATTTTAAGAACTGATTGGTTCAATGATCTCACAGAAAAGCTGCTACCCATAACTAAGAGGAGCTGTGCTCTCCATTATTAATTTATATGGCAGGAGTGGCGCTAATAACTAAGCTTAGTTTTCAAAAGGTCCATTCTGAACTTTGCCAGGAAACAGAGGCTGAGATAATAGCGCAGTGGAAAAACAATGGTATCTCAAAGCCATTTCTTTAACTAAATAATCTTCAGATCTAAGACACATACACACAATAAATCAAACAATCACATCTGCTTATCTAAACAACAGTGTCCAAGGCTTCTAGATTTATTCCTTGAAAACAGTAACCCAATAATATAAAGAAACCCAAATAAAATAAGAACTACATTAAGAAACCGTGACAAAGGTTGAAAATCAAGGAAGCACAACTCTGCTCTGCTGCTCTCACGGACTGCCTAGATGGAGCTCCCGACTCCCTTTTCCTGTTATATCAAAAGCAAGACAGAAAAAAAAAATTACCTTTAAATAATAACTTACAATCTGATTAAGATGTAAATGAATTCAGTCTTTAGCATTTTGGAGTAAGTGCCCAAGGCAGTGTGCCAGCCTTTCAAGAAGGCTGTAGAACTTCCTACTACTACAGAAGATTGGAATATTTTGTCTAAGTGTCACATTTATGGGAGCATGTTCTCCACAGTACATGCTGCTGTTGCTGCTGAATTCAAGAGGTGTGTTTGTATGAGCATAAGAGATTTGACAGACATAATAAAATAATTTAGAACCCTAGCTGTTACTTACGTTGTTGATCATAAGATGCATGATTGTTTTTGGTATCAAATCTCTGATACATTTGTTGATAATAGACATGTAGGAATCCACAAGATTTCGAATTGTCTCCACCTGTCTCTCCAGCTGGGGGTCCATTGAAAAATTGTCTGCTTGGCCATTCTCATCATTTTCAGTCTACACAGAAGAAAAAAAAAAAAAGAAAAGTCAGGTCTTTCAGACTGCAGTAAACTGGAAATATATTGGGGAAAAAAATCTGGACTTACATGGTAGTAATCCAGCAATGCAACTCATACAAACAATGGCTGGAGGTTAAAATATGAAGTACTGACCCGTTTAACACTACCATTTAATGTCAAAAAATCTGGACTTTTAGAGATTAATGCAGTATCAGATGCAAGACCTTTTCCCACAAAGTACATTATATTTTTCCACACAGACTTGTAATTTTGTATTAAAGAAAGTTTTCAGATGAAGATGTGTGATGGTAAATGAAGCCCTAAGAAATTAGCTCAGATCACTTAATGCAGTACTTATTATCAAATCTTTTACCATTCAGATTCGGCCAGCTTGACCCATGCAAGAAAGCAGCACCGTAAGTCTCGATCTGGAATTTTACCCTCCTATGGGTAAAAAACATCCTTGTTATTTAAGGCTGACTCAATTGTGACAAATTCTGCACTTCAGCCTCAACCTTGTTAGATGTGAATAGCACCTATATAAACAAAGGATTTATGAAGGATAACAGCTAAAGCATCATTGGTTCCAGCGCTCAACGCTCAGCATAACATAGCCTGGATTATGTATTAGAGGTCTCTTTTTCATTGGACAGAAGAAAACTTCTTTGTATGCAAACAGCTGACCTAACTAAATAAAATACCAGGAACTTTAACTGGAAGCTAAAAGGTATGTACTTTACTTTGGTCTGGTCTGTATAAATAAAAAAAATAATAATAAAAAAAAAATCTAAAAAAAGAACAGTAGCCTTTTGGCAAAAATCAAACTGCTTTCTAAGACTCAAAGATGCAAAAAGAATGGAATTTCAGCCTGGAAAGTACAAAGAACAATGTCCTTTCCCCAGAATCTGACATATAATACTCCCTGAAAATGACCACCAAAGCCATAATAGCAGGAACTATAAAATTTAAACCTATTCTGTTGGTACCTAGAAGCCTAATACAAAGAAACAGAAATTACTTGCACAAAGTGAATAACCCAATAATGAGAACTAGTTATATACCAGACAGACCCCTATGAGCACAACTCCATTTACAATACAGTATTTTGCTAAAATTTGCACACCACTAGTGCTTTACAGATTCTCTGAGCAGTTGAAATTGGTAGCTAACTCATTAGTGAAAGACCATTAGAGCTAGATATTCAAACCAAGCCAAAGAGGCTTCTCCCTGCATGAAATCCATTCTTGTGATTCCCAGTTTCAGAACAGGGGTTCCCAGTTTCATGTCCTAATGCAGGGTCTGCTTCTGCTCATGCAGCACTAGCAGGGAGACCACTTCATATTTACTCCTTATAAACTATGGCTCGGTCAGTCCAGTTTAAATGAAATCATGATGGTTGTGATTTGTTAAGTTAGTTTTGTTAAGATATAAATCCAACGTACCACTTAGAAACAACACTGTATGTTTGTAAAAGAAGTTTCAAAAGTTCAGATTGTTTTTAATTACAGATGAATTACTGTAAAATCAGCTAATCTATGGACTTTAAAAATAATTAGCAGTGCTTCCTAAAAATCTTAGGACCATAGAGGACACTGATACAGCTCTTGATGAAAATAGTGTTTTCAGTTCTATAATACCAGTAGACACACTACCCTATAAACCTTAATAATTTTGTTAATAAACTGCATATGCCAAAAAATCATACCATACAGATCGAGTATTTTCCTTAGCCTCCATGTTTGAAAGGAAACTAGCTGTAACTTTCCCTGTCAAATACCAAATAAATGGAAAATCATGTATCTATCATATATCCACAGGTTTTAGCGAAGTAACTGTAGACCGAAAATGCCCCTTTCCCAGTTCCCCTGCATTTGACTCCTATTCTCTTTCTTTTCGTCTTCACTGTCTATATGAAGTACAGTTTGCCCCTGTATTTTTTCTTCTTTTTTTTTTTTTCCTTCACTGTTTAAATTACAGATTGCAATAAGATTCTTAGCTGGCTAGGCAGCAAAGTGACAGATGTTTATCATTATCCTCATCAAGAGAATGTAAAGTAAAAATAGTAATTTGTCTCTGATCTTTAAGGCAAAGGGTAATAGTCTGCAAACATTTAACCTTTTATATACAGGCTCATAGGTGATATTTACAGAAAGTGGATAATACTTCAGGAGTCTGTCTCTTGTTTGAAACTGTAATAGAGCTGACTTCATACTGTTGATTTATTTTCTCTGAAATCAAAAAAGATCACTCTTTCATGAGTTTATAGTAATTTATTACAAAAGCTTCTGGCCATAGGATTCTTAATTATTTGATGTCTCAACTGAAGGCTTTTCATGCCAGAAACCATCTTGTTTGCATCACATCATGCATATGGAAAATCGTTTCTAACAGATTTCTATGCCATACAGTACACCTACAAGTGTTATCAGGCTTTCTTTTCTAAGCTCACTCTGCATTGTGCCAACAGCAGCATCTGTGTGAGGTTGCCCAGTAAAGCTGGGCATCACAACAAATCAGAAGTGATGTAGATGCCCTATTCCATCTCCATGTCATCCTTTCAAGACGTCTGGTTTTCTCATTGAGCACCACAGTGACTCTAGCTTCAGTGCAAGCCACCCCTCACAGCCCAAGCTCCTGCCACCCTGCATGCTAGAAAAGCTTTTGCAAGCCTGTTGTAATGAATAAACCCAAACCAGACTACATAAGAAAACCCTCACATCTCTCTGACTGCTCTTGAACAGAATGTTCACGTTGAACAGAAAAGGAGAATGAAGAAGGTGGAAACAGGTTTCTGCGCCTCCTATTCCAACAGCCAAAGCGGCCACAGTCCCATTTCAGTGCTCCTCATCCTCAAGCCAGAACTTGTGAGTTCCAATAGCAAGTGTTAAGTGACAGCACATGAATCTGAGCCAAGTTTTCGTTCAGCTGACTCTTGCTTAATAAAGCTATTAATTTTGACAGGAAAGGAATATTATTACTTTGAACCAACACAAATGCAATTGCTTTAGGAACTTTTGTAAGCCTCCAACAAAGAAACCATGGAAGAATCTGAAGCGCTAACAAACAGGTGAAGAAAATGATATTAACCTTGAAAAACTAAAATTCAGAATATCTGATGAAAATACACCAAAGCTACAGGGAATCAACAGGCGGGAAAAACACGGATGAAGGAAAGGTAACATGGAAGCCAGGATGGTGTTTCCATTTACATACACATAGCCACAGAGATAAGGTCCTTCCCTTCTACTTTCTCTGCACTTTAGAAAAATTAAAATAATATCCATTCCTTTCATCCTGCAATGAGTCTCACCTGTCTTTCATAAGCTGCTTTGTGATCCTTGCACCTTGAAAGGTGCTAGTGAAACAAAGTATGCAGCATTGCTACTCTTCTACCTTTCCTGCATTTAGATGCCTTCTGTACTAATAATGTATTCAGGATTAACTAAAGTGTCATACAAGAGAAGGCTAAAAACTGCTCATGAAATCCAAACCACTTAAGTTTGTGGGAATTTTACTGCTGGCTGCAGTGGGAATAGGATTTCACCCTATACATGCACTTCTACCAGGAAAGTTAATGGTCTTCTGAAGACTGTAAACTGCTTCAAGAAGAATGATTTAATGTGGTACAAAGGGATGCAGGCATGAGGAATTACGTGCAATCCAAAAAAAGGAACAGTACCTCAGAATATCAGGATCATTTTCCTCATTCTCAGTATTATAAGCATGTCTAAGGATGTCCCAAGAAAAATTCAGGAAAAGTGATTCCTTTTGAAATTCACAGTAAAACTGGGTAACATACTGAAAACAGTCCTGAGCTGGCCACACAGAGCGCAATACTTCTAATTTCCATGATTTCATTACATTCGGGGCAGCTGCCAGCGTATTTAAGAATGTCTTGTATAACATTCCTGATGTCAGTTTCAAGAAGGAGCATTTGTCTAGCATTTTCATTAGAGCAGTGTATTGACCAATTTTCTGCAATCAAAATGGCATTCTATTAAAAACAACTAAGAGGAAGCAGCCTGGAAGGTGACTCACTAAAGGGTAGAAGTCAAAGCAGCAGCAAAGAAATGCCCTGTATGCTAAGAAATAACTCCATGGCTGCAGTGAGAAACCAATCATTTAAAAGCTCCTTTCATGTCTTTAATTTACAGATGCAAGTTCATAACAACCACCACCACCTAAAAATTAATTATTCTCTCCAGATTGTATTTACGTTTTAATTCACAGCTCCTGAATATATATTCTATTTTATTTATTCCTGTCCAAGTAAGGTTTTTCTTTAATGCACAAACACTTAGCACATTGCAGTTGTCCTAACCCCTCCTGCTTTTTCCTAAATCTTTACAACTGAGTCTTGATATTCTCTCTCCATCGCAGCTTGATGCTGTATATATAATTTAGCTATGATACTCTCAGCTGTACATAGCGTGCCTTTTGCCAGAGGACTGCTGAAACCACATGATGGCTTCACACAGTGAGGTTTTCTTACTGGAAGGAACCACAAGTAAATGACAATACATTACTTTTGTGTTTTTACAATAAAGCAAGCAGCAGAAAAAGAACATTTCCCGGGTAGCTTGGAAGCTGTCCTTTTCCCTCACAGAGGGTGACTTTGCCACTCTCTTCCATGCTTTCAGCATCTCCTGACTTTGTACTGCTGTCGCCTTTACTGAGCCACCCACAGGCTGCCCCTTTCAGCTACTATGCTTTCATTAGCAGCCTTGAACTGCTCTAAGCAAAGGTTATGATCCGGCTTGCCCTTGCACACATGATTTCTCTCACTTCATACCCACGTAGAAGAAAGATACAGCCTAGCTCAATTTGATTCAAAAGTATTTAACTATCTGGAGTAGCTTAAACCATCGTCTACTCATTCTTCTTTGTGGTTACAGACATTGTAGAGTACAGACCATTAGCTAAAACCTTCTGCTGAACCCACATACTGCTCCCCAGATATTTACATAGCTTTAACGATCCTGAACATTCAAAAATCTATGTTCGGCTCTTTTCCTGCCTTCCTCAATCAAGGAGCTGATTTGGAACTATGAGACAGAAAGGAATGATGTATTACCAGAACTCTGACAGTTCGTAACAGGGTGACAACTAATCATGTCAAATCAGTCCAGTCTCCTTTTAGAGCAGGGATTCAGGTCTTACGGGTAAGGCATTAACATTAGATGCCACATATTTCAGGCTTCAGTAAAGCTTTTTGACACAATCTCGAGTGCTATTTTCATAAAGGGAAGTGTGCTCTCCCTGCAGTTACTGGTTGGATACTAATTTCCATAGAAAAGCTGTCAATGGCTCCACTGTCAAAATGGAAAACTCTCATCAAGGGGACTTTCATATGGGCTGTATTCTTTAATGTGCTTATTAATGCCTTAGTGCTCAGGATGGTGGATGATAGCCTGTGCTTATGACATTTACTGATGAGAAGAAACCAGGAGGGTATGTGAATACGTTAACTGACAGGACCAGAATTCACAATCATCTGGAGAAACAGTTTAAAAATCTAAATGAAATTCATTATGAATAGAAAATATTTCATTTGAGCAGGAATGAATCAATTATAAACATACGGCATGAGAATGGCCACTTAAGGAGCAGTTCAGCAGAAAAGGAACTGTGTCTTCAGTGCAATATAAACAGAATATTAGTCAACAATGTCTTCCTCTTATGAAATTGGCACATGAATTGTGCATCTAATTCTATTTATCACACTATTAAAAATCTGTGGCACATTCTGAGTGTGTTCACTAAGGAGGATGTTCAGGGCTCTGTAAAATATTACCCGAGAGCAAAAACTAAGATCAATTGGGACTGATAAGTTCAAAATAAACCACCTGTGGAAGGGGAGAAATTAGTGTCTTCATGGACAGGAAAACATGTAAAAAATATTTAGAAACTGTTATATGGTAAAAACAATGAAGCACAGAAACAGATGGAGTAGGAGAGTTGCAGAATCTCCTCCAAAGATTAGACCAACATCACTCAGAAATGGCCTAGGTATGGAGATCCTGCCTTGAGGCAGGGGAAAGACTGAGACAACCTCTTGCAGCCCTTCCATCCAGTGGGTGATACTGTGTGCAAAGCCACGTGAAATTACGAGCCAACACCACCACAGCAAGAAAGGGTGCTTCTGAAAATACAAAAATAAAATTACAATATTTTCTACTTTTCTTTTTGTTCTATGCAAAAATCAAGTGAAAAATAAAACATTGCCATGAATAGCCATCTCCCCTCAAAGAATCTGTACTCCAGTTTCACCATTTGCTGCCATGTACATCTCACACAAAGGACTTTTACATAACCCTCCCTGTGCTGCAAGTTTTGATTCGGGGCCAACAGCTGCTTCATGCCTTTCAGAACAGACTGCTGGACAAGCAAAAGCAGAAAGAGGCTGGCATAAGGAAAACAGCACCTTTGTTTATAAAACAAATACTACTTTGGAATTTGCAAACTTTTCAGTCAAAGAATTTCCTTGTCATAACAACACATGAAGTGCCCCATATTTATAAAAGCACATTAGAAAAAAAATCTAGGATGTGAGATACTATTGGCACAATATTTGCCATTATTTCAGGGTAGGAGATCAGTGGATCTTGGGAAGTCTCAAATAGTGGTGAGTTACCCAGGAATTCAAGTCATGATGATAAAGGCTCAAAGTGTGATAAACCCAGATGTTGTTCAGGCTGAAATTTATCGTGCATTTGTTACCAAGTGCATGAAACACATTCCCAGAGACAACAGCCCAATCCAGCAGTGGGCATTAATTGTAAAGGGAACAGGATCATTTGCTGTGAAAGGAGATAATCAAATGGTGGAGGCACCAACCAGACATCTGAGAATTAAAAGATTAAAGCTACTGGCTGCAGTATACAGTTCCCCTAAGAAGGAGAACAAAGACAAGTCTTGGAGCTTCTACCAAAGATGATGAAAATAGAAAGCAGGGGAATTAGTCATCCATGATGCTGATCAGAGAAGTATTAAGTCATCACAAAGACTGAAATAACACCTTGCCATTCACCTCTGTTACTTGTCTCCTTACCAAAACCATTCTTAAAAGAAAGCTGGCAGAACTGATCACTATTGAGGACTTTTCCTTAGCAGTAACCATGCAAGACAGGGACACTAACAAAATTTTCCTTATTCCAGCAACAGTGCACAGGCCTCGGCCTCAAGATTACATGTTTAAAAGACAGCTTATGACTTCATGTGTCTATCTGGATAATACAGAAGAGTTGCATAGTTTTCACAAAATGTGATAATTTCAGAGGCAGGCACTCAGAAGAAAGAATAAAAATCATAATTCTGTTTTTCTTTCTAGGGTCTGTACTGAGCTTCTATTTCATGGTCCCCCATCCAGCTGAGATGGTAACTTTTCAGTACGTACCAGCCTGGTTTAAATAAACTTGAATACATGAGGAGAAGGGCAGTGTGCATATCTGTGTGCGTGCTGGAAGGGACTGACTTGGAGGAGGCCTTGTAGTGGGGGAGCTCTGTACAGTGTCCAATACAGGGGCTCTATAAATTACAGCCTTTTCTTTCATTTTCAGTTGGTCTAATGCAATGTGTCACATATAACTGCACTCTTTTCCATAATTAATGATGTCTAGGAAAATATTCTGAAATTCTCCTCTGATAAGCACCTAGGCAAACTCGATGCTTCCTCTCTGAGACACAAATGAGGACGTTAAACTGTTTTCACCCCCACATCCCTTGAGCCATGAGAAGTACCAGATCCGTCTCTGCTGGGCCAAACTAAGCCCTGGTTCGCCACAAACTCAGTGCAGTACCGACAAATGATCTCCATCGTAAATGATGCAAATAAGAAATGTCAGCATGTTCCAAAATTCCTCACTTAATCTTATTGCCAGTTGTATAGTATGGATAATCAGTAAATAAATCCCTCTAACTTTGCCCAAATCCTTAGGGGCTGAATACACAGAGAGCACTTTCTAATTCATCCTCATTAACCTTCCCAGCTCTAAACAAAGTAATTTCCTACTTTTCTTAGCATCTGATTTTTCCACTGGCCTCTGCAACACCTGATTTAGCAGAAATAATTTCTCACTTGTGATTTCTGTTTCGAACTGGCATTGTTCTTTCTCCTCACACATATGCTTGCTGGAATAGCACGAATCAGCAAGATTTAAAACCTCCCATTCTCAAGTTTGAAGCCCCTAAAGAGAAACTGCAGTTGTGATGCCAAGGAACACAGTCGTACGTTATTTGACTTTTCCTCAGCCAGGCTGACAGCAGAGGGGGAGGGAGGGAGGAAGGAAAGGGGAAGGGAGAGGAAGATGGCATTTTAATAGCACCCACACTGATTTCACACAGTTGGATCACTGTGCTCTGGAGCAGCACCATTTCCTTTCCCCTTTCCCTTGCATTCAGTTAATAGTGCTAAGCCAGGCTCTACGGGAAGAATTCTCAATCTTTTTCTCCCAGCATGGACTGCATCTTAGTACAGAAATCTGTCCTGTGGACACCTCCCCTCGCAGGCTAGTTGTCTAGCCCACCCTTTACTCCGAGTTTTGACAGATCATTACCAACTCAAGCTTTGCACAGACCACCCCACCCGCATCCCAGATGTGACTAAATGGACCAACATTCCTGCCATGACAAGATGGATTATCCTCCATCTCTTGCCCCAATTCTCATAGTCTCTGTAGCACCCAGAGTAACTGCTTATCTGAAAAAAAAAAAAAATTAATAAAGGAATGTATTTAATCTAATTTAGTAACTGGACATACAAGAACCACCAGTATCTTAGGTAGATAAATCTACCTTTCCCAGATGTTAGTCATATGCCAAACATATTCTGGCTAGAGTTCTCGTCAAAACATTTTATTTGACAATTCAGATCCTAAGATTCAAAGCTTTCACACACATTAATGGGTTTTCCATAAGCCCTCCATCAGGCAGAGTGACAGTGGTCTACAAATCCTGGCAGGAACTCTTACCCCAGTAAAGCGTCAATGATCACCATCTATACTCCCCATGTAAGAACTCCTTTAACTTTGCAAGCAAAAATTTGAGCTGTAACACTACTGTAGCAGAAAAGCCTCAAAACAAATCAGAAGAAGAATTTGAAAAGACAGAGAACTTTACTGAAGTGTAACAAATATTGCTAAACAAAAGAAAATCATCCATCCAGGAGCATTTTGGATTCATGCCACAAAAACAGAAATGGAAAATTACTGAGTAAAATTATTTTTGGGGGAAGAAGTCAGTTGTGAGCAACTATGCTGCACATAATCCTGGACAAAATGAAATTAGATACTCCTTTATGACATGGCTTCCATTTTGTATAAATATGCCAAACCCTTAAAAGTATTCTACAAAACCAGTAGAAAATGAAAGATTTTTTTTTTTCCCCTGCCTAAAATTAAAGCAAATTTTATTTAGAGACAGTGAGATTCTGGCAAGTTAATACATGTCTATAAGCAACAAACATAAACACTTCATGTTATAAGACCACATGCTTGTTGGCACAAACCAAAATGAAAAGTTTAAACCTTACGTCACTCTGACCTCCTCTCTTTGGGGAAGGTAAAGGACATCAGTGATTAGCACTCTACTCCGAGGTCCAAGCAGACACAATATAGAGTTTACCTTTGCAGTTAAGATCATCTGGCTTTATTGTTGCAAGAAACAATCCGAACCTTGCACTTCAGTTGGATATTTTTGCAAATTAACTTTTTTTTAATGACCTATGGCATTTTCATTTCAAAGGATTATTTTTTTCCCCGCTTCTGTTACTGGTCAGCAGCAAAAGGTAAAGTCAAGACTCATTTGACATTTCTCATTTTTCAGCTCTTGCACAGCAACGTACAATCAAGGAACCCTGTCTTTGGGGCAGCACGATGAAAATGCAAACTTTTTTCAGACAGGGAACAGTAGCTCACACACACACACTCACAAGGATTAGAACTCTTTTTGTCAAGAAGAGAAAAAAAAAATCTGCCGCACCATTAGGGATAGCCCCTTTCTCTTTTGAGGGTTTATGCCTACTAAGCAAAGCTGGGTAGTAAGAGCAATGTTTTAAAGTATCGTCCCAGTGACTGAATGTCTCACAGCGCAGTTACAGATATAAAAGTTTCACTCTTCTTCCCTTATGGTTCTATTTTAAAATGTTTTCTGTAATAAAACCACTGTGAGACAGCTAAATCCAAGGGCGGGCATGGAATTTGAACCCATGGCCTTCTGGCTTAGAGGTGAGACTATTCCTATCTGAGCCAAAGTGACACATACATAATATGCTTTCAAGGTTTTTAGAGAGCTCTGTCATGATTTGAAAACACTAAGTCTTTGTGGTACAAACCACAGTGCAGGAAAGGACTGGGGCTCCCTCTTTACTGCTAATTTTAGCTGATGAATTGTTTATAATCTCCTGCAAAATACATAAAGCCTTATTCTGCCTTAAGCTAAGAGAGAACAGGCTTTAAAAACTGATTCTTAATTATAGTGTTCCCCACTAGATTGGATGGAGGCAGGTTCCAAAATTGTGTCAGAGTATATGAAGTGATAAAATGAGGATGGGTGAGCTATTTTTAAACACACTCAAAGACTCTGAGGTCAAAATCCCTGAATTTATAGCTTTACAGCCATATTAAGACTCATGGATTATTAAGACCTGCACAGTGAGATTCAAATATCATTTCATTTGAGACCGCCTCTGGCTGCAGAGTATGTGTTCCCTACCAGTCTGCCTGCCAAACTGGGGCCCCCCAGGGAGCCACCTTTAAGCACAGATTATATCCCTACTGTACACAGGCATTTGGGAGACAAAGGGGATGAGATGCTTCCACAGCAGCGTATTCCCTCCTCCTCTCTTTTCTCAAGACATTTTGCAAGTGAGGGGCCTGCCTTTCCAGATGGGCAGGAAGCAAGTGGGTTAGAGAGAGAGTTTGAGGAGCCTTAGGCAAAAGCACATAATTGGTCCTTACTCTACCCAGTCTGGAAAGCTAATACAGCCTCCGGCCCTGATGATACTCCCTCGCTGCAGTCGCATTTCCCATCTGAAGAGGGTAGCTGGGCATCTGCCGGCACTGCCCAGAGAGCTCGCTGCTGCAGGGATAGGATGGAGAGCTGCTGCTGCTGCTGCCCAGTAACATTCAGCTGGTCAACACAAAAGCGATCCTGCCCTCTCCCACACGGTTTCTTCCTCACTGCAGGGAGAGGAGCTTTACAACAACTCCTAAAATATATTTTAGAAATACTTTTCAGAAAGTCCAGATTTGTAACAAAAGCATTGTTCTGTTTGTTTCAATAGATCACAAACAGGCATCATCTGGGAAGGAACTGGCACCATCTTTGCCCCCACAAGCTTCCCAGCACTGCCGAGTAACACATCTGATCTCAGTTTTAACTCATGGCAGCATTTGGCTACATAAAAGCTGTCCCCCTCTATACACACCCTCGTTTCTTTTCAGTAATGATCAACATACACCATTTTTTTTTGAAAAAGGAAGAAAGCTCCAAGTAAGGAGAAACCAACTGGACAGACTTTCCTTGCCTTACAAGCCAAGATGGAAATAGCTCTCAGACCCTTTTCCCTATTGTTCTTGACAGTCTACAGAAGCTTTAGGTGTGTCTTCCTCTGGAGGCCAGCTCAGTGGCAGCAAAGGCTTCAGGGCTCTGAGAACACTGCAAAACGGTTTGCACCATTTACATTGTTCAGTTTCTAACTGAGGTAAGGTTTTATGGAAAGCCATTGCACAGAGATTAGCTATTATTTTGGAAAAGATCAGGCAGTGGTTAGAAACATCAGAGAAAGGCAAAAGGCTCTAAAGCTTTTTTCAGCTGAGTGGATTTATTTGTCCAATCTCTGCAATTGCATTTACCTAAGCATCACCTAAACTTGTCATTTTTTCCACTTGGATTTCCATGCAATGATGTGTAACATAAAATACTAATGACTTGTAGATGGCCAAAGTAAAACATTAGTCAAAACAAAACTCAAACCTTTTCTTGATTGCTTATGGATTTATAAAGCAATAAAACCACATAACATGCTCAACACAAAACGCCTTGTAAAAAAAGGGTTAGTACAAAAAGGGCCTAGCAAGCAGTTAAAAAAAAATAGTAATCCACTGTTCTTAGTTCTGTTAGTAATTAACGTAGACTCATGTTTCCATCAAAAGGAGTTACTGAAATGAGTTCTTTGTCATACCTATCAGAAGACTACAATGCACTTATTAGCATTGGAGGGTCTCCCACTTGGAGCAATGCTGAATGGATGCGTGTTCCTTACTTAGATAATTTGCAAGAATTCTATATTTTTACAAATTTGTGGCATTAGACCATCCTGTAAGCACTGAAGACTCATCCTTTCAAAACTTTCCTGTCTTGGTCTGAAAATCTTTATCATTACAACAGCAATGTGGTGAGTTCAGAAGAAGTTCTGAAGTCAAGAGATGTCAATCCTTTGTAGCTACAGATGCCCATTACTTACTTAAGAATTGTAACTTCCAGGAGTTGAGCCTTATTTGTCTCTAACTGCAGTCGCTAGGAATCTTCCTCCTGACATCCACCAGCATTTACTCAGACTACAACAACTGCTTCCTTATATTTTAGGAGTGGCAAAACCAGTTTTAAAGCTTTTCCTACAGGTGCCCTTCATAGAGTTTGATTTTCAGGCACACACAATTCCTGAACTCCACTCTGCCCCACAGATCATCCTTCAGCTACATCCTGTACTCCCACATCCCACTCTGCTCCTAGCAAAGCCTCTGGCAGAATTCCCACTGAGTTTAATAGTCCTGTCCTATTCCCCCTAATCCCTAACCAAGGTTAATTTCTTTCCTCCAAGTATAAACAGAAATCAGCAGGTAAAAAAGTTTTGTCTAATGTGGCACTAAGGCTGTGGAATTTACTCCCATGTGAGAATGGCACAATAAAGTCATTTGTTTAAAAGTAAATTGAAAACATTCCAGTTCTCTCAGGCTTATGACTATTAGCTTTAGTTTCTGCACAGCACTGTAGAATGTCTGGCATCAAAGACACTTTGTACATTGCACTGAACTTGTATTGGACCCTGTTAGTGGACCATTAATCACAGCTAACAAAGATCCCATGCAAACACAAAAAGTACTGCTTTTTCACATGTTCAGCATGGACTAGAAAAAGTTAACACCACAGTTTTCTGGATACTACACATTTTGAGACAAGAAGTGTTGACAAGGCATCTGAGAGGGCGCAGATTTTTCGATTGATAATTACATATTGCCCATTAAACAATTCTTATTTGTGCCTAATACTCTCTAGAATTAGAAAGAAATATACCTCAGTGTAAACTAGCACTATTTAAATTCAGATGCCTACAAATACATGTGCTTCTTTACACCCACACACAGATACCATACACGTGTGCAGGGGCAACAGTTATTGGCAAGAAAATCTACAATGACATGAACTATGGTTCACATGAACCACAAATGACCATGGTTGGAGAAAGTGAAGGCTTATGTGAAACACACACTAACAGCACAACTAGCCCGAGGGAACGCGACTGTATGTTTGAAAGCATTGGAAGAAGAATAGGAACTGAACCAGAAAAGGAAAACCAGTCAGTGGCCAGGCAAGCAGCAAAGGAGGCACAGAGGAAAGGCCATGGTCTGGAATCACAGGTTGTATTTCAAGGTGCAATTTACTGATTGCATCAAAGGAGAAAACGCTGTCACAGGAGCATGAATTACTGCTTTGAGCTCCTCATGGCTGCCATGGGCAGTTTCTTGTCATCCAGACCCCAGCAGGGGAAACCCTGAGTCATTGGCCCTGAAGCTTGCTATCTGACAAGGTGATTTCCATTGGGTTCCTCAGAGCAAAGTACTTTGGCTACCAAGCTTTCACAGACAAAAGTTCTTGCACTCTTGTACCAACTGTCTCAGCTGAAACAAAACTTACATTATCATTCTTTCCTAACCAGGACAGGAGATGTGAAGGGAAGTGGTGAGGAAATAAATTGCTCTCCTCAAAGAAGAAAGATACATTGTGCAGAATCTCCTAAAAGCATCAGTGATGTACATCCATATCCAATCATCAGCTCCCAGTAACGTAACAGCTCCTGGTACTGCCCATGGAGCAGGTGGAAAATCACAGTATGAAGGTATCAGGATGGTACTCAGGTCTATGAAACAGCAAGTGCAGCACCCACACTCAACAAAATGGGAAGAAAAGCAATGCCAGTACAGGCTTGTTAGTCGAACCATGAACATTTGCAAGGCTTTTCAACATGTTCCTAAGGAAAGACTTAAAATAAAATATATTAAAAAAAAAAATAGAGATGGCAGAGCATGCCAGACTCAGTAGTTAACTGATTTTCTAACTAAGGGAAACTTGACAGATCTTTGGTTCAGCAAAATGATTCCCTTAGAAGACTGGCAATTAAGTTTATAAAGTTGGGTATTAATGAAAGAATGGTATTAAAATATTGGTATTAATTAATGGTATTAAAATAACTAATAGATAAATAAATGATAACATGGGAAGAAGAACTAGCAGCCTTGACAGATTTCACCATCAAAGTGTCCAATGGATGAGTCTTACTGAAATAATATAGTGTTAACTTGCCAGTTAAATTTGCTTCTGCCTATAACACAAAATTGTGAGGTACTGTCAACACAATGAGGGATTGAACAGTGTGCTGGAAGCCACAAATAACTTCAAGGGTTGGAAAAACAGAAACAGGATAAAATAATAGTTACATGCTGACAGACTAATAGCAGCTGTTGCGCTGGACTAGGAGCTCATCAGCTAGCAATAACAAAGGAAAAGAAAGCCCAAACACCTCTAACTAAGCATCAGGTAATTCTGATACACTGGTATAATGCAGCCATGAAAAGACAAAACGCGTTGGTAGTTTCTGTTATGAGCAATGCAGGTCAAATAGAGGGAACACCCCTTTGTATGGTACTGGTGTGATCTTGTCTGTATCAGTGATGGAGGAGGCTGTATGCCTTCTGGTGAAAAGTAAAGTTTTTTACATTTTCCTTGTTTCCAGGGTTGCTGCACTATTTCCATAAAAGTCAAATGAAATGGCATGGCCAGAACAAGAGGATTTTAGCGCAATAACATCGAAACTGCTTTTCAGTCTCCACAGGCTACAGCACTGCAGTCTTTGAGAGTCCTAGACAGTTAAATTGAAATAGTTCTGCATCTTATATGAACTATATGGCTCTCTT
Organism: Tetrax tetrax; assembly: GCA_009806455.1. NCBI lineage: Eukaryota > Metazoa > Chordata > Aves > Otidiformes > Otididae > Tetrax > Tetrax tetrax. Next base: position 161,556 of record WHYT01016460.1, on the reverse strand, counting down.
CCTTCCTCCTCGACAAGATCCTTGTCTGTGTTCCAAAGCATACTCCCCTGCCTCCAAGCTGGAAAGGGCTCTGCATCAGCTCTCCCAGTAAGCTGGGAAGTATATCTGGGAGGAAAGAGCAAAGATATTTGATTAGTGGTCTCCAAAAACTCCCATGCACACACTGATCAACCCAAAGCTGCCCCTGCTGCTTACTGAGCCTGGGAAAAGAGGAATGTGGCCTTTGGAAAAGACTTTTTTAAAGAGGCCACTGGGCACGGAGAATGTTGTTTGACCACTTTCTTCAGAGGGAGCTGGAGAAGTACTCCATGTTCCACAGGTCTTTGCAGAGCAATTTAGTGCTGAGAGTAGAGTAGAGAAGTGGTATAAGGAAACAATTCCTCCCTTTCCAAACATGATTCTTCCCATTCCTGTCTCTGAACTGGAGGATCAGTCCTGTGAATATTCACCTTCTACTGGCTTGTATGTAGGGAGGAGAGGGGCCTGGCCATCAAAAGTGAGTGATGTGAATGGCAGGAGGGGCAAACAGAAACCGTCACTGTCCGTACTGTGAGCTGATCCCATGCGTTGACTTGTCACCTTCTATCACCCTTCCAGAAGACTTCATCACTTGGTAAGAGGGCACAATCCTCATGTGAGAACAGCAGGCAGCTGAAAAGGCAGGTAAACAGCTAACTAAAAATCCTGATGCTCCCGTTACCATGCAGGCTGCTGGTTACACGTTACACCTTCCTTGTAATGGAGAATGGAAGGAAAAACTTTATCCGTGACCCTAAAATTAACATTTAAATTGATAAAAGCAAGTTGGACTGGACTCTCAGTACTAAGTATCACAGCTGAGACAAGCAGGGTGTCAGTGACTAGTCTCATCTAACGGAAGGGTGCTTTAGAATTACTGGAGGATCAAATGACACATTTGAGGATCTGCTACTCCAGCTAAATCGCCATATCCGTCTAGTGAAAACTTTTGGGGTGTTTATCAGAAGGGGAATAGTAGAAGCGGGTGAGAGGGAGGTGAACTCTTTAAAATATAATTTATTTTCTGGCTACCTTCGTTTCAAAAGGAAAAAGAAAAGAGTTCAGCTTAAGTTACAGGCATGCAGACAAGTGCCCTCAGCCCCAGAAATTCGTCCTACATGTTGATTAATAGTCAAACTATTAGAACTTTAGCATGAAAAATGGGCTAGACTTCAACTGAAGATTGCCTGTAGCTAATGATGCAGTGGAATGAACATTTTCATTCCAGCTAAACCATTCCCGTTCCTGTAAAAATAAAGAAATCCAATCCTGGGTTATAAAAAAGACTCAAAAGAACTCTGCATACTTCTTGGCTTAAAATAATGCCATGTATTTTAACAAATCTGTATTTACAGAATATGTTACCTGTGAAGTCAAACATTATATGTATAATTACATACATGTACACACAGAGTATAAATATCTAAGTGAGGTCAGGGAGCGGAAGAGAAGTTGGTGGCCATAATCTAAAATTTCACATGTAGAAGCGCATTACAGAGTTACTAGATTTTAACATAGTTCCTGTCTCAGGCTAAAAAAAAATTAAAATGTAATAACAAAAACACCACAAGGCAGTGCAGCAGGCTGTATAGCATCTGCCTGGCAAGACGGCCTGACAGGCAGGACTTGCCTGGAGATCTCCCTGTGGTTCAGCCCCTGGCGCCATCAGTTGGGCTTGAAATCAAAAGCAGTGGAAGGAGGTAATTAAAAGTGACTCTGCACCACTCCGCTGGCAAAAGACGACTCCACTGCAGCCACCGAAAGAGGGTGGGAAAGGATTCAGGGGTATGTAAGAGAAGGCATGTGTTTCTCCAGCTTTAGTGATTTCCATTATGGAAATACAGCACTTTACAGCTTTTAACCTTTATGCCGCTGAAGTCAAATATCAACTTTTTGTTTTAATTTCAGCACATAAAATGCAAACTCCAGTTTGGCTAATGTCGACAGCACATTCTCCCTAAGCCACAAGTAAGGTGCATAGTTGAAAACACACCACAAGGCAGAAAGCTGAAAAGTGGAATTACACACAAATCGTGATTGCCACCAGCACTTCTGCTGGCTACGCCAGCGATTCTCAAGACCATGGAACCCAGAGAGAGTGCGGAGGAAGGCTATGAGGTTCAAACCATCCTGTTGGTTGCAGAAACAAGTATTAAAATAAATTAAGAGAAAAGTCAGACCCCAGAAGGAGCAGAAGACACTGTGTTCCAACTCTAAGCAGCTGAAGGAAAGTTTATATAAAAACAATCACTTGGTTAGTGACTCATAAGGAAAGAATCCCTAAGCTTTCTTCAGGGAAACCCCAGTAAATAACACGTCTAAGAACATATGAAGATGGTGTTGTCTGTTCCGTTACGATCCTCGGTCCACATGATAAAACCTTTGGCAGCAGAACAACCTTCTGAGCACAGTTCTCTTTGGGAAACCCAAAAACCAGTAAGAAGGGCCGTGGCTGCATGCGAAGTCTGCCTCATATTCTAGCTCTTCTATGACATATCTAATGCAAACTGGGCAAAATGTGAAAAGAATCCTTTTTGTTACGGCACTGGAGAGTGCTTCACTGTTAACTACATGCAGTCGTACTCTCAAGATATATAAATGCCTGGATTTCAATACATTCTGCATCTTTTATAACTAAATGTTGTGGATTCAAATATCCTGCTGTACTACGCCCAAAGAAACTGAACGAAAAGCTCGCTGTGTGCACAGCCTCTCTGGAATATGTTATCAGACGCACGGCAGGCTGTGCAAGAAATAGTACTCTATCCAAAGAATGGATGGATTTAACTTGCAATGTGTAACTTTCTTGGGCTATGAGGGCTTTTTTTTCCCCTCCTTTTTTTTTTTTTTTTTTTTTTTAATTAGCACGACATTTTGGAAGCATGTTGTGTGTTTTTAAGCAGATCTTCCAGCAAAGAGGCTTTAAACTCAGTAAAGTTAGTTCATAAAAATAAGGGAAGTTACAGTGGTTTCCAAACAAATGACCAGATCTGAACATCGTGACGCTTGACCTTGGACTGACTAAAAAAAAACCTCTACTGTTGGAGATTCCAGGTAGGAATATTAACAAAAGCATTCTGTGTCAAGCAGAGCTTACATTCTGTAGCAAAGCTGCTTAGTTTTTGCAGATGTCTAGGAGGACAGAAAGGAAACTTGGTAGCAAATTCTTAGTAATTTTACCTCACTCTCTAATGAGTTTTTAGCTTGTTAAGTGTGAATATGGACATTTTAATTTGCACTGGAAACCTCCCCTGCCCAAAGTTACTCCTTTTCATACCAAACATAATGTGTTTCAATTTATGCTTCTCCCGATATTTTCAGCTGCTGTAGATCCATAGCAGAGTCCAGAAGTTTTCCAGAATACAGCCAGAAATTTGTGAAGAAAAAAATTGAAGGTTGGAAGCATTGAAGAGTAATTCCCAAGTGATGGTGGAGTTACCATAGTAAAGCAATGTTTTTACCAAAATGCTCAGCAATAAAAGAGGTAGCATCACTGATGTTTGAACTGTAATTTTCCATTGTCAGTTGGAGGTTGAATTTGAAAGGAACAGGGTATTTGTGACAATCTTTCAGGTATTTGGGACTATCTCTAAACTCTAATAGGTAGCTTAATGCTCCTCTATATATGATGAAGTATATTTTTATAAAGAGCTATGAAAAAGCAGCCTACAGGCCATCAATATTGAAGACAGAAGCGCTTTGCACAGAAAAAAAAACCAGCTGGAAGTAAAACATACATAACTGCTTTAAAACAAGAGTATCTTTTAGGTCAAGTAAACCATTCTGACATCTGAAATGGAAGATTCAACTAGAAAGAGCACAGGCAGGAAGGACTTTGCCTCAAAACCCAGCAACTCACGAAAGAGGAACATGTCACGCTAAGAAGTACTGCATCCTTTTCCATGGAACGGCAACATTCCCGAGCCTTACCAGAGAAAAGATGTGTATTTAAGTACTCCATTGTAAATTTTATTTCCCTTGCTTTACTGTCATGTTGCCCATAGACAACTACTTAGAAACCTGGCACTCAGGACCCACCTTCTACAAAGGAAGGCTGAAGTAGTCTAGAGTCAAGAGATCCAGACTTCGAAGGAATTATCACAGATTATTCTAGACACAAATGCCTAGAAGGAAATGCAATTCCCCTGTGGGATGCCATCAGAAAACATCTACATTTTGACAGGAAAATACTGGTATTTGTATACACTAAATAAAATCTATTCAATGTATCTGAGCAAAGACACCAAAGTTCTTTTAAAACACACATACACACATTCTATCTTGGGTAAAACCCTTTGAAACAATAATTTTCAAAAGTTTTTCTTTTCCTCCTTCATTAAACCAGCAAAAAGATGGAGAACCTCATATGCATGCTTACATCTAGGCTAGTTCACAGGGATTACTGATTTTAAATCACAGGAACAACTGATCCAACAAAACCACTTGAGCAAATTTCCAATCATATTTGAAGCTGAGATGCTTCTAGTTCACTAGCTAAGGAGGACCACTCAAATGAACTATTGTCAAATTTTAGAGATGAACTGAGGAGAGTCTGGTAAATTAAGGAGGATTAACCACCACTTGTTCTTAAAAGACAGACAGAAGGAAATCACTGCATCCTCAAAAGATGCTGGAGTGAGGTATTTTTAAAGAACCAAAGATGAAGACATCTTGCAAAACCTGTTCCAAACCACTCATAATACTGCCTTCTCAGGTTTGAAGATAGAACTGCTGTGGAAAGAAATCATGCTCCTCCTTTACAGAATTTGTTCGTAACAAAATAGTTCTAAATCCCATGTCCTTTGCTAGTCAAAACAGTGACAAACAGGTAGGTTTTTTTTTTTTTCCAAGACACTCTGTTTCCAGAGGCAGTCAATGGCTAGTGACAAGCCGTTAACAAAAAACACAGACAGGACACTGTTCTGTAATTATCCATTGATTCTCTCATGTCATTCTTTGACTGCAAGGAAGAATGTTTTTACTCCAAGTTTGTAAAATGGGATCCTGGTTCACAACTGCAGCTTCTAGAAAAATAGTATCTATTCACAATATTAACAACAGCTGCTGGAAAGGCATCATGCTGAGGCTTACAAAAGAAACTGTACAAATAAGATGGAACTAAATAAAATAAATACTACACGGGGTAGAAATCACAGCCTCAGTCAGACAATGCCAGGACTGGTTCTAGGAAAGGAGAACTTGATTTTAGCAGAACACTAATCAGGCTACAGAAAACATGGAAAAAACCATCAGTCCGCTAAAAACATAAACAGTAACAACAACACGTCCACTCACAATGGGTGAAATCCTAACCCTCTGGAAGTTGATGCCACTGACTTCACCATGCCCATCTTCCAGCCTTTCCAGGACCTAGATTGGTTGCAGTTAAACCATTTCTGAGCATATGCATTCACTCACCAGGTTAAGAGATATATCCTGCAGAGCACTCTAAAACAAAGAGCACAGATAGAGTTGATGTTTTCAAACAATTAAAGACGACTGAAGGATGAGCTTCCTGAAGCAAGAGCCTCGATTTTCACCATACCAAGGGCAACAAAGGTGACATCAAAGACTGCAGACAATGTATTTTGCTCAATTTTGTATTTTAGTGTTCTGCTAAAATCAAGAGCAGTGAGCCCTTAACCAGAAGCCATTGCTCTAGAAGTAAAGAAGTCCCACAAATGAGGGTAAGAATTTACCTTTGCATAGGACATTTGTTACTTTTATGTATGTACAGAGACATACATTGGCCCACATATAAATATACCAACTCTAGTTCATGTATAACTCTGCAGCTCTTGACACCGACACATTTGAGGCTGCCTCCTGCTGTCATTGTTCAGAGCCAAACCATTACCTACATCAAAGCCCCCAGCTGAGGAACAGCAAGGAACTATGCCCATAGAGCTCCTTGATGCACAGAGCTGGCACGAAAACTTAGTATCTCTTGAGTGTTTGCAGCCACATCTCTTGGGTCACAGGTGATGTGAAAGAGAGCTTGAGTTCTTTGAGGATGCTTGACTGTATGTAGTTGCAAAAATGGATAAAAGAGAGGCCTTTGCCATTTTGTTCACTGCCCTCAACACAGAGATAAGGACAATCTAATGCTCACAGTGCTTCTGAGAATTCCCTATTTGAATCAGCCAGATAACCTTTGATAACTATAATTTAGAATTATTGTCTTCAGCCTGTGATCCTGAGCAACTACAGACTACTGCAGGATACAACTAGGGACCAGCCTGTGACTGGTAAGGCTTCTAGTTATTAGATTAGGGTTTCCTGCTTCCACTGGAAAATATCTAGGTCTACAGTTCAAGTAGAGTTTTAAACCACCCAACTACAACTGAACACCAAATTACATAAGACTAATTTTTCTCATGGACTTTATCTTCCGTGCTCTGGGTTCATTCCTTTAGTTGATCTCCCTAAATACCCTTAAGTATGCTGCCCAGTCTAGAAACTCCAACTGTTGAACAGGTCAAGATAATATTGTGCAACAATATGACTGAAAAGTTTCACTATCTACTATCTAAATAATCTAATATGGCCCTGACAAGGTGCTAACTTTGTGTCCTCAAAGCCCTATCACAGGGCTTATACCTCCCCCCAAATAATTTCACATGTTATTTGAACTCAGTGGCATATTTAATGATATATAATTCTCTCTTTGAATTACGAATAATTTTATTAAAGGGGAAAAGCAGAGGTTGGGTTTAAAAGAGAAACAAGGTGAAGGAAACAGAGTAAGACCACTTGTTTCTCAAGTGCAGGAGCAGGGGCTTTAGGAACAAGGCTACGAAAGTCAACAAAGAATTGCATAGGTCAAACACCACAAAATGTCCACAGACAGCTTTTCCTGGTGGGAAATCCCAGTTCTCCCAAACTGGCACAGTTGATATATCAAATGTCATGCAGTACAACAAATAGAGAAGGACAGGGAAGACATCAACCAATCAAAGGCCACAATGGAGCTGGGAAGCGGGTGGGACAGGAGGTGAGGAGTGACCACGGAACAGAAAACACGACATCAGGAAAGGAGAGTTAGATGAGTGGAGAATGCAGTTCCAGAATGGAGGATTTTACACACAGAACACGGGACTTGAGTCTGACTTGCCATATATAAACCGATCTCCACAGTCAGGAAAAGATAGAAAGCAAAGGTTAAAGAAATCCAGGATGAACTATGCATCAGACTAGACATTGCATGTCTTAGCTTTTGTCCAAAACTGAGTCAGGGAAAACAGCATTCAGTTTCTCCCGATAATCTTGTTTTCCCTTGTAAATGAGAAAAAAAGAATTATCTGGCTGTTCACCAGCTGCCCTCCACCTTCATGTCCAATGACTACATTTCCTGTTACACTATAAATGCTATGGAAGCCTGAGCCTGGTGACATTTTTGGCAGAAAAAAATCTTTCAAATTTGTATTTACTGCCAGTTATTACTCACAAGTAGGTTTTTGTGCAATTACTGACTTGAAAGACAAGGAAGATATTTTAGGATTGTCCCAAAGTCTTGCGATACCTGTAAGTGTGTTTCCCCTTGTGTTCGGTCCCCCTTGTGGGTGACCCCATGCTGTCGCACTAAAGGGGCAAACAGATCTTCCCGACTGCAGCTGCTCTGAGACCTGGAGACATAAGGACTCCAGCTGGTCCAAAGGACCTTTGGAGCAGAGGCTGGTGCAGCACAGTCCAGAAGCACCTTCCTCTCTACCAGCCAATTCTCAGCTCATTGACCAGGGCTGGGAAAGCATCCTCAGAGGCTGGGCTACATCACGGCCTTCCCCAGGGCAAATCTCACTGTATGTCCAGAATTGGGCTGACAATCATGCTCTATGATCTGAAACTTCACAACCAGAAAGTTTTCACCATTTCTGTAGAGCTTCAATGAAATCCTTCATCAGAGTGGAAGTGGTGCAAAAATGAGCTGCGCCATAAAGAGCGAAGAATTTTTAAATATTTTCAATATGCAGATTCTTTGCCAAAAGCACAGTAAAGGGCCCACCATGAATATATTACAGAAATGTTTGCTTATTTCTAAATTTCCTGGAGTTTGCTTAATGTCAGCAGTCCCATTTAATAGCAGAAATGTAAAAACTCTGTGACAGCTATTGAACCCCTGACCCCTGATAGTCCCGGCAAAGCTGGTAACTGCCTGGTTTTGAAATCATTCAGTGCATTAGCCTGCATCTTGTTACAGTCAGTGTAACTGATGCAATACTATGAATCTCTTTTTCCCTGTACATTTTTAACTCTCTCGTGTCAGCAATTATTTCACTCTTACAAGAATATAAACCAGGGCTGCTCTCAGGGAACACTGGGGAAACAAGCTTGCATCTAGTTTTTGTTTAAACTAGTAAATATTTAGGAGAATAAGAAGATATTTTTTATCTGAAACATGTTTTCACAGCCTTGAATCAGTGAGGCAGCAAGAGACTGAAAAAACAGGCTGCCATTTCGTTTCCTCCCTATATTTCAGGCTGCTTTTGACCCAGCATGTGTGCACATGCTCTCCTTCACTTGGCCCACTCCTTTACACCGTGACTTCATTGTAAAATTCAATTCATCTGTTTGAAGCAATGACTGAAAAAGACTGTCTATAAAATTATGGCATTTTTCCATTTAAAAAAAAAAATTTAACACTTCTTCATTTAAAAGTTATTTTTAAACCTAGTTGGCTTGAAGCCAATTTTAGTCATAACTGAAGTGGATTCCTCTTTTCCTAGAATTCAATGCCCTCTTAAATACAGTTTAAAAAAAAAAAATTAAAAAAAAAAAAAAAAAAAAAAAAAAGGAAAACGAGTAAATGTACAGTTTACTCTTCTGTCTACACTGTTTTACTCTCTGACATATCAGCACAGTTTGCATTTCAACTTACTACTACACAACAAACCCTAATGAGTCTTTATTTTTTCTAGTTTAGGAACTTAACTCGAAGATGGACTTTTGCAATCCCAGAGCAGAACCGCTTACTTTCAGTTTGAATCTGGCTGGGGCACTCATAGAGCATCACCACGCCAGTAACTGGCTGAGTCAGAGTTTATGTCTGGAGGTAATTGAAGATCCTTCAGAAATGTGGCTGAATTTGAAAAAGAAAGCATCAGAGCCTTATTACCATGCAAAGATACATATTGCTTCTGGCACTGTGTTTGCATTTACATGTCAATAGTCAAGTATGAAATAGATGAACTGAGAGAGCTGTTGTCATATATGTAGGTAGAATGAGTATCCTGACTTCACTAAGTTCCTATTTTCTAGGAATGTCTCAGGAGACAGTAGGACATCTGGTCTTCTTAATGAAGTAGCTGATCTGGAATCCAGGTTTAGTAAAACTACCCACCCCACTCCACCCCCCCAAAAAATAAAGAAAAAAAACCAAAAAAATGCAAATAAAAAAGAGACAGACTCGAATCTAAGCAATTAATATGTCACCAAGAAGTATTTTAAAGAATAACATGCAAATTGACCTGGCAGGGAGAATATTTTCCTTCTCCTTTTCAAAGGGAAATTCAGTTTTTCTCAAGAGAAAATTCAAACTAAATTACACTAACTGACTTTAAATTCAATGAATGTTCACATGCACAGTATTATCCACATTGTGACAACTCCAATAATATGCAAATACAGCATTTATGTACTTCAGTTCTACATGCTTTGTAAAGGGTATCAGCAAGAGCAGTAATGCAAAATAATTAGATGATAAGAACTTTGTAGACACTTTATTCACAAAAAGTGATTTAATCAGATTGAATTTTCTCAAGTCTGATTTCAGCATTGAAGTGTTTGATCCTTCAAATTAAGCAGAAAAGACAGGCTAACTCAGGGTTTATAGATGACAAAGGAAAGGTGAATTCTTAGTATTAAAAAGTGTCACTTCGGGTTTTTGGGGGGAGTCAGTTGTTTTACTGCTCCAGTGCTGAGGGATTTGAAATCAAAATTTCGTAAGGACACAGCATCTATCTACCCTTTTAACCTAACAATGTTGGAAGCATAATGAAAATGGACTCCACAAGAACGTTACAGGTTTTCCTGTTGTTTTGAAATAGCAAGTTCTGGAGGGCTGTTTTGGGGGGATTTTCTTTATTTTTAAATGAGAGTGATGAAGATGTATAGCAGAGGAAGCAAATTCAAAAAGGTGGATTAAGATACTCAGAGGCATTCAGCTTCTCTGTCTTCAGCACCTGGACTGAAGTTAAAATGCTCTGCACAACTCTGTGCAAGACTGAGGAGTGGAGTTCAGTTTCAATATTAGTAAGACGGGGCTTGCCAATATGTGCTTGCTGAATGAGGTAGGTCTCCATTACCTCATTCTACACAATCCTTTTACAGATTTTATCCAACAAAGCTTTTGAAGATATATTTATCTGTAATCATATGAGAAATCTCACTTACGTTAATGACTGTGCAACAATAAAAAGTAAAAATAAAAATGATTAGTAGTCTGCTGATGATTATAAACCCGCTTCACTTCCCTTCCCCCGCCCCTTTTCCTTAGGAACTCATTACTCCAATGTTTATTTTTACTTCTGTAAATCTAAGAGTGGAAAGCTAAAGGCAGAGGTATAAAAGCAGCCACAATCTGAATGGGTGGGTATGGGATCTTTACCTATGTACATATGACATGATCCACAGTATGAATGCCACACCCAGCAGCACTAATAGGAGGGTTACAGCTCTGCTAGGTACCTAGTAAATCTGTACCTGCACAGTAAGGAAAGATTATGCAGCTCTGAGAAACCACCATCATCCTCAATCTGCCACTCCTCTCTTCCCTCAACTCCTTCTCAAAAACTCTCACCATCTCCTGGATTTACCCATTTAATTTTCCATGGCACTAAGTGCAGAACGGGTTTAAGCCCCTGAAGGCACCTGCAGGTTAATATTATGTGTCTAGCTGGGATAATGTAACTTCCAGAATCCTGCATGAATGGCCTGTGTGAAAGAGAAAAGAGAGGACACAGATGAGGATACAAGGATCTTTACAAGGAACTGAGCCCGAGAAAAAGGTGAGGGTGATTTTCATGGAGATTTCTTCTGGAGTTACCTTCTGGCTGACAGCCCATGCCAGAGGAAGAACGTTTCTGAACTTACAGCAAGAACCACCCTTTGCTGAGAGTGAAAGGAGAGCTAACAGATCCACCAATCCTCAAATCTCACAGGTTTCTCCTGTACTTGCTTCTATGTATCCTGCCTTGTGCTAGCAATTAACTTTATGTCAAATGCTACTGGTCCTGGTCTCCCCAAGGTGCCCCACAGCCCAGGTCTCTGGAGAGCAGAACTGGACTGTGCAGCTCCTGGTCTTCACAGAGCATCTACAGTTTAACCTCTCTCCTCTGGACATCAGATCAGCATCCACTGCAGCAGCAAAGCCTTAAGTCAGCATACGGTAAAGAAACATTATAAACATTACCTTGACATTTTAGTGTACACAGTTAACATTTACATTTCACACCACCTCCTATGTAAAGTCCTTCTCTCCATGCCATCAATATACCACTTTTCTTAACCCCTCCCCATCCAACACTAAGAGCCTCTTTTCTCAGGCAGGCCAACAAAACAGAAGATTTTTGGTGCTTCTGAGCCCAGCTACTATGCAGACAGAAGTGGTTAAAAATAAAAAAATTAAAAGCAGACAAATTTCCCTAACCTTCAGAACACTTAAAACCCACCTGAGTCTTTCCCAAATACCCCAGAAATGCTTTAAGCTCACAATGAGATGCTGCAGGCAATACTTCAGGGGCTACTTTCAATATTTGCTATGAACCATCTTTTGATCCTCCAGATAAGTCTTCCTAAGGGTTAATACACCAAAACAGGAAAGGAGCGGGGGGAGTGGAAAGCACAAAAGCTGTGCTTCTTTCCGTGGTATGACAAACTTTCTCTGCATCATATTCCAAAGTGTGAGATGTGCAATTTCCATTCTTAAGCTCAGTAAAAATGGCACAAAAAAGTACTAACCCTGGGAACTGCTTGATTGTTAGTTTATCAGATCAACATCAGCAAAACTGTCTTTTTATGTGCTGCTTACTTTCAAAAAACCCTACCATGCATATTTCAGTTCTCCCTCTCCACACCCCACACCCTTCTGCTGCTGTCCAGCTGGAACACATCAAGGGTCTAGAAGCCAAGTCAAATGTTGACCCCACCCTCCTCCATCCATTTTAAGGCACCTTCAAAGCCAGTACACTGATCTAGTTCAGCTTAGCCAACAACGCCAGCAAATCTGTTATTTAAGACTTTAGTGCTGGGTTTTTATAACTGCCCATTAATACAAGCTTTGATGTATGGTCAAAAAATCCAGCTGTAATGAGTTTCATCAGACTGTAGTAACCTTTCCTCAGAAGGTCTTTATTACTATACCTTCATAATCTTGGGTCCCAATACTGTTTTATAGTATCATTCTTACTGAACTGCCTTAAAAACCAACTCAGCAACACTTAAAACGTCTTGCCCCCAAATTAAAACAAACAGCCATTAATAGCTTTCTAGAAGACACTTTTGCACGTACATTTTTAATAGGAGTTCGCTGTTAAGAGTGTGCAGGCAATAGTTATGTGAACCAAAAGAGAAACCAATTTTCCTGACAAAACCCACGAGACAGGATACAAAAGGATTTTGTGAAAGGACAAACAACTTACTCTGTTGTTCCCCTTTGCAGGATGCAGCAAGGAGGAAAAAGGGAAAAAAGAGAAATATTAGACATATTTATTTTACATGCGTTCAGTCTAACTTGCACAGTTCTGGAAACAGCTCAAACCAGATGAGGAACTGACTCAAAGAACATCCACTGAATCCTTTAGTTAGACAGCTTCCAGGGGAGCACGGGGCATTCACAAAGGATTTAAAATGTTCAGTGAAGCTGTAAATTCACAGTTTTTTCAAAATTTCCTCCCTGTACAAACATTCTGATTCCACTTTTGCTTCCTCCAGTGTAAATCAGGAGCAGCTCCAGGGAAGCTGGTGGACACTAACATGAGGGAAAAGAAAATGAGGCCTGAAAGGATTTAGGGATGGGACGGAAGCCAGAGGGATTTTCGTGTGTTGGTAATATTGAACTTCCAGTACGTAAAACAACCCACTAAACATGTCTGCTTACCCTTGCATGACAGCCACTCCCTATGCCATGCCAATGAATGGAAAGTTTCATGATCCAATGCTTTTTAAAAAGCAAATATTGAACTTTTAAATTAGTCCTAAAAATAAGGAGGAGGTGGCATTAGGGGAGAGGGGAAAAGGAATGGAACGGTGCTAGCAAGGTATAGTGTGCAGAACAAGTTACGACAAACATCTGTGCCATTATTTTTTAATTGTGAGTTTTGCCATGAGCTGGCATGAACAGTGTATATTATACAGTGGGAAGTCAGCCAAAACAAACAGCAGGCTACAGTTGAGAAATACAGTCTGGAAAGGTTAGTCACAAAGTTGTAGTCATTTTTTAAAAAAGGAGGTTTTTGGATGCATCAGTCCAGAAACCCAGCAGTAAAGTCAGCTGGTAAATGGATATCCCGTTTCAAAGTGAATTGGCCACAGTATGATTTATATCAAGCAAGCTGACTTGCATATGGGTTGGAAAAATAAAAACACTGATTCATTGCTATCCGGGTGGCTGTCAAAGCCCACGTCCTGACAAAAGCAAATCTCATGGGGGAAGGAGGTGACTTGGCGAACTGCAGAAGAATTCTGGGGCTCACAGAGCAACATTGAGGGGTGATTAAAGACAGTTAACAAGAGAGTGAATATATGAACGTGAGTGTGCACCCCCGTAGACAGAGGGCCCGGGAAGGCAGGCAAAATTAAACAAAGAAATAGAGGAAGGGGATGATATCTGGCCTTTAATTTTTAATGTATTAATGAAATTTGTTTAGGCAAAAATAAAAATTAAAAAAATCAACAACCTTGGACTTAGTTTACAGGATTAAACTAGTAGTAGAGACTTCATATTAATGGCAATAAGTACTGAGCCCCATCACCACTGTAATCACAAAATTCAAAGTAGCACTGCTAAAAAAAACCAACAGAAAAATTAACACTCTTAGTTGAAATATTTGCCCCTGGTGAGAATTCAGAACAAATCTCTTTAATTCAGTAACAAATTCCTACTTTTCCTGCCACTGCAGAAGGAATCCAACTAGGGGCAACTGCGTTGGATTTTACATCCGCGTCCTTGTACACGAGCAGCAGAACTGTTAATGAAAGTACACAGCTTAGCTTTCAAATTCCAGGCTGTGCTCTGGCAGTTACAGAAAGCAGGCCAGCTTCACCACTGCAACGCTCTAGGGTTACAGCACTATTAATCTATTTTTCATTTCTAAGCAGCAGTTCTTCTGCTTATGGTGCCACAGCCTTGCATACCCAAAGTTACCAGCTGTGACTCGCACATGAAAAAGAGCGAGAAGGTCAGCCTAGGAAGGGGCTAAGGTACCTCTTTGCCTTTTTAACTCTGGGATCACAAAGCTGTGGGGAAGCACTGAAGTAAACACAAGTTGCTGCCATTTCCTGGCAGTCTCTCTTACATAAAAACACAGTCTCTAAATCTTCGAAGGAGAGTAAAAGACTGGGGAGGTGTCTCTACAACTATTTTATATTGTCAGAGGAAGGTGTGAAACTGAGCATGCACAGGATTTTAAAGAAATGCTGCTGATTTTCATTTAAGTTCCACTGAAGCTTTTCAGGTACCCTGGGCCTTGGAGCTTTTGCTTTACGAAATTCAAAACTTTAACAGCAGACTTGCAGTCCACATTTGGACCTCCAGCTCTGTAGGAACACAGTGCTTTGCAAGACTACAGTAGCATCAAGTGTCTTTCCTGCACAGCTTGATAGACTACTGGGTGAATTTCCATTTACAGGGATTTGGAATAATAATATTGTCTCTTTTTGTAATGTAAAAATAATTCTAGCTCAAAGGAGAGCTGAATTTTGACTCCTTTACTTTTGTCTTTCAAGGATGTCTCATCTTATATCTAAGACTTCTTTGACAGACTAACTTAAAAACAGAAAACATATTTTGAATGTCAAATATTTTGGGGGGGAAGGGAGAGAGAGGAAGACAGAAGAGAAGTTTAGAAAACCAACTAGTCAGTCTTGTTTAAATATAAAGTAAGAGATAATATGAATATGATAAACATGTCACAGAATACAAGATTGAGCCAGAGGCAGCAGCATGCTGGTTTGATATCATTATTACAACCTGAGCAAGAAAACAAATCAATAAACTATTTTGATCCTAGTAATTAATTAGGTAATCTCTCAAAACTCATCACTGTAAATTGACTTCTGATGGTCTTAGGTAAGAACTGATCTCCTAGGTCAAGCAACATATTGAAGAGTGATTTTTTTTTTTTTTTAAAGGTAAAGTCTTCTGCTAAATTAATATTTGACCTATTTTAAAAAATCATCATCATTGCCATCATCACTGTTTATTCTTACAATAACTGGAGAATCCAGAAGTTCAAGAATTCTCTGATTTATCTTTTGGTGGTACCCTTGAAACTTGGTATGAAGAGAGAAAGCTGAGGGTTATTTGTGTGCACACACAGCAGCTAGAGGGGATGCAGACTGCATTGTACTGGAAGTCATGGAGGTATCACAAGTATAAGGGAAATCTGAGGAACAGAAAGATGAAGAAGGTGGAAGACAGCACAAGACCCTGGACTCAAGGGGCCTGGCCTTCCCATGGAAAACAAGCAGGAAGAACAAATTCCATCAAAATCAAAGCATCATTTCTCAGAACGGATCTTCCACTGAATGAATCTAGCAGACCAGCAGATTTACTGAAAAAAAAGGTGAACTGTGCATTAGAGAAACTTTCAAAAGCTCAAATGACAGGTATTTTTGCTTATCAGCCTCCTCTCTGGATACATCTCCTCAATACTTCACTCAATATTAAATATCAAAATAACTACATCAAAAAATATGGAATGGTAGTTGGGCATATTCCATTTTCCACCTTTCTGTCTTTTCTGTTAAATTAAGAGAGACTTTTTTTACTGTATCCTGTTCAATTTGCTCCACATGATGATTAGCTGAGTAAAACTGCCTTTGGAAAGGTTTAGCATGTGTTTCATACACAAAAAACATGCAGTGAATCACTAAAATAAATATACATTATTGCCTGGAATGCTTCTGTCAGTTCTGTAATATTGAACTTGAGGGAATGAACTCTTCAAAGCACACCTTTACCTTAGAAGACATTAACAGAAACAATGAAGCTCAGGAAACCCCAAATTGCTCAATGCTTTTACTACACAGATCTAGTTAACAACATTTTGGAAGGTTTGGGGTTTTGTTTGGTGGTGGTTTTTTTTTTTTTTAAATATTGAAGTTTGACTCATAAATTGATCTTAAAATATTTCATTATGAATATTTCAAAATTACCACAGAAGAGTACAAATAAAAGGCTACTATTTCTTGAGATATCTGCAGACATTGTGTTTTCCCAGATGATACGATTATTTCTTCTGACTCAAATAGAGAAGCTACTGGAAAACTAGTAAGCTGTTTAACTTACTGAGGATTTATCAGGATAGACACCGGCTCGTAGCAGAGATGCCTTCCAGCTATCCACCTCCTCTTGGGAGTCACAGGCTAGCTCAAGGAAACGGTAATCCTTGTAAACATTCCTAGAACAAAGAGCACCACATTGTAAAACTAGCATTTTACTACTCTGTATCATGCATACGGCATTTTGAATTAAAAATCCTTTGGGATCAGAAATTACTTTGTAATTGTTTTGGACAACAGAGCTTGTGGGACAGGTGCTTGTTCAATAATTACATGGAGTACTTAAAAATATCTTAGAATGCTACAGCACAGCTCTGGAAATAATAATCATCTGAAAGCACCGTGAAACTACTTAAAATCAATTTTCCAGCTTTTGCCAAAATGGAGACCTTTTAGGAAAAAAAAAACTGTTGTCATGCAGAAGACAAACATATAAGACACGCCAACAAAACTGCATGTCTTGTGACTGCTGCTAAAACCAATAAATATCAAAATAACTAACGATGCAGCTTTTCCCCATGTTAGGTCCTTTCAGTGCATTATATACTCTTTTTAGCTTTTGGACATTACCTGTAGAAGGGGAAATTAAACAAGGATAATCAGATATTTTTAAAAAACAAAAACAAACTTCTGATGTCTGCCATCGTAGTAAGATACTCGAGTCACATTTAAATAACACCTCTTGCAGATAATTAATATAATTAGACAAATATAGAGAATGACTTAATGGAATTAAAGAGAATGGAGTAAAAATATATAATATGTAGGAAGGTGTTACTTGTAAATTCTCCAATAAACAGAACAGATTTTCCCCTTATGGTTTAGCCATTATTTTCCGAATTCAAATTCTATATACAGACCAGATTGCTGTAAATTTGTCAGCCAAAAATCTTTTTAGGAAAGGGCACAAGCTTAGCTGACAAAGGTTAGGAAACCACATTTTGCTAGATCTTCACAGTTGCACAAGAAATAATCTTCCATTGCAACCAGACTGTTTTCTTTCCTTAGCAAGCTATGGAGAAGGGGGAAGGGGGGCAGGAGGGGGGTTGCGGAGATTTCTTAACTTTTAAAGACAGAAACAATAAGGGGTTCTTTGGTTTCATTATGCAACTACAGACGTCATTTCTACCTCATATTTTGAGAAAATAAATTTGAATACACTACAGAACCAGGAAATAAAGCTGTTATTATCACTGCCTAGACAAATTTCTTTAGCATTCAGGGACCGGTGGGATTTCACCATCACACTGCTGGAATACAATGGACTTGATGTAATTCCCATTCATAGAAGTGCTTCTCCCTTACCAACAATGTTACCAGACAGCTCCTAGCCCTGCTTTTTGGGGCAGTCTCAGGAAACAGATGGGTACAAAAAAATTTGTAATTGAACAGTAAGTGTCCGTGGCTGAGCATGAAGAAGTCATGACACTTAATTGTTACTTTATCAGCTGTGAAATTACAGTATGGCAATCTCAGTATACCCACCTCTGAATAGAGGGAAACCAGGTATTTTCTGCAAACTTATGGGTGGCATTTAAAACTGCAAAGAATAAAGGACATACGCTCAGACTTCCTTATGTCAGTGACATACTCACCAATTTCAATGGCTACTGCCAGGCAGGCATGCTCATGCCCTACTCCTTGAGCATCCAGATTGGAGATACCACTGGAGCGTGCTTCAGTGCCACTCAGGGCGGTGCACATGTGTTTCTTTCCCAAAGAACCAGCCCACAATGGAAGAAAGAATCACTAAAGGGCCAGGTCCCATAGTTCACGCAAAGCCACTGACAGTATGAACAACTGAAAGGTCTATGGATTCTTTTGTTGATTAGGAATTTAAAATTAAACCTTTTTCTTCCAAATGTACTAATCCTGCCTTTCGGCAAATAATAGCCTGGATGACCCCCTCAGATGCCATTATATTGAACTGATGACAAAACACTTGAATTTTAGTCAATTTGCAATATTGCAGAACTCCAAGTCAACATTTACTGAATAAAACAAAGAACTCCAAAATAAAAAGAGAAGAAAAATGAAATCGCCAGAGAAAAAAAAATGCTTTAATTTATTGTTAGGAGAAACTTCTACCAAGATAAGTTTTTGGCTACATTAACTAAGCAGCTATAACTTTGAAGAAATTGGAAGCTGAAATGGTAAAAGGGTACTCTCAGAAAAGATGACTAAAAATAACAATAGAGCAAATAAAGGCTGTAAAACACAGCGATAGGGAAGTTCCAAAAATACTTATCTGCAAGAGCAAAACAACATGACACCAGCTTGTGAAAACATTTTTTCAGGACTGTCATGTTATATATTAAACTTTTTGGCATTTGGTGACTTGCTACATCAAGTGTAGCTGTACGAGAAGGGATTTTAGCCAACCACTTTGAACACACGAGAGCTGGCAGTCCTGCATTCCTATCTCCATATCAAGACTTTTCCTAGGTCTAGGGACACCTTATGACCAAGCAACTGATGTCTCTAGCTTTCCAAGGCCTCTCTCCCTGTAGTATCTGAGAGCTTCACCATTTAGTGTAGCTAATCATACCCCTGCTCCACCACAGAGGGAATACAGGTTTCAGCTTCACAGCATAAATGAGGAGCGGAAGGACATACGCACTGAGCCAGAACTTAGAGGAAGCTGGCAGGAGGGTAGGTAAATGGATGCTTGCCTCCCAAAGCAGCTTCCTTGCTACTAGACTCCGTTTGCCTTTCTTTCTTCCAGAAAGGCTGACAGGCACAAGAACTTTTCAAAGCGGGGTGGGGGGCGGACGGACGACACACACACCAGTGAAAACAATCAAACTTCTGAAAAGAGCGTGTCCTTTTTCTGTAACTAGTGGAATCCATCCTACAAGAATACATTAACATGTGTTACTCATAAGGAATCTGCTGGCGTCTCATGGAAAGCTGTAAAAATGTTCTTGAAAACAATTCAGATTTTCTGGTTTGTTGTCTCTTCCACTTTTTAAAATTACTGAAGATATCAGCACAGAAACAGTTACTACTCAGTCCTCACCTACTTACTCCATATGGAATACAGTGAGGTCATGTTCTCATTGTCATCTCTATAGCAGCTAAATGGGATGTTATACATCAAAGAGAATGATATAATACAGGATACCAAGAAGCAAAAAAGATGAGCTCTGAACGATACAAATCTTGTTTATATTCAGACATCTTTAAATCTAAGGGACTATAGAAACAAAACAGATACAATAAATGGGAACATGCCTAGAAGTACAATTTGTGTGCAACACTTCTCTTGAATATTTAACATTTTAAAAATGTGAACACATAAAAGGGGAAGCTGTGTGCAAAGCTATATGCATATACCCCATCTGCCTCTGCTGGTCCTCCTGTAGAATCTCATAGTTGTAATTTAATAGCCTGCATGGTACCGGAAAATTTATCTATAGTGGCATTACTGGAAATTAACATACTACTACTTTTTTCCCTGAGTGAAAAATACAAAAGGGTACCATTTGTTATCTGCAGGTTTTATTATACCTTAGATAAATAAACCTCAAGGACTGCATTCCAGAAAAAAAACACAACATAATTGCTTATGGAGACGAACAGACAATTGGACAAAAAGCATTATTTCTGATTCCGGAATGGTTCCACACTCAGGACATACCTTCTATAGGCCAGGCCCTTTACTTGAAAGTCCAGCAGACACTCAGCTGTAACTTTGCTTGCCCAACAACTTCTTCACTTTATTATTAGCTTTGTTTCCAGCATACTGGATTCCTTTCCCCCATGTATTTCAGGGCCCAAAGTGAATTTTCTAATACAGAAATTCCTTTATGTTATCCATAGGTATTTTTTTAACCTCTCCCATCACCAAAGAATCCTAACATGAAAATGCAGGAATGGAGTAAGGTATTTGGAAGAGTACAAGAGTAAATGGAGAAGTTCCAGGTAAGTTTTAAGACAGTCCAGCTGAGAGTTACTGAGATTCCTGTCGCAATAGTCCTGAAGTCTGGGCTGTCAACATTGCATAGAGAAGGTTCGATTGCCTACAAAACAGCAGAACTATACAATCCAGGACCAACAGGTGAATAACACACAAGTGAAAATCACAAAAAAAGAATTTTCTAGTTGCCCACTACAGTGAAGGCTATACCAGTAGGTCTTCCTCTGCAGCAGTTGCACATCGAAACTGCTTGCTATCGGAAGCAGACTCAACCGCTGGGCCTCAGGATGCATTGTTTCCTAATACTAAGGTTAAATATTTATCTCTCACAAACCTGGAAAGTTTTTGAGGGCAACCACTGCAGACACATTATGCACATAAACATTAATGCATATCCACATATTAACCATATGCATAGACAGCTTTTAGATTGAGTTGCAGCTGGAACATTTCAATAGACAAAGATGCACTGTATGTAAACGGTAATTTTTTTTCATATATAGAGAAAATACAAACCACGATTAAGTGAAAATTCATTTATGCTTGCCAATATAGGAGGAGACAGAACACCAATTACAGAGCAATAATATTAGTGAAATTTTTAGAATTGTGCATATAAGCGATTTTAATGCTCCAAAGGACACAAAATTACCTTTAACTTAAGCAGTCGCACTGAAACAAGCAGAGTTACTCACAGACTGCAAGATAAAGGAATACCTTGTTTCACAGGGACTTCAAACAACTGATAAAAGATGATAAGCTATCATCTCAAACTTTTTTGGTAAATGTTTGGTCTTTTTATTAGGATGCAAGCAGAATTAAAATGAACATTAAAAAATCTAGAACTAAATGCAAATAGACCCAATTTTATCCCATTAAAAACGCAAAAGATTCAATTCTTAGATATTTCTTATTTGATTGAAATTTAAATCATACAGTTTCATAAATCGTCATCTAAAACGAAAAAGGGAGAAAATAACAGAATCCAAATACTCCAAATATACATGCATAATTGAGATGAAACTTCATTGTATGTTCTCTACTTGTTCAACCTGCAACTCGACTGTATACATTCTGCTTATTCAACCTCAGTCTTAGTCTACCATTTTAGACACCTGTAATTCCACAACGGCTGGTTTGAATGTAAGCACTATTTTTCATACAAGAAAGCTCTACTAGAAGCTCTGCAAATCATATATTTTAAAGAAACAAAACTGACCATCTGCTCTGAGTTAACAGCAATGACTAACATTTTCTATCAAGGCGTGCCATTTCAGATCAGTCCAATGTGAATGCTAATTAAAATTAATTACACGTCTGAAGATTTTTTCTTAATATCCTGAAAAGCCAAACAGACAATCTCTGAGACAATGTCATGAAATAATAGCACTTAAGGATTTTACCACCTCACTCATGTAAGTGGTCTCCCAGAAGTATAGGGATCTCTTCAAAGTTCACATGCACAAATGCATACACAAACCCACACAATTTTAAGGTGAAAATTAACAGAAGATATTCTGATCAGTACATAGTCAAGCCTGGACAATGAAGTATCCAGAGTTCTGTATGTGATCCAGAACAGAAAGGCAGCCAAAACTAACCTCACATAGTTACTAGTCTCCACTAGTAACAGGAATTGGCACTAAAATATTCCGTAACTCCCTTGAGAAAACAGTTTGATCATGTGGCCTGTGCTGGGGCCACACAGATGCAAAAGCTGCTCACAGCTGTCGGTCCCTCATCACACATGGAGAGAGAACATCTACTCCAGTCCTGTGCTCCTCTAGATGGGACAGTGGGACCCAGACCTTACTGGGTCACAGCGAGCAAGCAAGGTTAAGCTGTCCTGCAGGCTGAGTCAAGTTTACCAGTCATGACTTAGCCCATGCTTACAACATCCGTGTCTCTGGTACGTGCCACCAACATTTCAGATCCCACACAAGCACTTAGGGAATTTTCTTGAAGCACAGTATAATTATCATATTTAAGGTATGGGTTTGGCACTGCTGTTTCCTTTCCCTGAGAATCCCTTTTTGCTCTGTAATACCAGTTTTAAACCTCAATACCTGCACCACTCATCCACTATACTACGATACAGTGTTTTATTTATCATACAAAGAATTCTTGTCAGTAATGACAAAAAGGAAATGTTCTAGGGAAAAAAAAAACCGAAACTTCTTTTTTTAGAATAAAGGAATGGACTTGGGCAATAAAGGCTAGTTTTCCTTTGGTTTGTTTATTTTCCCTATTCTTTAATATTGTACTTACCAACATCTTAGAAGTTTGTTTACAAACATTACCAGGTTTTTCTGGATTAAATTTGTGGGTTTTTTTTAATTAAATAGATTCTCATTCTTCCATTTCTAACAGAGAGGGTTCTGAATAGCTTACAGTCCAGCTCTTCCTGGGGCTTAGCTTTCTGAGTAATTAAAAAATGGTAACTAAACATACATCTCATCTCAGGCTTTCTCCTTTAGCCTGGCTTCCATCCAACACCTCCTCTGACCCGGTCTCCTTTCACTAGTTCCCTTTATTTTGGCTCTTGCCCAAT
The DNA here is from genome assembly GCA_009806455.1 of Tetrax tetrax. NCBI lineage: Eukaryota > Metazoa > Chordata > Aves > Otidiformes > Otididae > Tetrax > Tetrax tetrax. The sequence continues at coordinate 138,571 of WHYT01016460.1, read as the reverse complement.
TTCCCTTATATATGGATAGCAGTTAACCAGTTGCTGTCCTTAAGAAGAAATTCAGTACTTAAAGCTCTAGTGCATTTGGAGTCCCAGAGAAGACTCGTGCTCCATCCCCTTCTAAAGCAACATGCAGCCAACAACATGCACCCAAAATCAATACTGTCATACCTTTCACGTAGTAGACATAGCATACTTTCCTGGGTCCTACTAGACAATACAGCAATATAATTTCTGACAGTCAGTGTACTCAGGAATCAGTGGCTAAAATTTATTATCTGGCCGTTCTCTTTCCAGTCCTATTGTGTGCCCTCAAAACTTACTTTTGATTGCTCTTCTCTTGACATTCATCTGTTTCTCAGATTAAGAATCTGTTTCTACAATGAGCCTGCCCCAGACAGTCAGCTCTCATGCAAGGATGGTGGGTTTCGTCACACTGCTTCCTGATTGCTGAGGTACATTTATCTCTCAGGACCCTATTCTTTTGAAGGCAAACAGGAACAGTTCTGTGCTTTGAACTTCTTCCTCACATCCCCCTATTACACAGAACCATTACAGTGAGGAAAGAAACACTGTTACTCAGTTTCATCTGAATCCTGCTTGGGAAAGAAAGTAAAAGACAAGGAAACTTGGGGGGATATTCCTCTGCAAGGAAGAGACAATTTCACACACTGGTTCTACTTCTTTGGCTCCAAGGAAAGGAATGAGTCTGAAGAGGAACAGGGCTTCCTGCATAAGGACTACTGATAAAGGACTCTCCATCATGTAACTCTTCCTTATTGTATGGTTGCTACTATAGTACTGGTAGGAAAGGCTTGAAAATTCACCAAATCAAACACTTTAGCCTACTACCATTTTATAACCTCAAAAATCTTTACCTAGTAGAATCTCCTCTCTCACAAAAGAGAAATAATTCATCTCTCCAGACTTGGAAAAGAGATAGAAAGGAAGCTTTTTCTCTGCTTGTAGCAAAATAAGAGAGTTTTTACTCATCATTCCTCCTTTACTTAAAAGAGTAGTAGTAGTTACATGGGGTTGTAATACAGTAATATGATGTATTGACCAGTGAACCAGGAAAAAAGTGCAACTACTCTACTGCAAAGGCAAAGGACTACTTTAGAATGACACAGAATCTAGTAAAATAGTGCCAAGTGGATCCTGTAGTCAACTGGTCAATATCAAGAGAAATAATGACTGCTTGGCTTCTTAATTAGGGGAAATGGACCATTGCATAGATCCTAAAGGGAAGGACATTTAAGACTACAGTTCTTGTCCCAGACTACAGGACCTAGCTAAAAGAAAAAGCACCAATCAGTGAATAATTTTTACAGGAAATACATGGGGAATAGGCAAAGTGTTTGGAATGAAATCCTAGCAGGAAAGTAAACTTTCTTGGATGTTCCTGAACTCTGCACAAGAGCCTTACACGTTTATCAATGAGGACGTCACAGGTTAATGTACTCTATGTAAGCACATGAGCTGACAAAATCCTCTCTCCTCCATTCTTAGTTCTGCCTAAGAAAGTCAATCAGTGGCTACATCTACACAACTTCATGTTATATTCTACTGCAGTACTGCAAACATTAGGTTTTTCCCCTCAGTAAAAGTATTTGAAAATAATGAATATATTTGATCTCTCTTACAGTCTAAAAGACTTGCCAGCAGTTTACTATGGAGGAGAAAAGGATGGTCAGCACAAAATAGCACTCACTTTCTTGACAGCTTTAGGTTTAGACACATACTGCTTGACCCTGCAGCTCAAATTCAGTTGCTTAAAGGCACTCATGTAGACGGAGGAGGCCAAAAATGGTCCAGGAGTCAAAGGACAGTCACTCTAATACACTTTGCTTTAATATCTAGTACTGCTAAGGTAAATAAACAAGAGGAGTCCACCTCCCAACGTCTTCTCACTATATAGATAAGTCCACTCAAAAACTTTAAATAAATTATTTAGTTTGCTGAAAAGCAAAACTCAGCCTCCCATTCTTTAAGCAATACTATATATATTTCACACCAAGAGTTTTCCTTTCCCCCTACCTTTTAAAAAAAATTAATTAGAAAGGAACAAGAAAAGAATTTAATTATTTCACAATGCAGCCTTTTCATAAACATACAATTATGTTCATTTCATGAGAATTTATCTTCACTGTGAAATCAATCGTCACAGTCTCCATTTACTATACATTACTAAGTCACATTTGATTCCTGTCAGAGAACTGTTGACTTCTGCAGTAAATCAAAATGACAGATACTGTTCGTTTCCTTCTGCATCTATCCCCACGCCTCAGCTAACTCAAGATGGTTTTTCCTTCTATGCAGTGAAATGAGCATTTTCCTGGTAACTATATTTCAGAACTGGAAAGGTTTTCATAAATGGAAAAAATGCCGTGCATAATCCAGGAAACTATTGAAATGTACAGTATCAGAAACATATGGCTGTAGCAAATACCTATGCAGTGAGGGTCTGGGAATGAAACAGAACAAGCTTATTAAAATTTTTCTCCTAAAGGGATTTTGCTTGAAAATTAAAATACTTTAATTGAGCTTTAGGAAAGTTTGCATTGTTGATTTAAAAAATACTGCAGATTACGGGTGAAAAAAAAAAAAAAAAAGATACAGAATACTCTCCATGCTATCATGGAAGCTGGAATGGATGATTTTGCCTTTGTTCTTTAATGATCTACATCTTAAATAGTAAAATGGTTCCATAACCAGAACCCTCAGTGGGCAGACTCAGAAAAAGAAAGCTGATTTATTTCTCAATTGCTAAGGTTTTTTTAATTAAAAAAAAACCAAACACCATTCTCCCCTTCCCCTCCCCAAAAAACCAACAAGAAACTAAGTTTTACATGAATTTTGAAAAGCAAGCCATTCACACACACACACACACACATTCAAAAGCCAGAAATGAATGGATTAGCATAAACTAAAACAACAACGAGACTCCTTATTTCGACAGATCATAGAATCATAGAATGGTTACCTATTCCCTGTTTCACTTTCTCTGAGAGTCTGGCATAGGAAACATAGTCCTCAGCTGAGGGCCAGATCATTTTACTCAAGCTGCAATATCCCTTCTTCTGCTGACACAATCTATCAATTTATGAAACAGTGGAAAGTATATTAAACTTATTTTGACCAATTTGTGTCAGCAGGTAAATTTTTAGAACTATTGAAAATCATGTGGTTCATAGTAAGATAGGAATTGCTGTTGTAATTAGAATTCAATAAATACTTATTCAAGAACAAGTTCAGCCGCCTTTTAAGCTGGAAGACTCTCTTCATAAACAGCCTCTCCCAAGGCAAAGTTGTTTCATCACCTTACCACTGTCCCATCATGTCTTAACATGCTCATATAGCCATAAGGATGTTTTTAGAGCAGCTTGCAGATGCTGGAGGGTCTACTCACAGCCCAAATGGGCAGGGTTATTACAGATATGGCAAACATTTTAGACATTTGATTTTGAAATCCTTGCTGTTCAGTGTGTACGAAGATCCAGGGAAAATGTGAATGGGCAGCTATGTAACACCCAAATAAATCCCAAACTTGCCAATGGAAATGCATGCTCCTCTTGGATTTTCACAGCAGTTCCGTGATTAATATTTAAGATGACGAAAATATTCAAAGCCATTAGCCAACACAAAGGAGAAACAATAAGCTAAAATTAACAGATTTCTCATGGAAGAAACTTAATATGTGCAGCTGGTATCAAGCAGCAGGACAAAGTTATTTTCTTGACTGATGTACATGCAATGTTGGGATGATTCATGCATATCTGTAGCAGAATAATCAGAATTATATTAATTTCCAGCATCTGAAGATCATTTATGTTTTTAAAAACATGAAAAGTTTTTCAAAGCTTTTTTCTCTGCTCCAGAAATGCAAGTGGTCAAGTGTTTGAAATCATATTCCCAGCAAATATGTGTGTGACATACTTTCAAAGGGCATCTCCTGGCAGACAATGTCCACATGGAGGCTAGCTGAGATGTCAGCAGATGTAGGGAAAGCCTTTATGGGGTAGTTCAGAGCGAGACTCACATTGCGTCCTCATGTTTCTGGGGCCAGCAGAAACTTGACAGCCCAGAAATCCTGTGCTTTGCTTTTGCAGGAGGGAGGGGCATTCCTTGCTTCTGAAAGGACTATTTCTGGCCAGTTCAGGAGCAACAACAGCTGGCTCTGCAGGGAGCCACATCCAGCCCTCGTCATCTTGAACAACATCTGAATGTATTGCCAAGTTTTGGTGATGGAAGAGGAGAGCGGGTGTGAAGGAACTTAGCAGAACAGAAGATGAAAACAAAGGCATCTATCCATGCTACCACTGCAATTAATTTTACTTATTTTCCTGACAAAGAACTTACAGAAATTGCACCTTATCTGCTTCCACGGAGACAGCTGCAAATGCAACTCTTCAGTAAAAAATAAAATAAAATAAAATGTACAGGTCACTTGTATATCTTTTAAGTGTTGTCATGTTTCTTTGACTTATTTGTGCACAACAATCTGAATTGGCTGTGCATCAGAAGTAGGCTCCCATAGAGTAACCACACTACTTAAATCAGAGGATGGAGTCTAAGAGGAAAAGTATGAGCCAAATACTATAAAACAGAGATTCTAATTAATTAGGGAGGCAGAGGAGTCTCATTTGTTCTTCACTCAGCAGTATTTAAACCCAAACAAACAATAGAATGACTCCCAAGATTACAGACAGGCAAGATTTTCCACTGAAGAAAGTGAAAAGCAATGACGCTTTTGTGATTTACACCAGTTGAATCTGGTCACAAGGTACAGAAGTCATTAATGTTTTGGTAAGCCTAGGTGATTGCCAAACAAAACAAAAATAGGATCAGGAGATGATTATTCAGCCATACAGAAGAACCAGATGACTAATAATGGAGCTGTTTCACCCCATGAGTGGCTAGGAGGACACTAACTTTTCACCCCATGGTTATGCAACAGCAAAGAAGCAGATAAATCAAGAGTATAAAGATCTTTGTTCACACAACATAGTGGAAATACCAGAACTGCACTCCTAGTTATTAAAATGCTCAATTAGATACAATTTTATAGAAGTAGCTGCAGAATAGCACATTTTCTTACCTCTGCTCTGTATTAAACAATGCAAAGATATGTTTGCTGGACATGAAACTCTTTTCAACATCTCTCACTTTCAAGTTGTCCAAAGGAAGCATATACTTCTTCTCTTTTTCCTAGAAAAACAACCAAACAGATTAAAACGACACTAAATGACAAGTCTCAAAGAAGCCTGATCTCAGGAAGCTGTTTAGTTGGTAATGCCTTCAGTACATTTATTATTGTGAGGGAATATCCAGAAGTGAAATGTCTGCTTATCTTTCATAGACACACCTGCAACAGAAATGAAAACTCAATTCCAGTTCTGTTTTTCACAGACCCTTTAAAAATATTTCCTAATAAAAAAAAAATCCACCCCAAACACGTAAGCATCTACATCTATTATTCTTAATTCCTCTGAATTTTAAAAAGAAAAGGGTCAGACTTCACTAAAATGAAATTATCTAATCAATGCAGAACTCTTCTACCTTGCCTGTACAGCAACTGGAGTAACCCGTGACATAAAATTCATCTCTGTCTAGAATTACTACTATTCAGTATTCAGAGATGGCATTTGATGATCCCAGGGATAAATTTTCATTCTGCCAATGGAAAATACAAAAATCATACAAATCAATCAAAATATTACCATCCATCAAGGTTATATATATACACCATATGCAAACAAAACTAGAGTTTCATCTAACCATTTCTCCAACCCGAGAACTAATTTGCAACTCCTTTTGCATTTTCATCATGTCTCTCATTTACAGCACATTATCATTTACACCATGATCACTAGAATTTCACCTTTTCCAGGTTTCTTGCTTCCTGTCACTCCAAATTAAGGACTAGTAATGCTCTCAAGCTACTTTATGATGTCAGAACAAAAAAGCCCTAATATTATTAGCTGTTCCCACTGAAGTCCTTCGTACTGATGGATAAACCAGGGCAAACCTCTCCATCTTGCTTTGCAAATACACCTGATGCTAAGTAGAAGAGATCCAAAGACAGGAGGGGCAACACTTACATCCTCATATGTCCCCATTCTGGTTTTGCAGATCACGATAAAATTGTTGACAAGGGTGCTAATGCAGTACAGAGTTTAACAGCCATCAAAGGCCACTAAGGTACTGTTAAGGCTGGTGCCATTACCTTGGAACCAATGGAGTGGGGAAAGGATTTATGTCCTGAAATTTGTGCAGCGGATACCAAATGAAGTTCTCATGAATTTGAACTTCAACTATCCAATGCCCCAATGGAAGTTCAATAAATCACCAACGTTAGAAAGCTTAGGACTTCTTCACAGTCCCTTATTTGCCAATATGAACCAAGACTGGCTAGTCTCTGCCTAGCCATCATGAGCACCAGTTGTAAAGCCATTGCACTTACTGGAGAACTGGGACATCACTTACAGTGGTTGGCTCAAGTAAGAAATATGCATGTGATAATAAAACAGGGCAAAAGGATAAACTAAACTAGGATCCATTTTTTTAATACATATTTCCCAGAAGAAATACACAAAAGTAACTTCCACCATGCAGAACTGGAAGAAGTCCTAGCGAGACTGTGATGTGTGTACTGTGAGGGCAGATGCAATTCAACTTGGCTAAGCTTCAGCAGATTGCAAAACCAAACTGGAAGAGAATGTACCTAAGACTGAAACTATAAAAACACGGTGATGTGTCCAACAACGGCTCACTTTCCTAGACAGCTTCATAACAGGCCTCAGTAAAGGAAAAAGCATATTTCAAAGGCCCTTCTGGAAAAGCATGGTTTTTACTGCCTTGTTTTGTTGAATACAAAAGTTACCAAATTCAGTGTTAGAGTATTACATTAAAAAGTACCTAACGGATTTTCAAACTGCCTCTAGCTTGGCCATCCTGGAAATTATATTACCCACAACAGATCAACTACAGGTACATTTTTTTCACACTCTCATCTAACACCAATTCTGATGAAGGAGTCTAGTTCTGTGCTAGTCTACAGCTATTTATCACAGTTCATATTTATATTCTGCTTCCAGGGAATTTATACTCTCTGAACCTTTGGGGTTCTCCCTGAAGGGAGAGTATACTGTCATCCATTCTGTAAGTATTACCACTGAGATAAATAAAACTAAGCAAAGTAAATTAATAATTTACCAATAAAAAAATAATAATAGTAAGTGAAACTAAAGAACTTATTGATCAGATATTTATGTATAAAAAAATAGAAGTACACATCTAATACGGATTTTTATTGGTATGATGTGTTTTGATATTAGAAACTTATGTCCTCAATAGTTCTGGTAGCATTTAAAAGGCAACAATGTGTTAGCTTTGCTGCCCTGACAAAATGACACACACTTGAAATATACCCTAGAGTACAAATTCAGGAGAACACATGTTAAACTTTGTATTAAAAACAAAGACTTTTTTCAGTTGAAAGCTGGACTGCATAGTAATGCAAGATACTTTGTTTTCTATTTCAAACATTTAAGACAAGTTATGTTTAAAAAAAAACCCCAACATTTGGGCAGAAATACCAATGATATTTATTCTACTTTAACTAGAAAAAAACTAGATAAGCTCAATTAAGTACTTGAAACTTATCTTTCACTATTACAGAATATATTTATACGGATTTACTATGAAATTACCAGAAATTTAAGAAGTTTCTGATGAAGTGTTTGTTCTGACAGACACTATTTACTAATAAACCAAGCAACCACAGATGAGTAAAAATAGAAACCAATTGAAAAACTATACCAAGAATCTGATTGTCTAAACATAAATTCCACAAGCAGAAAAGTTTTATAAATGTTTGATGCCCAACTGTGAGAAAGTATTTCTTCTGTAGCCACCAGGAAAAAAGGAAATGCCTACTGAAGGCTAAGAAGTGGTTGGTATTTACATGGCCTCCTACCCACACACTGAGACAGAGCAGTTTCCAAGAAAGGGAAATCACAGGGTGCCAACGCTTGAAGTGAACACAGACAGCATGTGACATATGGGAGACTGGGCCTAAATACTGCTTAATTCCAGGAGAAATGCAGCAAAACTCATAGTAACTTCCTCACCGCCCAAACAAAGAGGATGGGCACTCTCACCCTCAGCTGCCTACCTCATTCTTTGCTTTTGCTCATAGGTGGACAATATTGATTATGGGTTACAAGTTATGAAATCTTATTACTGGAATGGTGAATAAGTGAATTAACATGACAGACTAGTCTGCGCAAAAGGAGACTGAGCACCTGTTTGTTGTGTTCGGTTGTTGTATTTCCTAATAAGCTCGTAAAATAAAGTTTAAATCACAGAGTACATTGTCCTGTAAATTTGAGAGATATATTGACATATGGTGGGGTAAAAAGCTCCAGCCAGGACTATCTGTGCATGTTTCCCATCCTGAGAGGCTGACAGCCTAAGAAACAGGGAATGTACGAAGCCTGGGAGGAATGGGGCTAGGCACACTTCTATGAGTGACGACATGCACATAACTGTGGGTCCAGTTTGTCTCCCTCAGCATTTGTTCTTTTTTATTTATAGATTTTTATTTTTAAGCAAAGAACTTAAGCGTGACATGAGGGGAAAAACCAGCACATGCTGATCTCACGTAGAGACTTTGCCTCTTTTTTTCCTGTGCAGTGTAGAGGAGCAGAAGGAAAAAGTGGCAGGCAGTGTGGCCCATTCCTGTCTCTGTGACATGAAAAAAAAAAAAAAAAAATCCCCATAATGCACCTTAGAAAAACAAACCAACCTGCTAGCCTGGGGAGGCATTCCCACCCTTGAGACGATGTTTCACTACTCATGGGCATAAGTAGCACTCACATCCTTAATGGACTAGTTCTGTTCTCTGACAGGCGAGTGAGCTGCCAGGAACTGACAGCATGATGTAAATATGCCATATTACAACTGCCCCTGTCTTCTGCAGTCTTTAAATGTATTAAAAATAAATACTGCCAAAGTCCAAAATGGCACAAGGGATGCAAAAAATACAACAGCAGCTCCCCTCCCCGCAGCAAGGTCTCAGCCAGCACTTCCAAGCTAATGAACTTCATTTTCAGCTGGAGGCAGAAATCATTCTCTGCTGTTGGAACTTTGTAGGCTCCATCAGATCAGCAAAAGAAGAAACCTTGGACACAATGTCAGCTAAGTGGATTATAAGGGGAAGAGAACTCCTTCACTTCAAAGAAAATATATTGTTAAATTAATTCAGCTTCTTCCAGTTATAAAAGGTAATTCTTGTTTTCATTTGTTACTTCGAGATGGCTACTGCACAACAGCATGCAGGACAAGCTGTACTCCCCATTTCATATCCTGAGGAACAGAAGCAAAATTCTTGCAGGACAATTCAAATATATGATGCTCAGATTCTGAAAGACAGGTCTGAGCTTGAGTGTTGGCCTAATCACACTGTCAACTACCTCATAGGGAATTGGGATGGTTTGCTCACCACTTTGTAATGCTTTTTAGAACACCAGCTTCCAATTGTCTATGGCGATTGTGGGGATCACAAGTTCAAAGAAGTCAAGCTCCCAACTGGAAGTGCAGGCCACACTAGAAAAGTTGGAACAAAGGCTGGTTTACAGTAGGATTCATTCTGTTCATAATTTGTATTGAAAGTACAATTCTCAAGAGTAATTACTGCACACTGATAGCAAATATAGGTATCCATGAAACACCCCTACCATTAGTATAGGGCATTAATGAGGCAAAACAGTGAACTACTTTAAAATCATAAACTCAGGAAGCACAGCCTTGAATTCAAGCTTGGGAAGAGCAGATAAAAAAGTTGGCATATCTGCCTCTGAGCTAGATTTCCAGACTGGCACTGTACTACTCTCTGTATTTGTTTCCGCATCAGTAACTGAGGCCTAATACTTATCTGACTCACAGGCATCGTGCTAGACCTTGTTTTTGTGAGCTGCAGGGTTTGTGATGGCAGGGCACGTTAAGGTATCCTGCAATCAGGGTGCTAAAATGCGTAGGTGGAACACCAAAGCCGAGCAACTACTTGGCAAAGCAGTTAAGTAGCAAAGGCAGAAAATAATACCAAAATGAAGATGTTCTACAGTACTATACGTTTTCAGATGGCTGGTTCACTACCCCCATTTTACAGACAGAAGCAGATACAAGCAGCAGCGGCTTGTGAACCTGCTGAGCCTGAGTGGTCTATATTAAAGAAAGAAGAAGAAAAAAATAGTGTAAGGAAATGCTGGTGCTGGGCTGAAGCTATGACTGTTTACTCCTGAAAAGGAAAGGCTCAGACTTGTTTACACCTAGGAGCTGCTGTCACTGTCAGTGCAAAATAGCCTACTCAGTGGCATTTGTTCAACATGTAAAGTATTAAGATGCCTCATAGCAACTTTTATAATATTTAAATCAATATCCATGAGTTAACCATATTCTAACTTTAAATATACCCAAGATAATTTTACTGTGTTTCTACTTCAGTTTATGTTTCTCTCTCAGTTTAGAAAGCCACACAGCATCTTAACCATGATCTCTGCTTTACCACACTTGGCTTTAATGCATACTCTGAAAAATGAAGCATGAGATACCTTCATATTACTGCAAACTTTCTAAGAAAAACAAGGCAAGTTATTTTATTACAGACAGCTTAGCAATGTGGATTCAGGCCTGAACATGCTCCTGGGTACAATGGTAGAAAACAATTCTAAACTGTCTATAAAATGAAGAAGGAGCTGCTTTAACAGAAAAACAATGCATACATAACATTAACATTTTAATGAAAAGAATATGTAATACACTGACGATGACAAGACCATGTTTTTTCCACCTAGGCACCTCTCCCTCCAGTCTTCTACCATCAGCTCGTACGTGGTTTAAACTGTTGATAATATAGCAGAGAAGCCAAGCACTTTTCCAAGAGTTACTTCCCTTCGACTACTGAAACCAGATTCAAACCACCATAGATTCTGATTCTTCAATAAAGTTAGGCACACAGGCATCAAAAGAAGCACTCTCATATGTACAAATGATTCATTAAGTGCTCAAGGGAAAGTTTTCAGGTAAAAAACCTTAGGCAAAAAAAAATGAAAAATTATCATCTCACTCCCTGAGATCCCTCCACACGCAGGTGGATTTCACTGTCATGATGCACTACCATTCACCTTCCTGCTCTGCTGTAACCATGTGCCAGAAGAACTCTGTAGCTGTGCTACAGCACAGTGGATGTACATTACCCAGAGAGCAGTTTTATTATATGTATCTATACTGACAGAAATAATCCAGAATAACATATTAGGGAACTGTCACATATAGGCATATATATAATTAAATACCAACAATAACAAGAAAGAACCATTACACAACATATAAGAGAAACAATTCTAGGACAATGCTACAGAAAAAAATGTGAGCTCCAAATTGAAAATCTTAATACGACAATAGCTTAGGGTGGTAAGTCAGACTATTAGAAGAAAGGAGCACATAGTGCAGAGCAGAAATACCAAATCTTATATTCTCTCATTGTTACAAGATTTTTACCCTCTGCCATGGCAGAGATATTGAGTTCCTCATACAATTCAAAGCTCAAAATGCCAAACCTGAAGCTGCAGCTTGCAGTGATGCAGCACGCAGTAGAGCAGAACCTCACAGCCCACCTGCTCAGATTTGGGCAGCCCTGAATCACTCCTTCTACTTGCCTGGGGGAGAGGATGGGCACAGCACACCACAGCGAACAACCAGAATCCTTGGGGAGTGCTGTGCTGAGCAACCAAGCTGGTCCTTAAGCAGAAGGTAAGAAACCCGCTGCACCAAGCTAACTCCACGTGGTTACTGCTGCACAGAAGTCCCCATGTTATGGTACCCAGATAAACAGCTTTCCCATTGTCTATCTCTCATTTCCCTCAGTAAAGAGGGGTGGCTGAGCAGGCATCCCATTGTATTAGTGCAGACTTGGAATGGCTGGATTAAAAAAAAAAAAAAAAAAAATTTAAATGTAGTTATTTCACTGGTATTCCCTGTGCCTTTACATAATCAGTGCATCAAACAGAAGGGTAATAGTTTCTGAAATATAGAACAAATTCAACATGATTTAAGATTGTCCCTCTTCAAAAGAGGTGTTTATTATCACAGGTGGAAGGGCTGGTCTTTCACTGGTCTGTGCTGTGGGGATGTGCTGTCAGTAAAAGGATCAACCTGAGAAAGGGCCTGATGAAGAGGAAATCTCTGTTTAGCTCCTATTAGTTAGGATCTTGAAAGGTCATTTTGAATTTGGGAAATCTTTTCTGGGAAACAAGCCAGCAATTCCTCTGAACCAAAGTGGTGCTGGCATTTAAAATTGAAAGAAAGTCCCGACTGATGAGCCAGTTGACAGTCTGGAAAAATTCTGCTGGATGCATCTAGTGGCTGCTCTGAAGGTAGAGGAGAGGGGGGGAAAAAAAAAAAAATTCCTTTGACCTTTTTATCCCTTGTAATGAAGCCTGCTTATGACAGGTTGTTTTTCTCTACTGGTGCTCAAGTTTTTATTTTTTCACTCTTCACCTACTGCAGATCATCCAACAAACACATTGGTTTGTGGGAGTGACAGTGCAGGACGAAGGGCCTTGGTGCAGCACTTGTGCTGGCAGAGGGCACAGTGACAATGACATACCAGTTCCTGGGAGATCTGGCTTTTCAGCTTGGTACAGCTTTTCATTCATAAAATTTACTATTTTGCTTTTACCTAGAAAAATATTTTCATATATATGTACACACACACACATATATATGTTTTGGTGGTGTGGGGTTTTTTTTCTTTAAAGAAGAAACATAATTCCTGAAACCTATTGTGCAGCTCAGATTTCAGTCCTGAGGAGCTGATGGTCTGGGTGGACAAACCTCTTCAGTTCTAATGACCTCTCACATTAGGAATACTCAGTTAAGATTGAAAAAAAAACCATAAGTTTAACAGTAATTTCAGCTTCCTAGACTCCCTTAACTTGCACATTAAGAAGAGAGCCTCTCATTTATAAGCCTCCTAAAATTTCCTGCTGGGTACATGAAGATGATACACATTTGCTATGGTACCTTTTTTTTTCTCCTGGAAAGCTATTTCTTAAAACACTTCTAGCTTTTGAAGGCATTTCATTTTCTATAAAATGAATCCTCAAAAAGCTCAAACTTAGGAACTCACCAGATATATTTATTTGGGTACCAACTGAAGTATCTGGAGAGAGACTCTGTTTCTAGATACTTTGTGTGCACGCATGTGTATGCATGAGTGTGGAAAAAAAAATCCTTCTTACTAAAATCAAAATGATAAATATGCAATTACATAATTATGTAAAATATTAAGCAGGATTTTCCTGAGGCAACACATCTGTCTCTGCAAGACTCCTGAAGATGCAACAAAATACACACACACAAATTAGTTCATGGCATTTATGCTACCCTACTTGCTTGTTATCATTAAAAGCTTTCAGACAGTAATCAATTTCACTGCAGTGGAGATTACTGCAAAATGCATTAAGAAGTTCACGCCTGTGGCAGTGGTCACTGAAAATATTTTGGAAAGCATCCCAGAAGTATAAGACTTTTTCCAGACATCCGAGAGAAACTGCTATGACAGAGCTTCTGGTGTCAAGTCTTCTCCCCTAACACCCCTCCTTTTTTTTTTTTTTTTTTTTTTTTTTTGAAAGGTGCATTTTAGGGGTTTTTTTTTCTTACTTTAAGTTTTTTTTTTTAAGCAAGCCAAAATATTTGGGTCATGGAAAACATTAACTTCTGAGACAACTGTCTGAAGGTATCCGCTTCCTTCCTCTACATAATATGTATAAATATACTCTGGCTTCTTAATTTCATCAAAGAAAAACTGTTGAATTGTAACAAAAGAGTGAGAAAACCACCTGCATATGCTATCATAACAACATTTCTGGGTTTTTTTGTAAAATAAGTAGCCCTGAGGATGTTCCTATATTAAGTAAACAAAGAAAATTGAATAAATCATAATCATCAAGACCTATTTCTACTTTATATCAAGAACATTACCTTCAAATGCTAAGTGACATATGCCATCAAATCTTGAAGGGAGTGGGTTTTGAAACACGTCTGAGACTTTGGCAAAAGATATCCTAAGATAATTATAGTGATGTACAGGAAAATCTGTAATCTTCTGTCCTTGGAAATTAACAGCTATTAGATTGAAGCCAGCTTAGAGCCATTAATCGGGAAGACTGTTTCCATGAAACTGTTCCAGACTGAAACACTCCTGAAGCTCATACTCAAAGCCGTTCCTCAAACTAACCTTAAGTTGTCCTGGATTGCAACCCTCTAAATACAGAAGTCGCTTCTCAATGTACATCATCTGCCCCAGCAGGCACTTGAATTTGAGCGAGGACTGCAGACTTTCTTAACTGAACTCAGAAAAAGGAAGCTGACAAGGACAGGCATAGGAACATGGTGAAAAAGGTTGAAGAACACCCAAGACATCCTGACACTATTATATCTTAGAAACAATAAAGAGCTCAGGACAGTAGCAAAAGATACAACATCAAAGCATTCTTTAAGGCTCCTGTTATTAAAAAAGTGACTGCAAGGTGCTAGGCATAGTGTTAGTTTACTACCGACTCCTACCACGACGATGTAATTGCAGAGGGAAGTGTGCATGTAGGAGAGTTGGCAAACATGGTGGTTTTCAATCTGCAGATGCTGCATATTAAATACAAACATCCAAGTGTTGCTCACCTCTTTCCTAATAACAATACGTTCATTTTTCACATGCGAATGCGTGTACCATGAAGGACACTCAACACCTTGCTAGCTGTTTCGATTGTGCAGCAGTATACAGAAAACAGAGGTCCTGCTCCAGTATCATTCCTAAGGGAAAAGTATGTTAAGCTTACAGCATACCTTAACAATGCATGACTGAGATGGAGGGACAAATTCTACTGCCTTGGTCACATGCTCCCTTTAAATATCATGGTACACAAACTTGGACAGAGGTCAGCAGGAGGTACCACAGTCTAGGGATGCTTAGAGTAGCACCTCTGGAAGGGAACAGACGTCCTCGAACAGAAATAACGATGTCTAGTCAAGGGTCATCACTACCCTTTTGCGTGATGGCAGAACTTGATTAATTTATTGACAGGTCACCTTTGCCTATTCCATATACGCTCACCTTTGTGTCCTTGCTCAATCAAAGTGACAGGATAATACCCATAAACCAAAGTCTTAGAGAGGTCAAATACTTGTCACCGAAGGCCGTTCTCCTGCATGCCCAGATCAAACAATGCTTATGTCCACTAACAGATTATTCAAAGCTATGTTTTGCAGTCAGGTAGAACAGAATGCACAGCTAAAAAACAGGCCAGTAAAACACTCTTCAAGTATAAACTCACTGAAGGGAGTTTTCAGTCATGTGGTATCAGTTTCTCTACAAGAAAGCTAGAAACTTCTGCTCAGGGATAGATCATGCACTGCCGCAACAAGACCTACGAACAAAGCAGGACTGCCACTGTGCAGTGCAAGAGGCACCGGAGGGAAGTGGAGTGCTGAAGTCAGGAGACAACATCTGTGATGCTTCTGGCTGCCAGATTAATTTCCGCCAAAGCAGCCACAAAGGCTCAGTCAACCAGAGACTCTGTCATCATTGCTGTGAGCAATGAGCACAAAAATTGGGCAATGAGGGTATAGCTCAAGAGTATCAGCACCTGGCAGAAGGAGGAATTTCCCTTGCTTCTGTATGGTGGATAAGGTCTTCAGTAAATGCCACATTAAAAATCTTGCATTTATACTATTTTGCTATCACAAAATGACATACTAATAAATAAAGATTTTTAATGGCTTTTCTACTTTTCTCTGTATCTCTTCCAATCCAAAAATAACAGCAAACCTTGTCTTCTTGCTATGACATTTTAAAATATGTAATTTCTCCTCTGTATAAAATAACATCATCTTGAAAGAATTCCAGTTCTCCCTTGTCTGGATTCCTGCAATCAAGCATTATTCTGATTCATACCTGACACCCTCTTTTATTCCACACTGTTTGCTTAGGAAGGAAAATACAAATTGAATATACCATTACGTAGACTAGAAGTTGTGTTAAGATGACGAAGACCTGCATTCACTTATTCATCTTTGTTAGGAAACTGTCATACTCCCCGAGAAGACAATTAGAGAAGGAGCTCTCTCCTAAGAAAAAAAAAAAAAAACCAAAAACCCACAAACAAACAAAACCAACTCTAACCAAAAATAGCTGTAAGAACTATCTTCATCACACTCTAAAAATTTGCAATGTGCAGTTTGGATAGCTATTGTTGGTGAAGGTTATAATGAAAATAATATTTTAAATAGACAATAAACAAGATGTCAATTTTTTCTCCAGCACAACTGTCTATACATGCTTAACCTCAGCTGTTTCCAAGAACCTATGAAACGTACAATGTCTTAGAAAGTCTCCAGGAGTTTCAGAACTATAAACAAACAATGACAATGCAAGAGGTGACCACATTATTGCAAACACAGAAAAGACAATAAAAAAGGCATCTTGAAGTCTGAAAGTTGACATGCCTGCAAAAAGATTGAATTTTTATAGTAAACAGAATTTTTTTATAGTATTACAAATGAGAAAGATAACACCTTTGCTTCTCTGGAAGAAAGTGAAGTATTTATTAAGAAACATAGCACTTCCTCAAGAATATAAGTCTTAATCAACGCTAACTCAAAATAGTGTAGATTATCAATGCACTGGCCTTAAACTTGCAAGACACTATTACATTTGTAAAGAATCACTCCAAAGTACGTACACTAATTCTACAGAACATTGACATATGGCACTGAATTCCCAGACAGTCAGTCAAAGTTCTGGGCAGGAAACCAAATTCCATTTCTTTTTTCTTTAAACACTATCTCAAAACACTCCTATAACTTGTTACTTGTGCTTTGAAAGACATACTCCATTACTCCTTAATGTCGTTAGCTTTTGCAGATAGTGCAACCAACAGGGAACTGCTGCTGGAAAAAAATGTATTACAACTGTTTTCTAACACTGACATACTGAGATTGTTTCAACGTGTTTCATGGTGACAATAAAAATCCAAGTAAAAAAAAAAGATAACTATAAATACAGGTACAAACTTGAATTTCAGTAAGGAATCTATAACAGTGAAACAAACTATCAAGTAGTAAAACTCCCATGTTTATAAATTTCCACCTATAAATTAATTCTAGGATTGATTCAGAAAACTGAATTCATACAACCAAGCCTTACTGCTGTAAAGCATCTCATTAGTAGTCGATGACCTAATTTCACACACAGTGATTCCTAATATTGACAGAGAATCTTTTAATGTGTTCTAAAGAACAACATTTCGGACAAACGTTTTTTCCACTCATTTTGTTTTCAAGACAAAGATACAAAGCAGGGACGACAGCTTCTTGCAAAGGTGTCTGTACAACAAAAATTTTAAAATACAATACAAGACAAAGAAAAGGTTTCAGTATGTCCTCCCTCTGCCCCCCAAAAGCCTCAAAAATATTGAAATGAAATGTTGAAATAAAATATTCATTAAAAATATTCCAAGTCTGCCTAAGAGCTATTTAAATATCATATTAAGCAATTTGATTTTCTGTAATTCATTTTTTTACATATACATTACCCAAACTAAATGTATATTTTAATTATTTTCTCAATTCATCCATTTTGCTGAAATAACATTCTATTCTCCTTTGAGAATATTCCCAAGGCTGTAAAAACTGGACTGTCTAGCAGTTTAAATCTATTTTAAATGTCTAATAATGTATTACACTGAAATAGTTTGAAATAATGAGGGTTTTATACTAATACATTACCGAACTACATAATTACTACTAATTCCCAGAAAAGAGTACATGGCAATAGACAAGGCTAAATGCATGTATATTTGAATAAAATACACTACAGAACTGTTGCCATTACTCAAAAAAAAAAAAAAAAAAAAAAAAAAAAAAAAATCCTACCAAAACCAAGTGTTAGAAGCCTGGAAAATTTACAGTTCAAAGAAATTCACCTTCCTTAATGGCAATAGAATACCTCAAATACATTTCAATTTGCCCTGAATTTGCACTTTAGAAATGGGGAGGGGGAGAACCTAATTCAGACAGGGGAAAAACACACTTTAATCTAAGAACACAAAACTAAGATCTTAAAAATCAAATTCATTTGGCAGCTGCACAGAGCCTTTAGAGGTGAACTCCAATTCTCCTTGCTTTTTTTGCATTCACTTCCATTTCCCCACTTACCTCTCACATCTCCTGCTGAGGACATGTGGTGCAAGAAGTGTTTTTAAAGATAAGAACTACGAAATGCAAAGACAATTTCAGCCACAGACTGTAAGTGGACAAAACCCATGACTTCTAGGGACTTTTTGCAGAGAAGATCACTGTTTATAAAGAGACTGAAACCATATTTTGCAATTTTACAAAATAGACACTACCTCCTTCTTCAAGGTAAGTGAAGATGGGAACGCAGTGGCCTCTGATACTTTCAGCAGGCACAAACAAAATCCCAGACCCTTCCAGAACACTAGGACACAAGATCATCTCGAAGACAAGCACGTCATGGAATTTTTCTTATGCTTACTGAAAAGGAGGAAAAAATTTATATCTAACAGGTGTATGCCCCTTAATCTAAAATAATCATACTCTAATTACCGTTGGATTCTAAATTTTATGAGCTTAACACAGCTAAAAATATCTTCAATATTTCATTATTAGGATCATTTAGCAAAAAAAAATTGACTCAGGTCAGGTGCTGAGTTTCATAAGAACAGGTTTCTAATTAATTTGAATTAAGCTGTAAGTTCTCAACTTACTCCATGGTGTAAGAAAATCCTCATTGCCCTCACACACATCCACAAACAGCTCTGCTTAAAAAGAAAAAAAGCTGTTAATTACAGAATCAAAACACTTGTTCCCTATTTATCCATATCCTTAAGGGGAGGTGGAGGTGTAGGGGAGAAGAATGTAGTGAGGAGGACTTTAAAGCCATTGATAGTATCTCAGAGATGAAATGTAGAAAGACCTACTGGTAAGAATAACACATGTTGGCCTGCACAAGAGGCTGTAGAGATGGTAGTAAGGTTAGGAAAGGGTTATGGAAGAAACTGCTGCACAGCTAAAATGTCTGTGGACTGACTTACTAATACACACAAAACAAGCAGGAAAAGCTAGAAATTTTTAATATAAAATCAAAATTATTACTTAATTGATCTAACAGAGACCTAGTGGAATAATTCACATAATGTGGAAACTGTCATGTCTTTACATTCTTGTTTAGGAGGTGAGACAAAAAAAAATAATTGGGAAAGTGTCATCTTTCATATCAAAAGCACATGCCTTGGTGTGGGGTTGACACCAAACAGGGAGAGATATCTTCTGAACGTTCCTGGAGGCAACTAACTAAAAAAGAACACGGGCATCACTGGGAATTTCAGCAATCACTATAATGATTCACAGTACAGGACTTGATTGTAATGAGATATTTTAACTAAAAGAGAAACACCATGGAAAAAACTGACCCACTGCTTGGTTCAGGGGAAAACCTATTAATAAGTGATGTTGTGAAAGCTTCAGTATTCAATCCTTCTTTCACATTACTCTTCACCAAAAAGCCTAGGAAGCAGTAAAAATGATTACGGTTAAGTTAAAGAAAATTAAGCACTATAAACTTAGCAGTATAAACTGCTAAGTTCAATAACTGCCTTTCTCTCCATTCTTTCAGTTCTCTCAAGTGCCTCAGTTTTGAATTAACAGCTTAAAGTCAGAAGAGGAAAAACTCTGCAACTGATGTGTGTAAACCTCTTATCTAAATTACACAAAGTGAAGAGAAAAGCAAACCTGACTTAAAAAACACACAAGTTCCTTGGAACTAAGCCCTGCTCCTACTCTGCTATTTACATTGCAGCTAGCATCTTTACTGTACAAGATGACATGCGATCTTCATTGAAAACACAGCCTAACACAGATATTCTCAAATGTTTATTTTAAGCACATTCTCTTTTCCTCTCTGCTCGACCCCAGTGCAGACATTTTGCATACTATAGGCCTGCATCCGCTAGCTGCTCCTCTCCAGAACTGCTTTTTGAAAGTCCCAACTCCCATGCCGTTCTCCTCAGGAAGATGCGTGGAGCGGTGCATTAGACAGAGCTTGGCAGAGGTGCTTGTGACAGAGGCTCCAAGGACAGAACTAAAGAGCTCTGTTTACTCGGAATGGGGCAGCTACTTATCAGTGTGGGGCTGAAAGGCAATAGCACCCCATGCTTACCCAGCATGAGAACTGCCAGTCTACAGAATAAGCTGCCAGTACAAACCAAACCCAGAGAAGAGAGGCATCTGCTTTCCACCATGCAATGGCAAGTCCAGCTGAGGAGACTCAATCCACAGAGGCACCTTCATCTTCCAGAGAGGAGGTCAACATCTGGTTCTGCTCCAAAAACAAAGGGGTCAAGATGCTGAGAAATAATGCACCACACCTTCCTTGATCCCCTCCTGGCTGGGTCCCAGCCCAGCCCAGGAGTAGCTAAGTCATCTTTTCCATTTGATAGGGTAGGGTGTTGGTCCATCATCTCAGTGGCAAATGATTGCAGAAAAGCATTGTTTTACGTGTCTTAAATGAAGGCTATAGGAACGCACGCGCTGTACACAACAAAGAAGGTCATCATGGAAATAACAGAGAAAGAACTCTAAGTTTCATGTAACTTAGAAATAAAGTGTTGGTTATCTCCAAATTAAGCTTGCTATATAAACTATCCCTAAACTGTTGAGACAATTTTTCTTCATAAGCAGGCAGAAACACACTATAAATGTCTGAAGTCCTTGTTCACATTTTGACCTCAGATGCCTAAAGGCACTTGTTCTGCTCCCACAGTGTGGAATGCCCTCCCACAAAGCACCCATGTGGAATCTTCAGAGGCTATTTTTGAAAAGCATAATAAAAAGGCATTTCTTCCTAGAGTTTCTGTTGTTAGCAGCACAGCTTACTGACCAGCTCTGTGAATGCCTACACTTTCCATAGTTTTTCATACAGATGGGATTTCTTATGTGTAGTTACCCATTACAAACTTCTAACTGAAAATTTATAGTTGTCAACAATGAGACAAAGGAGGAAGCAGGCTTCTCTTTATGTAAGGATGTACCCATCTTCACAGTGAAAAAAGAAAATATTATTTCCACGCGGTTTACTGCAAATTTATTATAGTAATTAAAGTGTCCAGTGAATCCCTTTCTGTATCAACTTATTTCCAGATTCAACACCAGATGTAAAAACCATCTTTCATTTAATTTGATTATTCTAACTTGGGTAGAGTATGTAGAAACAGATATTTTGGCAACTGGTTGCTAATGAGCTTTCCTAACTCTTTAAAGCTGTTCTTCCAATGCTTTTCTTACAGTACTTACAAGAAAAAGCTAGTGATTAGAAAATGGTTCAAATCCTTGCTCGTCCTGCAGCAGAAAACAGTAGATCTCTTTTGCACATAAAAGGTTTTTAAATGGGCCTCATTAAACATAGCTTCCTGAGAATCTACTTTCTCGCTGACCATTACTTCAGTCTTTTTGTATTTCTCCTGTACAGCAAAGGGTTAATAAACCCATCTACACTAAAACGCCCATTGCCGTACTCCACCCACGAGGGCTTCTAATGTTTCCCAAAATGTGCAGTATTTTTAACCCATTATTAAGCACTGGCATTTAAATGCTTAGGCAAGATTTTTTTTTTGCCTTTACACATTGCATAAAGCACTCCCTATATACACTAATTATTCAATAGAAATCTTAAAGGGAAGATGCACGATATTTATAGGTGACAGAGTTGGCACTCGAAGACACATTAATTTGATGTTTTCATTTAAAACAAACAAGAACAATATTGTATTCAGTAGTGTAAGGTTCTATCTGCTCCTCTTGTTGCTTTAAAATTAATTTTCTACGTTTGTGAATATTGTTTTCTCCAACATATACAGAAGATTAAATCAAACAAGTGATTGACTTCTGCATTTCCTCTGTGAAAGCTGATAAACAGAAGTTTCTTTAAGTAAAGCATATGCTTAAGCTATGACCTCCACTGATGCCAAGCATCCTTGAGACTAAGAATTCAGTGTGATTCCAGGAATCCTTTCCTATGCATGCCCCCAGCTGCACTAGAAAAGAAAAAAAGGAAACCACGCAAGGAAAATAAAGTTTCATAAAGCCAGGGAATGAGCCAAATGCTGCCTAACCGTCTGCTGTGGGGACTGGACTAGTCCATTAGATTTAGCTCCCCTTTAGCAGCTGTCCACAAACACACTGATCTGATTCAGGATAGGAATTGCTACTTTTCAAAATGCTGTCAAATACACAAAGTCAAAAGCGGAGATTTATTTTTCTTAGCTTTTTCATTATGGTAAAGTTTTGTTTACATCTAACAGATAACAAAAATGCAGACTGAAGTTTAATTATACATTGACAATATCTCCTTACAGTGAGTTAAACAACAAAATAAACAGTAGAAACAGGAACTGAATCATAGCTTTTAACTTTTCATCCTATGTTTTAGTTACAAGACGATTCTTTCTTGCAAAATGTTTAAACCACTACCCAGAGTTTACTTCTCACTTGTTAGCCAGGTGATAAAATTAGAAGGGCAATGCAAAAGTGGGAAACCAAAAGGAAAAATTTTAGAAAAACAGACAGCACATTAGATATACTTAGAAATATGGATTAACACACGGGATATCTCTTGTAAAAGATGATCTATCACATAAAAACTACTCACACTGACAAAGGTTACAGTCAGTTTTCATGACTTTTATCGATAGCCAAGGATTGACTAGAAGTTATATAAAAACAAATAAGAGAACTGTTATTTGTTTTTATTGTTACAGCCCTGTAACCTGTCTCATCTGCAGTGATTACTCTCAACAAACAAAAATATTCCTATTTATACAACCCCTATTTTCAGACTGGAGTCATTGTCATCTCTTACACTGATGCTTTTTACCATCCTCATGCCATCTCCAGTTTCTGGCTTATTAAGTGACTCCATGGATGGGAAAATGGCAAATTTCACTTTAACAGAACACAGGCATACACCAACTCATACTTCAATGATTTCTTTCTATTCCTGTTGCAGTGTGTTAATTTTGTTGAGGCCCCACATTCTAGCAATCAGTAAAACAGATGTGTTCCAGCTAAGGCACCATATGACAACCCTTCTCCCTTCTGCAGAAATACTCGTTTACCCCAAAGGAGAGCTTTCCTAACTGAAAAGAAAGGTCATGGTCACTTATTCAGGATTCCCAGAAGCCAGGTAGCCTAGTCAAAGCTCTTGCAGACAGACTGCATGCACATCCATACCAGCTTCCATCCACAGGACATGCACAATGCTTCACTGCACACGTGTGCCGGAGTAGATATCAGAGCAGCGTTACGGTGTGCGCACTCACTACCTGCCTGGCTTTTCCCACTGGGAGCTTCAGTGGGGGCAGTCAAAGCATAATTGCTATTCCTGCTGAAAATGGCATCAAGTTTCAGAGACAGGCGGCTTCAGTAATATTCGCATTCTGCTCCAATTAGATATGCCAAGATGGCCACTACAACAAAATCCACCAAGCTATGGATCATAACTGATAAATATATACTTCCTCAAGAAGAGAAGATGTGAACTCCAATGGTGATGACAACCACATATATAGACAGATAGACAGTAAGGCTTGAAATGCAAGCAAGCTAGTGGATGACTGAACAACTCTATCTACTGCATGGGCGGATTGTGGTCTGCGCCCTCAGTACTGGCAGAGAAAGGACATTAACGTAAAAGAAAGCTTTACAGTAATTCTTCCAAAATAAGTGTGTTCAAATATCAGCCTCTCTTGTTTGCCATTATAAAGAGAGACAGAATGAATTCAAATACTATTTCTTTAAGGATCGAACCTATGAGTAAGATGATCCCCAAATGAATGGAAAGGAGGAACAAAAGAGTGAATCTGCAATATAATTCCCCAATGGAAAGTTATCAACAAATCAAAAATAGTGATGTCTTTTCTCTACAGCCCATGATAAAACTCTACAAAATGAAAAAAAAAAAAAGAAAAAACAAACTTCTGCACAGAACACAGAAACCTTTGTGACAACTAACAGCCCTATGTACTAATTAGTTTTCTCATCCCCTTCCTAACAGTTTTTGCTCTAGTATCTATGTTGTGCTCTAACTGCCAAGAAAATAATTTGGTTGCCTCAGGTAATAGAAAATAGTTTCCAAAAATCAAGTTATTATTTAAAACTACTGGAAGATTCAATAGGCTAGCTCACTCACCCAAGCACCAAAAATAAGCAATTAATAAAATGTTTCAGTCAAAAAATACTATAGTTATTAGGTCTGTTACTTGTGGTTAATAAAAAGAGATAGCTCAGAAGAATTCAGTCATACTCTGATTACTGGTAAAAATATATAGTCAAATGTGCGGGTCTATGATGCAACAGGAGCAGAGGAAGGTAGGCACATCTGAGAAATGCAGATTTTGTCAATCTGCTGCTAAACTCAAGACTAGTAACAGGACCATTATCATCACTTGAACTGTGGGAGCATCTAGAGAATATTTCAAACTGGCACTGTAAAAATACTTACAACACTTCTTGCCCCAGGGGCTAACAATCCTTATCACCTTGACTAAAAGCTTGGAGGTCATCTGGCAGTCTTCCAGTAACATGTTCCTTCCTCTGAGGTTGCAGCTAGACTGTATTTCAAAGGCTGCAAAACCATATCATGTCAGGAAACAAGGATTATTTACAAACTGGTAACTGTTTTTTAAGACTTGCCTCCAATGCAGCCTCACTTAAATGAAGTACGAAGTGTCAAGCCATGCAACTACACAACAAAACTGTATCTGCCAGAAACTATCACACTACTAACAAGTAGCGCTTGGGCTAGATAGTTTAATAGGCTTGAAAGTCTACTGTAAGGAAAGATTCTTCCCTTATCACTGTTACTTCAGTTTCTTTTTCTGTGTTTTCAAAATCCACAAACATCAATATTCTTTGCTAGACTGGCCAATACTGGAAAAGTGAAACAGCATGACTTGTATCAAGAACACAACAGAACAAAATGCAGGAAGCCCTGACAAATTGCTTTTTTCAGCATGGTATCGTCCTGCACAGGGCAACACTGATCAAAGATACCAAGCACAAACCTGTAGCCCTCTTTCAAAGGGGCTTCATCCAGGTTAGCGAGCCTTGACTTTTAATAAGGTCATCAGCACAGGTACCTGTGCAGGTGCGATGACAGTATTTTCAGCTCCAGAGCAGCTGCAAGCTTGCTCAATGTGTGACACATGATACAGGCACGACCCAGCTTGCCTTTGCTCCAAGCATGGCAGTTGAGCAAACTGTGCTCAAGGACATACTTTCAAGCCTCTCTTCGCTAAGCAGGACACTAAATGTGCAAGCCAGGCCCCAGAAATACAGCTGAGCAGGAGAGATGCCTTTTGAAGGCTCTCTGATTTTCAAGAACAGCAGCAGCAACTCCATCAACTTTTAAGTATGCTACAAATAACTTACAAAATATTCTACAGCTAGATCAGCTCCCAGGCACAAGAAATCATTTCATTCAGGTCTGTATGGTATGCTTAAAACAAACAGACCATGAGATCACTACAGAGCAGAAACGCTACCATACCTGCTGTTAATACAGCTTCGTTAAATATTTCCACAGCTCAACACTAGAGGCACCAAATCTCACGAGTAAGAACAGACAATGGACCTTGAAAAAAGCATTCAATAATCACTGTGGTATGCACGAACCCAGGAGAGGATCCAACAGCACTGTAGAATCTGGGTCAACTCCAAGCTGTATGCAATAATTATTAACTCGTGCTTTGGGCAGCATCTCACAGGTTTGGTTTTTGGACATTACAACTGAAGTCAGTTCTTTAAGTTACATGGGACTTGCTACTCTAACCAGGTGGTTGTGATTTGCAGGGTTTTTGCAACACTTGCTCCTCTTTGCTGCTTTTTTTCTCCTCTGCTTAAGTTTGATACCGTGGTTTTGTTCATGGGGTGGTTTTTTTTGTTGTTTTCAGATTTAAGTTTAAAAGTATGAAATAACCTATCCACTGCTTTTTGCCTGGTTTCTAATTAAAGCTATTCAAATAATTCAGCCCCAAAAAGGCTAAAAGTGATCTGAATCTTTGCCAAATTAACCAAAAAGTAGCAAGATAACGCTGAAGGTAGGTGAAAAATTTACATGACTCCACCAAGACACACACTTGTTAGAAAAGAAATGCTGAAAAGAACATTAAAGATCTTTTGGAGGCCACTGGACTGGTAAAATAATAGATTTGAAGTTCTCTAGTTGCATGTGTGATACATCGGGTGGGGCACACAAACAGACGCCCCTTGTGAATAATGTGGTTGGAATTTATTATATATTCTATTAAATTAAATAGCTGTAGGAAGCACAAAGGATTAGAAAGCAAGAAAATTGGAAAGAAAGCATGGTACCTAGGTACCATCACCAAAGACAGAAACCTCACCATTTTAATGCTCTAGGGATTTTGCTCAAATTTGTAATGTAACCATAAAACCAGGCCATTTTCACATTTTGGGGCTTTCTATGCCAAGTTTTAACAGATTTTTCTAAATATCTCCTGCTTTCATAGCCCAAAGCAGTGAAAAATAAGTGACTCTGACTTGTAATAGAAAGTATAAAAAGAAGAGAAAAATGCACTTACATGCAGCAGTTTATGTAAGCATAAATGCAATTAACAAAAACAGTTATATAGAGACAGCATAACCTCAGCATTTTTTAAAAACTCCACAAATTAGGGATTTTTTCCCCTGCCTTTCTTCACCAAACAGTATTCAGCAGCTGAGCTTTCTGGGCTCCAAGAAGGCTAAGCTGGGTAAACTCAGCCAACCACAAGGTTGAAAATGTAGCAGACGTATCATAAAAATTTAGCAATGCTTTTAAACTACTTCTCACCTCAATGGTTTGATGGTGGTGTGGTACTGTTATACAATATGTGCTGTTGCTAAGGCAACTCGATCTCACCTCGACAGCTGCTGCAACTTCAGCGAATCAACGTGACGAGCTGTGGCAATTCTGATTTTTTTTTATTTTTTTTTTTAAAGTCTTTCCAACTATAAAGCATTTTCAGATGAACCTCTGGGGCTCTTTATCCAAGGACTATTGCTATTTCTCAAAAATATCTTTCTCTGTATTCTAGTGGAAACACTGTGACACTAAGTTCAAAAATATAGTCTGTTAAATCAGATTTGTGTCTGGCAATTTTATACTTGCTGTAAAAATGGTATCATGCCTCTGTGTTCATTCAGTTTAAGTGCAAGAATTTTACATCTCTGGCAACAGATGGGTGGTGGGGGACACACGACAGACAAGTTACTCAAGGGGTAACTCCTTGAGGCACAGAAAGCCCAAATTCTAACCCATCCCTTCAACAGAAGCCAAACTGTAATATTGCTTCAAATCAGTTTTAAGTAGAGTTAAAATAAACGTTGAAATCCAAAACAAGATTTTGTGAAAAGAAATCGGCATAGAGTGCTTCTGCGATAAAGGCTTTAGTGGAGGGAGGTGGCTAGAGTCTCGTGGTCCAAACCCCAACGAATTTTTTTTTTCATGTCCTTGGCTTCAGGGACACTGCTGTGTGAGCAAGGACTAGAAAAAGAATCAGAACATTACGAGTCTTCCCCACAGTAAGTATCAATTGCAGCTTTTAAGAAGATTCAGTACTATTTCTTTCTTTTTTTTTTCTCAACCTATTTGGGTATAGAACCAAAGTAAACATAAGACAGTAGAGCAAGCCTGGGAGGGTGTTTTGTGAAATTCAGCCAAGGTTCCTGCTATTTTAATTTGGGGAGAAAAATAAGTGTTACAAAATGTCTAGGATAAGTTTGTGCTGAGAAAGCACACAAGTATTTAAAGGTGGGCAATGCAATTTATTAAAGAGGAAGAACATAAAATACATCAAAATAATTAGGAGAATTTTTTTTTTTTTAAATCAATAAAGCAGTAAGGGAAAGTTGATTTTTTTCCAGTCTAGACTTTTCTCCTTCCCTTCCCCATTTCTTCTTTTCCCATCCCATCAGAAAGTATACAGTCGTGGCTGAGAGGAAAAATATTGGCCCTAACTGCATACACTGTGATAGTCCTCTTTCACTAAAAGCCAGTGATTTAACAAAATCTGTGTAAGAGCATGTTTGTTACCTTCATTTCTATTCCAATCTGCAAATACGAGATGAGGAAGGGCCATTTCTTTTTTTTTTTCCTCCAGTTTAGCCAAATCTCTCTATGTAAAATGGTCCAAGTGTCCCTCTGCCTCTTAATCAGCCTTCACTACAAAAATATCAAGTGCCTGTCGCTACTTATAACATTTACAGTGCACAACACACACATGCATGCAATCCTTGTGATTCTCGTCTTCTATCCTGCAGCTCAAATGTGTGTAGCAAAAACTCCAGCTGTAACACAAACTGGCAAGGAATCTGCTAAATTCAATGATACCAAAAGAGTTGAAAAAACAAAACAAAACAAAACAAAAAAAACCCCAAGGAGCAAAGAATGTACCTAATTACCACTAATCCTGCCTATTAGATTTCATTCAGACACCACAACTTCTTTCAAATAACCCCAGTTTATTTTTGAAAAATTCCTTTCTTCAGACAGGATATGGGGGAGGAGTCAGTCGGTGATGTTTTACACATGCACATCTGGATACAGTCCAATTATTCCTCTTATACATTCCTCCAGTTGTTTTCATTTTGCTCCATGCTCTGGCATTCATAAATTTGTGAGATTAATTGTGTGTGAGCGTCTGCAGTCTTGGATCTGGCCACGGGTTTAGCTGCAACACAGCTAGAAGTCAACATTAAAGAGTGCTCCAGTTCAGAAAACACAATTTACATTTATACATCATTGGTACAGTAAGGATTGAAGCAACCGTCATCCTTAGCACATGCATCAAATTGGTAAGATTGATTCAATATCAACTACATTTTATTACTGCAGTTAGTTTGAGCCTCGTGGAAAGTTAATTCACTGTAAATTGCAAGGGAAGGATTTTTATTTTTTTTAAGGGTGGGTTGTTTTTTGGTTGTTTTTTTTTTTAGTTTTTCTTGCTATTATTTCATTTGTCTTTGCAAATTATATGCCCTCAAAGAGGAGGAGCAGTGTAAAACCTTCAAGAAGTGCAGATGATCTAGCAGATTATGCCACTCTGGCCACTAACAGGGTCCATAGAGTTGGCAAATTGAGCAGCTTGGGAAATCCCCGTATGAGAGGTATTCCCACGTGAAGCTCAGATTCCTTGCTGCTGTAACTTGCTATTTACAATCCTCAAACATGGACAGGAAGGTTGTGACTGGCCTTCTGCAGTCTCTGGCTATTCTAGGCTGCTAGAACAGCCCCCTTTGGGGCCAAAGGCAAGTGAGCTTAAACCAATCACCAGAACAGGGAAAGCAAGAGGGCTAAACACCGCTTCTCCTCTCCTGGGGCCAGGACTTCCATTTACTGATGTTTTGTATTTTATGTGCAATTTACTAACCAAAACCACCTGTTTCCTCAAGCTCTCTGCAATTTATTGTTTTGCAAAATCAGTTTCGCATTACACTTCTGATCAGCTCAGTTCCACATGAGAGCTACAGAACTGCAGTGATGTATTAAAAAGCAAGGGGTCGAAGGCCAAGAATCTACTCACTTGGCTGCAAGCTTTCTGACCCAAATACAGTACTGGATGCACAAATCCCACTTGCACTCCAACAGCACGGGCAATTCTACGTTGTGATGTAGCTGTCAAGGCAGGGTGACAAGGGAGCTAACTGTGCCCAGTTTACAAAGCTTTTTCAAAAGCTCTTAGCTGCTGGCAGGAATAGTTGGACAGCTATAGGTTGTTTTGGGTTGGCTTGTTTTGCGCAAGATGGCTGTTCTATTTTTGAACAATTATCCATCAGGTTTGATGGGCTATTTATGGAAGATAAATTGAATGGAAACCTTCTTACAACCACCTACGTGTTTTCAAAAATCTTGATGCACTTTAAGATAGTCATTCTGGGCACAGCATTTCAAATTTAGCAGATGATAGTAATTTAAAATATTTTAACTCCCTCACATTTCCCATTATTAATCCATCTTATGGATTTATCTTTGAAGATCTCTCAAATCTGTGCATTTTGTAGTAGGCTCTTGATAATACATAGCAGAAAAAGAAAATAACTTCTCAAGCTAGAAGGCTGGGTTTTTTTTCCCCAACCCATGAAATTCTGCTCCACTTCTCTTCACCCAGAAGGAAAACAGATTGAGTTTGGCATTCCTTACGCCCACAATACCTGAATCTGGCAATTAATTGCCACTGCACAGAGACAATTCTCTCGCCCTGCCAGCCACCGCTGCTAATCCCTACAACTCGTCTAGCAACGATTTCTAATGCAGTGCTGAAAGTAGAAGGTCCAAAAGGCAGGCAGAGTGGTTACAGTTGCAGTTTAATTACTGGGCCAAGCACAGCTAATGTCCCCAGCACTGCAGGGCTCCAGTCTGAAGTAGCTCATGCTGTGGTACCTAAGAACTGGATCAGCCATGAAGTTCAGCCCCTCACCCTGACCTTCCATCCTTAGAGCTGTATCCAACCTCAACAGTTGTATAAAGTATTTTAGCCTTTTCCTTTTTAAAGTTAGGAAATTGTACATAAAACCAACAAATGTTGCAACTTAAATCAAATTATTTCAACATCAAGTACCTGAGATTCAGGGAATGTCAGATTTATGGTTGCACGTACAACCTTAATTCCGCTTCATATATGTATACATTGTGATTAAGTATCTGATTACGTGATTGTGCACTACTTTTCTCTGGGAGTCCTGCCTTGTTCAGTGTGCAGAAAGCACATACAAGAAGCGAGAATTACAGTTGCACAAACAATTGTAAATCTAGTATTTCCTAGCTTCTGAGTACTTGACTTTGCAAACAAAGTTCCTTTCATGTGCAGCATACACCTGAAGAACATCACAACAACTTAAGTACAGTATCATATAAGAGTATCAATTTCCAAAGCCCTCTAATTTTATGGAAGTAACATTTTCTAAAACTCTCATTTCATGGTTGCACTATCATGCTTATAAAAGTCATATTTTCCACACAATAGAGGCAGTGTAAAAATTAAAACAAGCTGCACACTGATTGACCAAGTTGTCTGAATTATTCTCTTTCTTCTTAACAATGAACTGTGTTCTCTGAGCTCCAAGTAAACAATTAAGAAGGGTGGGGGTGGGGGTTGGAGGGCAACCTATAGTAAATAGCATTTTAATTGCTTTCTTACAAAAAAAATATAAGGAAAATAGTAATATACAAAACAAGCCCTGTTTTCTCTTTAAAGCTACTGGAGATCATGGTGCTGTTTTAGTAAAGCAGAAGTTCTGAGCTGCAGGAGAGGGCACAAATTTCTTCCTTACAAATTTCCAGAAACAAGTCTTCAAAGGCAGTAGCTTTTACACCTAAGTTAGACTATCAGAGCATCAGCTGGTTCAATGCAACCCTATGATCAGAAGAGACAGTGCACAATGCAGTTGCTGGCTCAGCAGGTGGCACTGGATTAATACAGTTATGATACTTCTACTCCATGCCCCCCCCCCCCCCAAGCAGATTCCTTAGGCAGCTAAAGCACTGGTTAGCAAACTGTGGCTCTGCTTTGAAAAACAACCATTAAAATAGTACTGAAGGGTCCCATATTACCAGGTCTCATTGACTAACTTTGAGAGCTTACAGAGGAAAACTGAGTTCAGCCAGGGATCTGCCCCATCTCCAAGTCATATACATCCTGCAGTTTCAGGTACTCCCCTCAGCTGGGCCCGTTCAACTCCTTTATCCGTTAGGGCATTTGCACTAGTCACAAGCAAACAGAACTTTGCAAACTACTGTTTCTGCTTTACTCTCTCATAGCTGTGTGAGCAAGTAGGGCAGTGAGCAGAAGAAAACAGCAAAATTAAAATCCGAACCCCAAATAATTAAGGCAGCACGGAGAAGAATACAAGTAGAGGTGTGTTATTTCTCTGAACATCTATGTCCTATTCCAATAGCTTTCCATGCTATCCAGGGCTTGCAGGAATTCTTAAACTTTCCCTTTGACACTGGAAAGATGCTGGGACAGAGTTCTGAAGAAGATATCCCTCAGAAAATTCAAGTTTTTCACTAGACAGACTAAACACTTCAGGTAAATTGGGGTTGTCATTTCTATTAGAAACGGGTAAGCAGGTCTCAAATATTGCAATTCATTCAGGAATTTTCATAATGTGGCTTACAGTGGGTCTCAATAGAGACGGAAACCAGAATGCAGCATTTTCAGGTAAAATGTGACTTTATTATAAAAGTAGTATGGAAGCAAGAAGAGATTTCTGTTAATAGGCATAACCATGCTTTAGCAACAGCCTCAGTATGTTACCTGTATGCCAAAAAGTAAAAACAGGGTCGTTCATTTTTAGAAATGATAAGAGATTATTATAGGACACAAAAGCAGGATCCTTCCCCACATGCACACTAGAGCAACATCTTCAATTTAAAACAAATATTGTTCAGCACAACACCAGTAAAGCAGTTTGAATAGCAAGTAATGAATATACAGGAAGAGCTTCTTAAGGCTAACCTTTAATTGCCTAGGAAGAGTGTTCAGGCAGTGTCTTTCACATGCTCAAGCCAGTTCAAAGTAAACATCTTCAGGTAGATTAGATACAAAGTGCTAATTTTGATGATCTGTGTTTCCAAACAACATGAGACAGAACTAATGTTCATTACTGCATCTGCCTAGTTAAGACTGCAAGGATTAAAGAATACCAGGGTCTTCAGTTCTGAATCAGCTAACAGGATCTTCAAGCATACCTACTCCAACCTTTGGATGCTCTTTCAGGGTCTAAAACCTGCATTTGTGCCACAAACTCTTGGAGAACTTAGCTGCTATTGACAAGTTTAATTTTTATCATTAAACTTAACAACCATCACCATGAAAATTTCTGAGAGGCTGCCAACGCTATTTAGGCTCCTTATGGTCTTCTAACAACATATACTAAGACTTGTAGTGTCACCTGTTCCACATGAGACAGTCTCCACTATGGAGTCTGCTCCATCTCCAACACTCCCTTCTGAAGCTTGCTGTCCCCACTTCTCCAATCTCCTTCCATCTGATTAGTATTTGCTCAGCATCTATTCCGCTGTTTGTCCTTTACTATACTCCTATGGACATAGGCTCCACTTTCCCTTTCTTCACAAATGTATCTCAAGGCCCACAGAAAGAAGAACCTGGACACTATCCACAAGATGAGGCTAATTCAATGTATACTCTTATAAAACACACTGAACAATTTCTGTTGCCTCCTCTTAAGATTCTCACTTCTTTTGACCTCAAATCAAGTGTATCATTGCAAATCAAGTCACAAATTACCTTGGGGAAGACAAGCCAAATGGGGTAAAGAAATGCAACACAGTTATGATTTACTTATGCAAAGGAGTTTATATTAAAAACAAAAACATCTTTCATGGTCTTTGGTGAGATTAATCAGTCAGATAAGCATGTTCAGACATACCATAGAAGAGAAAAAAAAATTAATAGATAGTAGTGGAGCTACATTAAAAGAATGAATCACCAACACCTTCATAAAAGTAAGGAGTGGAGCATAGTGTAAAATAACAGATTCTGTACAGAAGACTATAAATTGGGCATGTGTTTAATAGCTCTCCCTGATGTTACCTTCTGATATCATAAAGTAAGGCCTAATTTCTGACTTCCTGGCTCTAGAGAATGTTTTTCTTTAATTATATGCACATACTCTATGTAAAAGGAATTTACCATTAGTTTTTTGGCCTTTAGCAGACATCTTCATTAATTATTTTTAAATATTGAAATTATGATAGGTAGCGAACATAAATGTAACCTCTATGCAAAAAGAAATTCTGTGGGAGATTAGACTGCAGTTGCAAGGTGACTAAGCTGGGTATGATTTCCACAGGTTGCTCATCTGGAGGATGTTCTTTCCAAACTTAACTACATGTTGTATAGCAAGGTCTCAGATGATGATGGATTGGCCACAAACTAACAGTTTTTCTTCTGTATGATCAGTTGAGTGCAAAGCAACAAAAAAATAGAAAAAATAAAAGGAAAAATAAAACTCAGATCTTCATCAGAATACTCAAGTCTGTCACAAGCAGACACAACACCACATAGACCAGAGCCCAGAGAGAAGTATTCTTGGTCTAGAACAGTCATTCCTTATTGAAAACGACCTTTTTGTAGTCCAATCTTATTTGAGAAATAAAATCGACACCTTTTTGGTATATTAGTAATTATTTGTCCTTGAGATACACAGTTATAGGGACACATTAATATTTCTGGTTGTGTTTCTTATTTCTATGCACAGTGAATGAACTGACTGTTAACCCCATCAAACACACTAGTGAGATATCTGTGGAGAAAGTAGAAAGTAGTTTGGAAAAAACATCAAGATTCTGGGAGGTCACCCTTGTGACCTGGAATAATGTCACAGGCAAGGAAGATTTTGTGAAATACTGGTGAAGGATAACTAAAGCAACAGGCGCCATACGCTACTAAGTTTCTGATGTGACTGGAATATACTGGGCATGAAGGAGAAGAGTGCAGAAATGGTTAAGTGGGAATAGACTGGTTCTGGGGAGTAAAGGGACTGGGTGCAGAAAGAATTGCAGTATTCTAGATCATAGATACCATCTTCTAGGTAGCAGGTATTAGGAGACTGCGGCTTGTAGATATGACAGCGGAAGAGAGAAAGTCACTGGGGGAAGAAATTGAAGGTTCCTGAAGTAAGAGACTGATAAATGGTGATGGAGATAGATGGAAAGGAAAGAACTACTGAGACCTGAAGGAAACCACTCCTTACTTCTCAGGCAAGGAAACACGTCTCTGCTTCAGAGCAATAGCACAAAGAGTTAGCTTGGCAGAATTAGTTCAAGAGACTGCATAAGAGATACCACAGACAGCATGTTTTTGAAAACACAGATGCAAAAATACAGCTTTCAGGCCACATGACAAAGGAGGCTCCACTGCAGTTCCAAACTGACTCCAATTCACTAAAGTCCAAAGTAGTCTTAGACAAATTTTACAGGTGTAAGGACCCAGAAGTACTATCTGACAGATTATATTCCAAAGACAGGCTGTATCCAAACATGATCTTTCTGTAAATCTCTTTTAAGCCTGGGGCAATATATTGTATAAAGAGGTTTCTTCCCTCTAGCTGTTCACGTGCAGGACTTTTGAGAGTTATCATAAAGGGGATACTGTAGGAGATTTTTGTGGGACCAAATTAAATCTTAAAGCCTATAAAACATAACTGTATACACAATCCATCTCCCGTTACATATTTAGCTAGCGTGTCTTGCATAACTTCAAACATTCCCTACTACCTGTTTTTCTTCTGTTTTACTGCAGCTCCAGACAATGACTTTGCATCAAATTGTAACACAGTCCTCTTCTGAAGGTTTTACAGAAAAGAGAAAGAACCCAAAGCAGAAAGAATTTGCTCAAGGGCATACAAGTAGGTGACCGAGACAAAGGTAAAAATATTGATTTGATTTTCACTCCAATCATACTGCTTATTCCCAACATGTTATTATCAATAAACACATTTAATTCCTCTAAATGTATCCAACATTGGTGAATTATGAAGCTTCCCTCTCTTCCATCTTTCCTGAGCTAATGCTTTTTCAGCATCTCTTCCTGTGGAAGGATTAATTATTATTGTGCCTTCAATTCCCGAAGCTTATACTATAATAAAAATATGAAAAAAAAAACCAAAAACAAAAACAAAAAAACACCAAACCCCACAGAATAGATTCTGCTGATTTCTTCATTATATAAAGCACCGTACATATACATACATGTGTAGTCTTAGCCTCAGGAAAAGAAGTTTACGTAGACCTCACACAGGGCTACAGCCTCTCTTTGGAGTACCATCTGCAATCAGAGCTGATTTCTTCAGCGATTTTTCCAGCTTCTTTTAAGAACAAGTTGATTTGCAGGGACCATGTGGTTGCTGGGAGGACAGTGGCATTGTAATTACTGAGCAGGCTGTGTAATTTGTCACATCTGACAGTCTGCTGTGGACATCCCTTTTCAAATAATTAAATGCCTTTGTACATTACTATCTCACTCATATCACTGATCAACTCAAACACTTGTTTCAACTCCTATGTTATTAATCTATTACAATTGCAAGAGATGTGCAGTTTTTTAAAAAAGGAAAGCTAATGGTGTAATAAACAGCAAACTGCAGTCGTGAAAATAAATATTCACATTGCATGGAGATTTATACAAGCTTGCCATCTTGAACAGGAAGTTTTCTATTAGCCTTCCTATGAATGAATAAAACACTAATGGCCCTGGAATTGAATGCACAGTATCTTTAAACATAACTGAGACTTCCAAAATGGCAGCACATTGACTTTACATAATTAAACGCCTGATGAATCTTCAAAGTGAAGAAGAGAAGGACACCACTAAGAATGTTTTTTTTTTTATATGCCCATGATTGTTTTTCCTAGTCAAGGCAACAGTCTGTCAATACCTCAGAGTATGCCAAATATGAAGTTTCAAAACAGGGGCTTGAATTATGAACGAAAGCTAAAAGAACACCACAAATATTTCTCAACAGGTGGAAAGTATATAAATAAAATTGCAGATAATTCAAATACATTAAACTAGCTAAATTTTCCACAGAAAAACATGTTTCTCTTTGGCTAACTGGAAAACTTCAGGCCAAAGACAGCATTGTGTTTTATCCAACCTGAAAAACAAAATATTTCCCATCCTTCCAAAATTAAGGAACCCAAAAGAAAAAAAACAAAAGAGATTTTGTGAAAAAAAGCACAAGCCAAATGTTAATATTATTGGTAGTAAATATTTTTGTTATAGCAAGATGCAAATGCCATAACTCAGATTCACATCTTTTACACTGATATTTGAATGCACAGAGACAATCAATATTTTGAAGTGCTTACAGTTTGAAGACTCAAGCAGAGAGCATTGAATGGGAAAGAGATACACCAGGTAAACATATTTTATAAGGATTAACGTAATTTTGTTAGAGTTCTTTGTTTAATTTGGGATTTTTGAGGAGTGAAATATGTTTACAAATTATTCTATAGTAATCAAAATAAGATCTTATATTCTTTGTCAATATGACACACGGAGACAATAATTACATCTCCTGTTCACTCAGCACTTCAAGACTACAGGGGAAAAAAAAAAAAAGAAAAAAATATTGTTCCCCCCCACCCATGCATGGTTTTCTATGAAGCTTTGGCTACACCCACCTCCAACTACACTGTAGCTACTCTCAAACAGCAGGAATCTCAATGCATTTTTTAAAAAATGAGCAAATACAGGAATTATGTATATCTCATCAACACCTTTTCAGAAAGAATGCAGCAGAAACAATTCTCTCCTGTATTTAAGAAGCAGGAACTCAGAATTACATTCCAGTGAATCATATTTCAATTTCTTTTCCTGCTCAGAATTCAAATACTCTAAGAGAACATTTGAGTTGTGCGACACTGACAAAACAGCAGAAGCATTCAAAAGCTCTGACTTGCTTTTCGGTTATGCCTTCAGGTCTTTGTTGTTAATTAAATCAAGCCAGATTTCAACCAACTGCATGACAGTAGCGTCATCAGCATGCAATCTGCTGAGACTTTCTGGAAGTCTCTCTAATCACTTTTGTGAGTTTAGTGCCTCTTTGTGCAGTTCTTCACTGTATGAAGTGCATGCTATCATTTGATCCATGCATTTCTAGTGCTCAGAGGCTATTTTAACATTCTTGTAACGGTTACATTAAAATACTGAAAGTTTCTTTAAAGAGATCTATCAACTGAAACTGGTCCTTTAACCTTCCTTAATCCGTGCAGCTGACAGGAGGTGCAGAAACACTTTAGAAAGCCTGCAATGTTCCCTTATGATATTGTTGTTATTTTTCAAGCAAATTTAGACAACATTGGAAATTTGAGAAAACTGGATAGAGGGATCCACCTGCTTTGCTTAATTTTCACTACTACTCTGACCAAACGAAAGAGATTCCTTACCACGCTGTTTCCATTGCGGGATAGCACGGCTTGAAATCACTGGACTAATGTAGGTGTTTACCATAAGCACACACATACTGATGAGCACCTGGTAATTATCACGAAGATCTCAGTTTTGTACAGTGTCCAAAAAGTCGAAGAGGCAGATCTTCACCACTTCCAAGCCAGTTAAGTCCTTCATTTACTGACCGAACTTAAAAGTATAATATATCCAATAAATTAAAAAGCTCAGCTTTTTTTAAAGCCATGAATTCTATTTTATTTGTCCTGCAGCGCTTCGTTTCCCAGGCTCTGTGCAAAAAAAACCAAGGCACTACCTCA
Organism: Tetrax tetrax; assembly: GCA_009806455.1. Lineage (NCBI taxonomy): Eukaryota > Metazoa > Chordata > Aves > Otidiformes > Otididae > Tetrax > Tetrax tetrax. Next base: position 100,149 of record WHYT01016460.1, on the reverse strand, counting down.
GCGCTAAAGAGTCTCAGTGAACTTTACAGAACTGAACTTCTGTTCAAAACTAGGAAAAAAATTCCAAACCTCGAGACTCTGAGTAAATCTACTGGACTGTTTCCAGAGATGGTGAAGTTTTCCACAACTCCACACCAGATAAAGTTGTTGGTTTTTTTTTTTTTTTTTTTTAACAGTATTAGAAACTACTACGTATTTTAATTCTGCGTGCAGAGTTCATCAAAACTTTTACATTGTGGTGCCACTACTAGAATGGTACAGCTCTATTAACTCAGCAACCTTGCAGTTCTGTTGGTATCGTATAAATTCAATCCACTAAGACTTAAGCCAACAGATGTTCCAGTATATTGTATACGAATTGTCCTCTTTCTGTAGAGTCCTATGTGAAATTATATTACTCATCAAATACCATTTTTCCCTCAGTTTTCTTTTTTTCAAAAAGTACACTGCCTTTTATTTTAAGCTCCATACTATTCATCTAACAGTTTGCTTCTCTCTCTTCTACTAGCAGAAAATATAATACAGGAAAAGATTTAAATGAAAAACAGATCTGTGTAGTGAATTGCATGTGGTTTCCATTTTCCTTCATGCAATGTTTCATAGACAGTCAACGAAGAAATCCCTCCCACAAATCCGGATCTGAAGTCCACTTTCAGAATCTTGTCAGCACAGGAGTTAGGAGACAACTCTCTGTGCACAAAAATGTTGCAATATGTCTGTGCTCTATCTCGTTAGGGTAAATCATTCTTAAAAAGCACCATTGATTCTAGCTAATAAATCAATATATATAAAATACGCACACTCAAATGATGCTGGCTGTGTCTGTGTGAACCTGCCATAGAGCTTTCTGTTTTCCAGCATACTAAGTTTGGTCCATGTCACAAGTTTTCTGCATTTTATGTCTGCTCACAACATACAGTTTTCCAGCGCTAACAACTTTATACCTACTTGTCATGCTCCGTGCTATATTAAACCCAGCCAATAAATACTACTTCTGCCAAGAAGTCTCCGCAACCATTATATTCCATCAGCTTTTCTAGCTGATTTAAACAATTACTTCCAAGGTCTTTCTGATTTTGTTTACATAACACACGTTTTTTCCTCCTGTTGCCCATAGTTTATACTAATTTTTTTTTCTCCTTCATTCTCAGCAGTTCCTGGTGACATACAAACACCAAAGCAAGCATGTCATGTTTCTATCAGACACCAAAGGAGGTTTACAAAGCAGCAAGCTCTTTCTTTCCCTAGACACTCTCAGGGGATTTACATGTCAATGGAAGAAAATGAATGATGAGCTGCTGTTTGTCAGATTCATTTGTTGTTTCCATGAGTTAAGAATTGTTTGGATTTCCTCCTCTTTAGAGACTGGCGTTAAGGAGGACATAAGCGGGATGCAAAAATGAAACAGAAGAAAATTTGGAGCACCTTCACTTTTTCCTCTTCAAGGTAAGAGTCCAAGTAGGAGGGGATGGGCATGGAGAAAAATGTTGTCAAGAAGCATTACTTGATTAGCACATCAGAATGACAGAGCACTGATGCTTGAAAAGACAAGACACTTAAGTTTTGCGTAGTTGAAAGGTGGAAGCAAAGACCAAGTTTAGCAAAATTTAGGAAAGTCATATATGACAATATCTTGTCTTTGAGAGAACGTGCACAAGCACGGGATGAACGCATCTTGCGTGACAGACAGCCTCTGCTTTAAAAGGTGCTCAGCACCTACGTATTTATATGCCTGTTCAGAAAAATTAAGAGCACAAAGGTTACCTGCTATGCAGGTCTATTTTTGATGGAGACTTGTGGACTGAGAACTCTTTGACTTGTTAAAAGAAGAAAAGGAAGTTTTGCTTATTCTTTGTTCCCTTATATTTGTGCATAAGAGAATGAAAAGTGTTACCTAGGGAAAGATGCAGTCAGTAGAAAACAAACAAACAAACAAAAACCCCATTATATATGTAATTACTTTTTTTGTTTGGTTGGTTTTTTTAACTTAACCTGGCAAGCTATCTGTACAGCATCACGTGCTCTAAAATCTAGTAACAAACCTGTCATCCCCACAAAAGTCTATAGCTCTGTTATCTTGGCAATTCAGATCTTAGATTTCCTAAGGGCTGACCCTGAAACCTAACCAGGTGAGGTTGCTGAAAAAGCAGCAAATATTCAAGGCTTGGGACAACACTTTCTAATCCCAGAGTCTTCATATTAAATTCACTTCCAAAAAAAGCCAAACTTGCAGGAACTAACCTTTCCATCACCACCTTCCAAAAAACATACAGGTCTACCTGTGGAGGAAAGCTGTGGGATAACCCAGTATATCTCCCTAGTGTTTCTCAATCAGTCCTGGTCTATGAGGCACACGGTCTGAAAACCTTCTTCCTCTGTGCAAAAGTACACGACACAGATATTTTGATACTCTGGCTTTGCTAAGGTCATTGAAAATTGGGTTTTGGAACCAAATGCAAAAAGCTACACTTACACAACGTGCTTTGGTTGCAACTTGGATGGTGAGTGCGTGTTTTCTGATTTGCTCAATATGACCATCCGACACATGGATAAAACACATTATAGGTCACAAAAAGCTGAAATGATTGAACCCATGGGATATACAAGCTACACAGAAGACTAACACATCTAGTAACAATTAAAAATCTTGTTGAAATATTCCAGAACAGAGTATAGAGAAGAAAACTACTGGAAAATAATGTATACTATGAAGATTTTTTTTAATACATACATCAGTTATGTGAGCTTTTTCAGCAGTAAAGATGCTCAGCTCAATCAGGTTTCTGAAGCCTGGTTGGTTGCAGAGATTTTCAGAAGTGTACTTAGGCATCCATTACATCTCAGGCATCCATACTCATAATTTTCCTGGATCTCTCCTGAATTTACCCACTTAGCTGCTTTTTTCAGCTCTCAGCCTACATGCACACCACTTGTGAATAATATTGTGAGCAACATTAATACCCATAAAATGATACTGCTGCTTCTGCATTTTCTACATTCACAACACAATTCCTAACATAAGGCAATTATTTTGGTTCAGTCTTCAACCAAAAATGGCATTGTAAGGCTTTAGGTGAAGACACATTTAATCAACACACCTTGCAGCTGGAGTAAAAGAGGACAGGTTAGATGACAGAAGATCCATTAGGGAAATCAAAAGCATAGCTGTCTACTTCATGCCTAAGCTTTAGGCAATCTTCAGAATATACTAAGATCCACATATCAGATGCAAGTCTGTAAAGCAACAAAGGAAACCACTGCAGATATGTGAAATGTGAGTAATGACATGGGGGAGTTGATCTTGGGTGTTACAGTGTATTACAGTAGCACCCAGAGAGGCAGGGGGTGAGTGTGCGTGGAGGTAGGTGGGTGGTTGTTGGTTTTGGTTTTGTTTTTAAATCAAGATCAGATCCTCAAAATGTTAAGTGCCATACATAAAAGACTTAGATAAAGTATTTCCTATCTTAGGATGAAGTACTCAACTGGACAGCAGAGGGGGTAATTCTGTACATCCAAGGAAAGGTCTTTCCATCAGCAAAAGGACGGCCTGGAATGAAGCTGTGAAGACTGCCATGAAAGGAACAGGTCAATACACAATGAAGGTTACTGTCAGTGAGAGATGATAGAGCATGGATCAGCACAGCAAGAACATGAAAGGAGAGAGAAAAAGTCATGAAAAATCCCACAGCAAAAGATACTGAAGTAGGAAGAGGGACTTCAAAGAAGGAACACTATTCCTTTTTGGGTTCTATATTGCAAAGGCTAAGTTATTACTATGATTTCAAACAATAATGGGAAGGGGGAAGAATTTTTTAACCTCTGCAGAGTGCAAGACAAAAGGCATCAATTGAGGTGGCTGACATGACAGTTTTAAAGCATCCGCTGTGATTAAGATGATGTACAAGGAAAGGGACCTAAAAAAACCTAACCATTAAAAAGCTCTTCATAGTCTCTCTTGCATGGCTCCATCTCTCAAACTATCTCAGTTACTTGTTTAGTTTCTCTGGAACTTACACAAACATTTGAAAATGCTTAGTAATCTGAGAAAAGGAAACTCTACTATGAACAAAACAGGCCTGAATAGAATACATTTTACTAAACTACTGGTTAGTAGCTGCAGTGAATTTAGACAGTTGAGTGTTGTCAAACACTTAGAAAGCTCTACCTGACCAAAACAATGGCTCACAGGTTTCTAGAACACAACTGTCTCAACTGCTAAGAGGATATTAGTGAAGCCACAATAAAAACAATTGTATTGCATGTAAAGCAACAGCTAAGGCAAAGCACGAAAACTTTATAGTAATCAGGTGAAATAAATAACAGGCAGAAAAATCTGTTAGCACTTCAGCTTTATCAGGATTTTAAATTGATAAATTATACCTTGCTTAGCTAACACCAACCAACACATACTACCATGAAAGCAGAACATTGTCTCTTTTTTGGCTATGGAAGCTCAAGTGACAAGTAAAAATTTCTTGTTTTTTTTTAATTGGAAGATACAGGGCAGTGACGATGAGCAATTTTGAAACCTCTCTTCCTGGAAGCCACTGATAAAAAGAACAACTATAAATATAATGACATTCTGTTTCATGCATTTTCAAGAAACAACCTCCCTAAAAAATTAAATATCTTAAGTTATGCCTGGGAGCATCAGCATTCACTAGTTCACATGAAAATTTTGCAGAAAACAGATCTCACAGGACACCTCAAAATCTTTTAGCAATCAAAATGCTTTAATGTTGGCCTTTAATTCTAATGTTTATGCCTACATACCTAAGTTGGACAGTAGGACTAGATGATTAAATCTTCAGAACCTACAGAAAAAGCCAGACAAAGTACCACTTACATGACTACTCCTTGGATATCACATTAATCTTTGGAAACGTGATTTAGAACTCAGTCGTAAAAGAGAATTAATGGTTCCGTTACGTGGGTACACTCAAAGCTTTTCATGGAGCTGGAGTAATACAGGTCACAGGCTCTTTGACAGTCACCTCTTCTTAGAGCATACATCTCTGCACGGCACAAATGACAGATTTCTATATGCAGCCTCAGGAAAGTAACTCTTGATTTCACATTCAAGAACCTCGCTAGTTATTGTTAAGTTTTTATCAAAATCAAGTCAACCTATGAAAAAAATTGTATTATGAACAGAAGTTTTGGCAAGACAAAGGCAACACTTCATGCAGCAGTTAATATAGAGGATAATAGTTCTGCCAAAGACAATAAATACTGGAAGAAATGGCTTTCAGTTTTAGAGGCCCTGAGCAATATTGCTGGTGTTCATTTTAAGATCTGCTTCTACAACACAATTCCCTTGAGACTATCCTTAAATGTGAAAAGGATGGATGTTTTTGTTTGGGGATCATTCACAATGTTGGCATTGCAAACCACAGGCTTGAACTTAGGTGAGAGTTAACATCACTTTGCCACTAATTTCTTTCAACTGCATCCTTCTCTTTCTTGACCTCCCTTCCCCCCGCTAAAAAAATCTCCAGGCATTACTATCAAAAATATACTAAAGTAATAAATCATGTATTTGCTCTCACGTGACTGGTATTCATTAGAGTCAAAGATCTCCAAGATCTGCCCCCAGAGTGTATTATGTTACTGAAACATAGAAATAGCTGCAACAAAATGTTGCCAGAAAAAAAAAACAACACAAAAGTAACAACAAACTGTCTCTCTGTTGGGCAGAAGAAAGAATGTTCATAAAAATATGTTTGAGGGGTAAATCAAACCCCAAATTCTAATTAGACAAAACCAGCAGTTTAAACAGAACAAGACACAGGATTTTTTAACTAGAAATTTCTATAAAGTATAAACTATTTTTGATCACCCAGGCAGTTCTATTTTCAAAAAGATTTTTTTCTAGAAAGGAATGAAAAAAAAGAAACAAAAAACACTGCAAGTTTATCCATTATATGTCTTTGCTTTGGTTAAGCAGTAAACAACATGCCCCTACACTCACTCCCCTTCGTCCCCTTTTATTGTCCAGTTATTTTGCTTTACTGAATACAACAATCCCATCGTAGCAGAAGTGGCATCTTCTATGAGAGAAGCAATGATCTTCCAGTAACCTGACTGAATCATTTGAGTCTGAGTGGGGAAAAAGAACACTTGATTCAGTTGCACATCTGGGTTTTATAAAGGGTCCAAAAGCTTAACACTAACGTGCTTCAGGGCTAAAACAAAGCCTGAGGAGATCACAGCAGTCAAGAAAGAAGACAGTGTTAATCCAGGGCATATCGTGCTCTTCACCACCACTCTGAAAATTAACTTAGCTCAGCTAATTTTGCGTCTCCACTAATTGTGTGTTGTGTATGAGTAAGCAATGACTAAGGAAATGTCAAAGCTATTCCATATCCTGTTCTTTTCCTGAAGAAAAACATGACAGGCAGAGAGAATACCTCCCATTAGGCCACAACAATTCCACAAAGCAGCTATTTGTTTTAGCAGGAATGAAATGACCTATATGCAATCTAAACATTGCCAGTCATTATAATCACTTGTTACCACTGTGCTGAGCATACATGGCTCCCCGAAACCAATTTACTATCCAAAAATCAGTTAAGATGTTCAAATACACGGTGCATGCACAAAATTTAAGCTGGAAAATACACAGTGAGCACAAACTCACCTGTATATGAGAATATCTGCTCTATGGTACTCTGGTTATTTTCCAACGTTTCCAATCATGCATTGGTAAACTTTGACCACTGGCTAGAAAGGCAATAAAAATACTGAACAATACAGAACACAAAGCAATGCACACATTACAACCAGGATGAAAATAACCAGACTGCTCAGGAGATAAGGAAAAGTCGCATTGATGCTGAATCTCCTTTTCAGTTCCTCACATCTGCAAGGACAGAAATCAGCACTGGCTAACTATACGTATCCACCTCAGAGGTGCTGATGTGTCCCCTGCTCACTGAAAGTAAAGGAAACACAGGCTCCTAAACTTAGTCGTTATGAATTTCAACTCTATTAGATTCCCAAAATAGCTGGACTGACCCCTCCCAGCTCCATTTTCTCCCCATTCATGTCTCTCCTGCAAACTCAAGCAAAGTGTGAGGCAAAGCACATATACAGAGCAGAAAAGTGAGATTGGGGAGAGAAAGGTTGCAGAGTAGGTGGAAGAGTAAACATACTAAAGCATCCGTCTGATGAGGAGGGAAAGACAGACGGGGCAAGTGAAAGCAGAGTAGGTAGATACACAAAATTTACAATTATCCTTTTCTACAATAACGTTTTGTAATGTAAAAATGCAATTAGCAGCAATTCACCCAATTCCTTAGTGTAAATGCAGCCTAGAATGTTCTACAAACAACAAGAAGCGTATAGCTCCTGTGCTAGCCACACACTTCATGACCATTTCAAAGATGCTCATCCCATTCAGCATGAAGAATGGCCCAGCACTACACTACCACCTGCCAGGAAAAGAAAATAATCAAGCAGAAATATAGCTATTTTCTTTTTCATAGTAGCCCTCCAAATAAGTGTTAATGAAGAAGTCGGACTTTTCAAAATCCTTAGCTTCCTCTAAGTTAAAAATCAAAGTATATACTAGGCTTGTGGAAAATTATTTAATAATTGGGCTGAGTTCATAGGCATGACAGAAACGTCAGCATGATGGTAAACTAATGAAAAATGAAAGTTTATCACCACCTTTGGACGGCACTTAGGATAAGCTCTGGATAACAATTTATTATTGATATCGACTCTCCGAGCCGAGATTACTGCAAGCATGAAAGCAGCTGGCTGTTTTTTTAAACAGCAGCTAAACAAGAGCCTCAGAAGTTATCGGAAGCAGTTTTAAATCCCACAGTATAGCTGGGGAGCTATTTAGTGGAAGATTTCAAATATTTCAATTATAGTCTGAACTTGGTACCAGAAGGAATGAAAATGTCAATTGCTTTTTGGGCCTATTCCTTTCCAAATAGAAATCAAGTGGAAAAGTAGGGCTGGGGTCTAAGTGTCGAACACAGATGTCTAACTAGTAGAGCAGCCCTTCAGAAGGAAAGAAGACATGCATATGAGGTCTGAATAGCTTTGCACTGTATTAGAGGTTCTCCCCAACAAGGCATTAGCATCTCTCTAGGCACCTAGAACAACCAAAAAACTCTGTTCTTGTACTCTGTTCCTCTGAAGCTCTGCTTTTGCCAGGAAACAAAACTTATGGGGAACAAATTTCCAGGCCACAATGTGGTGAGCTATTCTGGTTCTATTTAACCATCTCAGGGAAGATTCACAGACTAATGCTGCTGCACTCGGCAGCAAGATTCAAAACTTCATTTCCCTCAGCCCTAAGCCTGCTTGGCTCATTAATGCATTGCTTCCTGTTTTATTCAACCTATCTCCCCTTCTGCTGGTATGGAAAGAAGATCCATGGAACACTGTTTTCTTGAGAACATAATTTCTTGCTCTTGGTGGCACATACAGCAATTCATCTCTAACAGTTGCTCACTGGGGAAAATCTGACCCACTATACTGAGGGTCCCACTCACAAAAATCTCTCACTACTCAGTCTTTCCAAAATCATATTCTTCCACAAGGCAATTGCCAAGTAGGAATATAACAAAAAAAAAAAGTCAGCTCCTATGCATGCAGTGATATGCAGATGAGAAGCCCTCCTGGTTTATCCATGGTGTGCTCTACTTTCCCTATCGCAACAGCTCTTGCTGTTTTGCTCCAAAAGCTCTTGCCCACCAACTCACTTTCTCTTACACACTGATGTGGTACTGCTGTTTCTAAGAAAGCCAAGCACTCTGCATGTTAAACTTCTTTTAGCTTCTTCAAACCTCTGTCTTGCTAATTAAAAAAGAAAACTCACCACTGCTTGGACACACACTAGCCCATTCTGATCCAAACAGTAGAATCGGATGCACATTCTGAAACAGACACACAGTGCTTGGCCTGCCACCACCAGAAAGCAGCCTGAAGGTCACTTTTCCTTTTCATTGGCCTGAGATTCAGATTCCAACTTCCCTAGCATCCAAGTTTATTGCATTCATTCTCCCTGAAGTTAAGAGTTCTGCAGTCTGCCCTGTGTGTGCCTCTAGGAGCTACAGATCTCACAGAATCTGCCATCACCTAGGAAGAATCGAATCACACAGAAGTTATGTAGGACACCAGAACTCACAGCACACATGGAAATTTACATACCATCCTGTCCAGAAAGTTGGTGGAGATCTACCTTTTAGAATATACTTCCAGTAATGATATTTGCCCTAGACTTCTAGGCAGAAAAAGAGCAACTGGCAACAATTCCATACAGTGCATATACAGACCTATACACAGTCACCTCCAGCTTTGACTTCAGAAGAGATAACTTGATATGTTAGCTGTTGTTTTAGACCACAGGCTAAGGCAGATTAAGAAACAAAAAAAACCAAAAAAAACCCACCCAACAAAAACCAACCACCAAAAACAAAAGCCCAATACAACACTTAGATTCAACAGCACAAGTAACAAAGAAAAAAAAGTTTACAGAACAAGGATAGTTGCCTGTGGGAAGAATATCTTAAAATCTACGGTAAAGTCATACTTGGCAAAATTCAATAGATCTGGTAAACATCAAAGATAAAATTTAGTAGAATAATTCCACCAAGCACCATTAAAAGAAAAATGGGACCAGCAGGGTTACCAGTGAAAAACAATGCCAGGCCTAATAGCACTGATCTACCAGAAGCAATTTATTATGACACCAGAAATAGCTATTTTCACAGTGGATGCTTGAAATGAAAACTTTAAAGCTTCTTTAAGTCTTGAGCTATAGCAAAGTATTCAACCAGCCAGCCAAAATAGCTGAAGGGAAATAGGAAGGCCACATGTGGAACTAATTACTCATGTAGAGGCTATGACAAAGAACATTTCTCCAGACTTTTCATGGGGGCTTCACTTTCAGGAAGTAACTCTAATTACTGTTCAAGTCTCGGCAGCCTGCATGCCGCTGACAGTTCCAAGAAAAAATGAACCTATTTGCCCTTTTCTTGGTCTGAAATGCCAAAATAGAAAAGCACAACTAGAGTCATTAAAAAGAAAGAAAATAAGCACTGGCTTATTACATTTGCTTCCTGAGCACAATCCTTTTTATAAATTCAGTTTTTCAGCCTTCACAAAACAGCAAATTCTGCATCTACATTAACTCGCTCTCTGTTGGCTGCAGTGAAACTGTACATCTTGACTTTTTACAGCTTTTCCATACTGGGGCCCACTTCCTGCCCAGTTGAAGAAAAAAATCTGGCCTGAAGATGAAATGACTGCTTAACATTACACTAAAACATCTGGTACCATTTTATACACAGACCCATGTCTGAGAGCAGGCAATTCTAGCGGTCTCACCAGCGGCACAGTGCATACCCAAACCTCCCCAGGGTGACATCATCCCATATATGGACTCTCAGGCCCAGCCCTCCCCCTTTTCCTGGTCCTAAATTCATTGCCAGATCCCCAGTCTGCTGCAAATGTGCCACGTCAAGACTGGAAATCACAGCACTTCAGTGTGTTTCAGTGAGTGCTGCAGAGTGTGAGGGAGAGCCGAGCACAACCCGTGATGCAGGAAGGCAGTTTTTTCCCGAGACTAAAAGAGGATTTAAAATAAATAAATAGACGCGTCCGGAGATCCTGCTCCGTCGCCCCAGTGTTCAGACTACCTGTTCAGGACAATGCTGTTGTACAGTAGTCTGCACATTGGTTAGACTGGGCAAGGGAAAGCAGCGGCATGGACTATTGGGGACGCAAGTTGCTATTGCCAAGGAGAAGACAGTTATTGCTCCTTTCAGATCTCATATACAGTATTTTTCTTCACAGGTTTTGCACACTAGGGAATAAGAAACGCTAAGGGACACTGTGAAAAAGGAGGACTTCAGAATAAAGCGGGGAAGACATTCTGGTAAGGCCTACTTTGGAAGAACACCTGGCCTATGACCTGGCGAACCTAGGTGACTCCCCTCCCCCCTTCCTCCAGTCATCACTGCAAGAAAGATGGAGCTGTGAAAGTTTCCTAAAACCTGTGCGAGAAATGAGAGAGGTATATTGCCTAGAGCTATGCTACCTAGAGAAGTGTACAAGACTAGAGCTAAAGTCTGTCATTTCTTTTTTCTTTTTTTTTTTTAATTTAAAATAAAGCTTTTTTCCCCACAAACTAAAAAGGTAAATTTAATATTTTTTTTTTTTACTTGTAGCAATCAGTATAAATATTAAGGCGTATATAATTATTTTAATGCGGAAAAGGCTTGCTAGAAGTATGTATTCTGAATAGCTCCTGTTGTGAACTAGGATCTGAAGATCAATTTTAAGAACTTATTTTCTCTTAAAGTAATAAAATAACATAAAAGAATGCATGAATATTATTTTAAATTATTGTTAAATATATTATATCACCTTTGGGAGAACTGTACTTAGATTTTTATATGCAGCTGAAACTTCTTTGCAAGTAACCTATGCTATACGTGCTAATGAAAACTGGGAGGGAAACCTTAGGAAATTTATGACTGCTCCATGCTAGGCTTCTGCTGTGTAGAATACAAAATCTTTGATTGTCAGGAAATATTAGCTCTGAAAGCTCAGAATGTGGTGGAAAAAAACCAATAAATAAAAAAAAAAAAAAAAAAAAAAAAAAAAAAAAAAAAAAAAAATCTATATGGTGCTTATTATTGCCAGGAAGGCTTTGAATAGCTGTACTATAAAAAGAATTAGCATAAATATGCAGCCATTAGTATTATAACCAGTCAATTTTGCAAAATGCATGTTATATTTTAGGCAGCCTTGATGCTGTACAATCTTTTTGAAATATGTATATTGTTATTACCTTTTTTATTGCTCCTTCAATAATCAATAGGAGTCCTATTGGAGAGAGACGGTCGCGCAGCATTAGTGTGACTGTGCCTATACCGACTGTCTTAAAGCCTACGAAGCCAGAACTAGCACTGTCATTTCCCTTAGCCTCCCATCAAAGCTTCTGTATTTTGACTAAAATAATCCTTTTTAATGGATATATACACTTATAGGTTATCCTCTCTCTCTTCCTTTATTTCATGGCATATTATCTTTTGAATTAAATTAGTGGGTTTTAATCGATTAAAATATGAGTAGACTGAATTTTTATTCTCGTTCTACTTTAAAGTGAAGTTACAACACACAGTTAAATATAGTTATTAATTGAAAATGTGAAGAGACAGGAAGAAATTAAACGAATGGAACCATATTAAAACTTGAATTCATATTTCTCGATCTCTCCGATTGCTGGTTTAGGCATAGCAAATCTGAAAAGTTTTATGACTTCAGTTTTGTTTAATTGGTAGAAAAACGTTTTTAATCTTGTTAAGGAACTTGCTCAGTTATGGTTTTGAGGGGCGTATGATCATTTGCAAATATTTTTTTCTATCTAGTGCTTACATGCCTACCTACTTCTATTTTTTAATAATTCTGATTTAGAAAATAAGAAAGGAAGTACTGTTATAATATATACTACGAATAAGAGGCTCTCAGTGAAAATACTGTTGAAGAGAGACTGCGTTAACTTTTGCTAAACAAGCAAGGACAATGAAAACATATGGAACTACTGTTTCTCTTCTCTCGAATCCACTATTTGCATTAATCTTTATTTCAAATGATCCTTCTCGATTTAGGAAACGATTCGCCTCCCATACACCCATGACTCTTCAAAGTTACATTTTTAGACTATAAGGCTGAGATCTAGGAGGCCCCCTTGGCATGGGGCTTGGAAAGGAGGCGGGGTGGGGGGGGGAAATGCAGCGTGTAAAGCAACAGATACAGAAAGAAAGCCTGTATTGTTAGGAATGAATAAGGAAGTATATCTACTTTGGCACAGTAATCAAAACATTTTCAAAGTTAATTAAGTGATTCTATGGTTCTTAAACCAGTGCTGTTTTAGTTGAAACAAGTCCTAGTTGATCATAATCATACAGAAAAGATTTCTGTAGTTAGAAAACAAGAGGTTTTAAATATGCATGTCAACAAACACAAAACCGTTTTATAAAAATATTTCAAGAGGAAAAAAAATAAATAAATAAAAATCAAGCATTACTTTATGCAATGACTAAAAAAAATTAGCAGCATCCAGTGCATACTAAAGCATGGTGAGAGTTCTGTAAAACCAGGACGATACCAATGCTTAAGCCTGTAGTATGAACTGAATTATTTGGTTCATATTACCATAAAATGCACAAAACCAGGGGAAACAAATTAAAGCTTGTATGAACATTTAAATAGGTGAGCGTTTCGATAGAATGGACTTTCTTTCATCTTTAAGAAGGTTAATTTTTTTTTAGTACACGCAACAAAATATAATTAGGGAAGAGGAAGAAAATATTTCAAACATGTTCTATATATTCCTTTAATATTTAAAAAAAAAAGGAAAAAAGCAAAGAAGGGTGGGAGAAAGTCACTTAACTTTACAGAAATAAATATAGATCAAATAAGCATCCAAATGTAAAAAAAACCAGTTACTTAAAAAAAAAAAAAAAGCCATTTGACATTTTTCTGCCTGGTCATTAAGTTTCATGTTGTCTTCTGTATTACCGTTATCAGAGCTATTTAATGTGTCTGTATTTTCAGAAGACTAAAAGACACTGCTATCCTCTCCACACTCTTTGGCCCCTTCCTGTACTATAACTGCGTGTCTGCAGACTTTTCTGGAGACCACCCAAGTATCATTGCTGTGTGGAAAATATTACAATCAAAATAGCAAAATATTTGCATAAAAATGCCAAATTTCTAAATAGACTGTTAAATTATCACAATCTTTTAATCAAAATCATTTAAGCAGATTGGAAAACAACAAAAAAATAAATTAGTGTGGGGTTTTTTAAAATAATAAATTTTAATCAAGAGCATAACTTTAGTTTTACTTGCAAAAGGCTTTGCTTCCTGAATTGTACTTTATTTAAAAAAAAAGGAAAGAAATCCAATTTGAAATAATATTAAGGGTCAGCTTTAAAACCTACAAAAAGACAGGAAATGCCCCAGTGAAGAATGAAACTTTCCTGAATAATGCTACTGTACTTCTGTACGGCATTTTACACTGCATTGCAAAACAGTATCTAAAAATAACAACCTGCCCTTAAATAAAAAGTCCTGATCACAGTTGGAGAGAATACAATTCTCAACTCAATATCCAAGCTACCAATATTTAAAGTCAAATCCTTAAGACAGATTTCTGTAAATACAATATTGGTCATCATGAGATTATCTTTTATTTTGTTATGAGTATTCTAAAATAGTCTCAAACCCTTTACTGACTCAATGAGTCAACCAGATAGAGCACACAAATGCTAAGCCCTTTTAGCAAATCAACTACAATTTCAAGAAATATCAGTTTTGAAATAAGAATCAAGTGGAGATGACTGTCCAGTCATTAGTACACCCATTAACTAACTGAAAGGAAAATAAATTTTCCTCAATTCAAGATGTAAAGCTCATTGCTGATTCTTTGATGAATTCTCCTTGTGTACAGTTATTAGAAAGACCGCACATTCTTCCCACTTACAACTTTTACTCCCACCACAACTTCCCTGATAGCTGTTAATAGAAATCCTGTTAATTAAAATGCATATTTTTGTTCTTCCAATCCTTTTATATTATAGGTTGGCAATGAATTTTACTGTACAACTCCATGTTATTTCAAGAAGGATTCATAACACAGAAATTGAGACCTAATTTTCTGCCAGACTAAAGAACTTTGATTTCTTTAACAACTCAATGCAGCAATTAAATTTTATGAAATCTATAAAACAAGCAATGTTTATATTTATTTTTAAAGTACTTATAATTTGCCACTTTTGTTTTTCTTTAAAATGGTCAAACGGGTAGGAAGACATGCCAACTTAAAGCACACATTTAAAGTTTTACTTAGAGCTACGAAAAATTTAAGTAAGCGTATTATAAAGGCAAAGTAAGACATGAAAAATTAATTCCAAGACATTAAATAATCTGAATTAGCCAGTTATGTTTTGTGCTTGATTCATTTTTTTAAGACATCTTATCCCACCTTGTTAAGTTCAAGGAAAATTTTATACCTATGATTGATAAACTTAGTTTGTACACTTCAACTTGTATATTAGCAAAAAATGTATCTTTTTCTTTATGGCAAAATAATTATTAGAGCTAGAACACCTGAATAATTACATACTAATTTATTATTCGTCTCATTTAAAACCTCAACGCTATCCCTACCTTTAGCCTTTTGTTAAATTCAACCCTTTTATTATCAGTCTTCAGGCTGGAACTTAAAAATGTATTGCTGCTATTCTGTATGGGATATGTTTGAGAAGGGTTTGAAAGCATGAGTTTGTTGCTTACCTATGGTGGCACTAGCGAGCAACTCTGATTTAAGAATGCCACTATAAACCAGAATCATTTAATCTGTATAGAAAAGTAATACAATTGGGCTTTTCCCCTTTTAAGCTTCCAATGTGTTTTATACCTTTTGAAATAACACCCCGGTGATGTTGCAAATGTCACTGCAAAATTGGATTACAGTCACTGTGTGTATTTTATATACAAGAAAGTTTAGCAAAGCAGCATATCTTGTCACGTGAAATTATGCTATTTGCATGCTTTTGATCTATTGCACAGCCTGTTTAACTGAAAAACTTACTGAAGCTCTACAAAGTTATTTTGTTTTCTTACAAAGTACAGATTTTGTTAGAAAGCTAAATTTAAATAATACAGAAAGCAAAATACTTAAGAAATGTCGTAAATGTGTAGCTTTAACGTGTTAGCAAAATAGATATAAAATGCAACCAGCTTTCTTTCCAGCACATTCCCTTTAACTGGGTTAATGTGCAAATGATTGCCTCCATTTATACAGAAAAGATTATTTTTAACATGCAAGATTATTGTACTTATCTGCTTCTAGAAAATATGTACTGTATAAACACATCCTTTATCTTGAACTTCAGTATTTCTGTGCTTCCAAGAAGAGTAAAAACATCTGGTTAAATTACTATGTGTGAGTACAATATGCAGGCAAAATCCTGTATGAATTGCATACAAAATAAACCATGGCGTCAATCCTCCTTGTTTTTCCAAATGTTCAGTGTGACCAGTCTGTTGAAATCACATCTCTGATATATGTCACCACAATGATAACTGATGTACCAAAATGCTTTTTTTCCGAATAAAGTCAATTTCTGTTCCTGTTCTACAGCTCCCAATGTTTTAAAGTTTAATTCTGTTATGTGTGTTCCCCCTCAAAGCCCCCCAAACCGGAATGGTACAAACTGTTGCACACCAGCGGTGATGGCTCCAAGGGACTGGCTGGACGGAGTTGTCATGTGTCTGCCTGTCTACACTTGCTGTGCAGAACATCCTCTCACCTGTACAGCAGGCACAGACAGGCAGTCGCATGACAACCCAGCCTGAGGGACAGCCGCCAGTGGGAAACCGCTCTGACACACCAGGGCATCTTCACCAACAGCTCCAGCCAAGAGTCACTCTGGATCTCAGACGGCCGGTCAGTAACCAAGCCGCGTACTGCAACCACCTAGAGTCAAACCAACACTGCCTATAAAATACAATAAAACCCACTGCTGAAATTTTTACTGTGCTTCCTATAGTACTCTTTTCCTAGTTGTTCTCATTAACTCACTAACAATAAGTTTTATTTATACGCAGCTTTGCGGCACCATTGTATGTTTCACCCCCCCGTTTACTTCTCAGGCATAACTGGAGCAACTCGTGTTCTTAGATTATTGTCAGTATAAAAATCACTAACATTCCTGCTAGCCATAGAATCTGAGAGCAGCTTGTTGCGTGGCAAGTTAATTCTGCAGACACAATGTTAGACCTTACAGTAACTTCTCCCCTTTCCACTCTCGCACCTCCTCACTTATTTTCCTATCTCCCTCTCAAATCACACTGAATTTTACAATTGGGAATAAACTGTGAAACTATAATACAAACTGCATCTGTCACCGGATGTTGATAATACTACATTTTCCTAGTGAAACAGAATGGAAATATTTTCTTTGGAAATAAGTTTAAAGGGTATTTTTCCAGTAAATGTAAATTTCACATTTTTAGAAGTTCTTCTGCTAGAGCTCAGCTTGGCATCCTTTGCACACCAATAATGCCAGTGAAATCTCTGGATGCTTGAGAAAGAATAATAAAATCACATCCTCTGACCATGCCCTGTAAAAATGCTACACCATTTCACAAATGTCATCCTTTTGTTTACAACAAAAAGCTTTTTGATTCACAAGCTAGAATGGTGTTTCACATTCCCAAAGTCCATTTTATCCTAATGTAGGAGTGGCTAATTTGCAAACTTCAAATTTGCAGGTTGACTCTCAAAGAACCTTAGCACAAAAGCCAACAGCTTTTTGTGCTACTTAACAAAGCAGTAACAACTGAGAGCTAAAATTTGATCTTTTTTTTTTTGTGTAGGGATGCCTTATAATACTTTAGCTAGTATTATATGGAATACACTACGAAAGAAAACTATTGTTTGTGAAGTCAATGAATGTGCTAATCTTGCACTTACTTACAACAGCCTCAAAGTGGTACATGGTATTTTCCTCGCTTGATTTTAAGCAAGTGGAAAAGCCCAGTCATGATACTAGTCACGCAGTAAAGTTATGAACACAAGCAACCGTATGCAGGATCAGAAACTAATCCAGATCGGTATTCACATAACTGATACTATAACTGCTTTTCCCACACTGTTCAAACATCAACTTGGTATTTCCATAATTATATGCCTAAAAAGCATTCTTAGGCACTGATTCCCATTTCATCAGGAATACAATCCTGTTGTATGTTTGAGCAGTAACAAAACCATGTCAAGAAACCAATGGTTTCTTTTGTAATACTGATATAATACAAAAAAATTTTGAAATCTTTTGCCAAAGTAACTAACTTCAAAATGCATTCCAGTGTGGATTCTTCACTTAGAAAAGCTGCAGCTCACAAATAAAGGAAATTATTTACATCTTTCTAATGGCACTAGCAAGCAATCACTTGCATTTGGAGAGTGATTTTCATCTCAGAGTAAATTCCAGACTACAGAAAATGGGCTCAGCTTACACTAGAGGGGGTACGCAGCCCCAGAGGTCCTAGCAAGCACTCGAGCTTTGTAAATTACATTGTCAGAGCTCACTGGTACGCAAGCTGCTATAACATTCCTTACTCAGGGGTAGAGGAGCAGGGGAAACAAACTCCTCACTGTAGCAGGAAAACGATGGCGAGACCTGACTTTCTGCATCTTCCCCAGTTGCGATGGAGAGGCTCTTGCAACTGTGCAAGGACTGCAGAAGTGACCGGCCCGAGTGGGAGGCATGGGGAATCTGAACTCCCTA
Source organism: Tetrax tetrax (assembly GCA_009806455.1). Classification (NCBI taxonomy): domain Eukaryota; kingdom Metazoa; phylum Chordata; class Aves; order Otidiformes; family Otididae; genus Tetrax; species Tetrax tetrax. Next base: position 81,823 of record WHYT01016460.1, on the reverse strand, counting down.
CGACCTCACGGCGTGCACAGCCATACTGAGCCCGGGCACAGTCCAGACACATAAACACAGGTATCACTTCACACATCACTGAAGACTACATATCTTACCAGGGTGGAAATACAACAGCACGCAGCCATTTCAATAATGATCTAAGAACAGGATGTGACAACTACCAAATTAAGCTGAAAGCGAGGAGAACATTTTAAAGAGAGAAGAAATGTAATTATAAAAATTGGAATTCAGCCAGGAAATCAAATATTTGCTTCTCTATTTTCAGAAGCCGGGTTTTGTTTCTGAAACAAGTCACTAGTCCTTCGACTAACCCAACGGTCAAGCTGAGGCTTTGATAATCTTCAGAAAGTATCTAAAAATAGCGCTTACTAATTTTTGGTAAAAGAAAGGCTCAGTAAAAAAAAAAAAAAAAAAAAAGTAACATGAAGTGGATATAGTGTTTTCAGTCAAAAGGTTGGAGAAAGAGAGAGGTCTAAGTATTATTGTGTTGTACTTACTGCAAGTAGGAATGAACAAAGGATCATGTAAAATGAAGATATTTATTTGCTGGGTAATAACACATTGTAAAAAACCATAATTTATATATGACTGCTCTGACTTCTAGTCTAACTGTTCAAGCCATTTGTAAAGTTGAACACTAGGAACAGCACCTAGTTTCTGGCACGCGTTGGGTATTTTCAGAAGGGGTTGAATCAAGTGACAAACAGGAGAGGTCTTCTACAATTAATTTGAAATTGAGAGGCACATGAGAGCTGTTGCCCTCTAATAAGATAGAAGAGAAAAAGAGAAGAGGGAAAATAACAACTAAGGGAGTAATAAAAGTCAGAGGGAAAATGGGTAAAGAAGAACTTTATAAAATAAATACAAGCCAAAGATGAAAGAACAGATGGGAAAGCATATCTGTAAATACTAAGGGCAGGAAGCTACATCAAGCAAAGAGGAAGAGGGACAAAAGAAAACTTAAGAGGAATGAGAAATCCAGAGGTGAAAGAGAGAATGGCCCTGAGAACTGGTTTATGGATCATATAGATAGAACTTCCAATTTTATTGGGATGTTTATTATTTTCCAATATGTATGAGAAAGTGAATGTTCCTTCCTATCATACTCTGAACAAGACAACAGAACTCTCCCAGTCACACGAATGCAGGGAACCTCACCTACTCTGTTTCTCACCACAGCAACACCCTTTACTTGCCTATGAAATACTGAGATAGAAAGAAGTAGTGCTTAGAGAAGTCCTTCAGAATTCCCTCAATAAGTCCCGCAAGCATGGACCTGGGTGATGAAGCATGTGTTTCTTTTTGCTTTTAAGGAAATACATGAGACTGTGACATTACTCTCATAGGGCTTTACAAGACTAGTAACTCCAACCAACAGATAACCAGAGAAAAAAACATTGCTCATTATCTATTCCTTGTCATCTATAAAAGTTTCAGAATCAGAATTCCCTTTCATTCAGCATGCCTGTTAATGTAAGCTCCCTGAAGAAACCAGGTTTGGTATTCCACAGAGCAAAGGAGAAAGTTGCATTTGATAACCAAAGAGATCAGAAGTTGCACCTGAAAAGCTGGTAACAGTACGGTACTATAATATGCATAATCCAAGAGTATCAATTTCATTTCAAAGTAGTAAGGACCTCACTGAAGATAGAAAAACAGTCTATGAGCATTCAGCCTGTAAGAAAATTGCTAAGAAAACATTGATTTGGTTCTGAAAACTGGGTAAGCTATGAGAGAACTGGACACAAGTCCCGTAGAGAGACTCCAGGGTGTGGCCTGCGCAGACTGGATAGAATAGCCTGTATCACAAAGGTTTCTGCAGAAGTTTGTCTTTATTTTTAATAATCATGTTCATGGAGGGGGAAAAAAAAAGTGGAAAGGGGGCACTACTGTTTACACATAGATATGGAATGCTTGTCCAAGTGCAAGTTAAGGGAAACTGATACTAACTTGATTACCCATCGTATCCTCATTTTATGATGTTTATTGAAGTAAACTTTTAACAGGAAACAAGCAACATGCATATATAGCCAGTGTACTGGCCTTCAGGCAGCTACCACAGAACGAGTTGTGGAACCAACCATTTTTTTCTGTCCTGAACTACAGAAATGCAAATGGAAGAAATTTTAGGAAAAATCCGGGAAATTAAGGTTCTGTAACCACTTGAACTTAGCTCCGCATCAAGCAGAGCTACATTTGTACAACAGACTAAATACTTCACAGCAAACATGCAAAGGTAGTTATTGCCATCTTATAAAGAAACTGAAATAAGAGGCTATGAGAGGACATGCTGGAGAACCACACTGTCTGCAACTGAAAATGGTCTGGTGCTCCCTATAAAGCACATATCCACATCTAGGCAGCCAGGCAAGCACACTACTGAAAACTGATTTGGGCACACATCTTAGAGTAAAAGATTTTAAGACAGATGTCACAGTGGGGATAAAGAGGTGGGTTCTGGAAGCACACCAGTGAGAAACACCTGTGTAGCATGTTCAAGAACGTTATAGGTGATGAGCACTTAAAAGAGAAGGGAAGTAGCACTCTGCTTACTCCACTCAGTGTTTTCTCTCATCATTACCATAGGCTTTGTAGCATGTTAGAGTTAAATTTTCTCAATTTCAGAAGAATGTATTTGTGATAGAGGTCTCAGAACAGACCAAGCCAAGATTTTAAAATCTAAACTATGCAAGCCATTTAAGAAGTAATGAAGCTTTTAACACATATAATGTAGAATCTATGTTGTAGAAACAACATTAGTTGCACAGCTCCAAAAGACTGTCTTGCTGCAGTCCAAAACGTCTCCCCATAGATGCATAACCACCACTGGGTGTGGAGAGAAACAAGCTGACTTGCTAATACAAACATTGGTCACTGTCTTGTAAAGGAAGGAATTTGCCAGCTATTTCCTCAAAAATCCTGTGTGCTGAGGATTAGATCCAGCTGTCATCCCCACACAACACTGCATGAAGAGCAGGGCACCAAGCTATAGCAGTATCTTGGGTACTTTTTTTCATGCACAAATTTCTAGACCTGTTTATCTATACCTCTCTGGGAAAACAGGGTATTGTGTTCTCTAAAATATCCTGGACACTACAACAGATCATAATTATCTAAAATACTTGGAAGCGGTTACAGGGGCCATCGAGAGAGAAGGTAGACTTAGTGTGCTAAGCCTCCAATTCTTTTCATTGAATTGTTCCCATTTCCCATGCACATTTTGTTAACTATGAAAGCTGCACTTTCAAGATACCCAGTACTAGTGTTGGAGTCAGGAGGTGTCGGATCAAGATGTAAGTGCAAAACAAAGTGAGATTAAGCAACATAGTTTTACTTTTCAGAGAAGCTGAATTACATGTTAGACTCCAGACAATTTCTCAAAAAATAACTCAAGCTATATTTTCGAAATAAGTGTCCTTCCATGGGCAACAAGCAGCAAAAATTTTCAGAGACTTTTGAAGTTAAAAAATCCTCTGACGGGGGCGTTGGTTTTTTTTAAACTATTGTATTAGCTATGTTGTACACTACTTCAGCTTGAAAAATGTTCATTTTCTGGTTGGTTTGGACCCAAGAGATCCATTTCAATATTTTCTGTCATATTTCTAAATGTCACTCTGTACAAACCAGATATTAGTAACTCATAACATGAGTTATGAACTTCAGGAAGGTGAAAAATATGGGCGTTGCCAGAAGCTAAAGACGACAATATTCTGACCGGTAGTTGGACTCCATGTACAGGATGAACAAGAGATGACACAGTTCCTTCCTTCAGAGTCCTGATATCTAATCTGGGTGTCTGAAAAATGAAACTTAAAGGGTATGAATGCACACGAACAAGCTAGAAGGAAGTCATTTTCTGATAGCTCAGCTGCACAAAACCCAAGTCATATCTGTTGTTCTTATTCTTCACCACTTCAGGGATAAACAGGAAAGCAGGATTTGACACAATAGGTACATTTTATGTATTGTTGCATGACTTATTCATTCCATTAAATCAAGTAAGGTTTTTGTAAAAGAAATACATTAAAGAATCAGAAAGCATTCCATTTCTTTAAAAGAAGTATTTGAAAGATAATTTTGAGATAAGTGAAATTGGCTGGACAGACAGAAATACAAGTGTGAAAATCATGAGACTGGCTACTTCTGCAATACAAGCTGAGAGTTTTGTTAACTCAACAAATACTGCTATTAAAGTTAATTTATATTACTCCAATGAAATAATTTTGAATGTACAACACAACTTTTGGCAGTCCTTTATCTTCTACTCATTGTGATAACAGCAAGTGTTACCAAATAGTAAGCACATTGAGAGAACAAAAATTGCAAGAACTTCTCTGTGAGGCATCCTTACAAGCTATTAGTTCTTTGTGTTCAAATACAAATATTCTTGCACTACAGAGGCTAAAAAGGAACTTCAGATTAGAGAGGAAATCTAATACAGTATTCCACTGTAATCTGCCAAATGTCAGAGCATAAACTGATCAGGTCTGTTCAGATACTGAACACAAATGAGATCTTGTGACACTACTTCCCCAAAAATCACTGCACAATATATCACATAATTTTAAAATAATCAGAGTGGCTTAAGTATTAAACACATGTCTACTTCAAAGAAAAATGTAGTCTTTACTGCAGGAAAGCACTCAGTAGTGAAAAACTGAAATATGCTTCCAAATGTACTTAAACAAAGATTGAGGTGATTAAATTAATCATGAAGGAAGGTTAACCTAAAAACCAAGTATAGTTAAAGGCCTCTTAGAACAGCAATAGTTCTCTAGTTTTGATAAAGTGAAAATTCAACAGCAGCAGGTCTCATTCAAGGATATTTCAAAATTTAGCATCATGTGGTTGTCTGTGTGTACCACCTCTTTTACAGAAACACCGGCATTTCTTAACAGAACAGCCTTCTCATGATTTTTCCTGAGCACCTCACTGACCAAGGCACAAGCTTCCACTTCCATCTACTTGCTTAAAAAGATTCTGTAATCATTTTTTTCCTAGGTCACACAAAGTAACAGGATTTAAGTATATCTGAAGAAAAGAACCAAGAAAGTATGCTACAAAGCAGGATTAAAAACAAAAAAAAAAAAAAAAGAAGAAAGGGGTTACTAGGGAAAAAGTACTTATTAGCACAGTACTTCAGGCCGTCTGATGGGGGCTGAATGCTACTTGTATCCAAAACAAAAGCATCAGATTGCTGGCATGATGTTGTAAAGAGGCAGGTAAAACAAAGCCTTCGAGCCCAAAAATCACTTGGACAGTTACTGGAATCTCATAGTTCAGATTAAGCCTTTTCTCCAGTTACAGGGGCTACTTCAAGCACAGCAGCAGATTTTGCTGCAGAAGTAAAACACAAAACAGGAATTTCAAATTATATGTAATCCTCTATAATTTGAGTATCTTGCATTCTCACACACAGAGTATCAATTGGGCACATGGAGCAGTGATACCTTCATCTTCAAAGGTTTATCCTGAAGCGGAGCTTTAAACACTAAATTTTAGTCACCAAAACAAATCTCAACACACAAAATACACAGTTAAGAGCAAGTCAGCTTTCAGGAACCAGATCTTGCTAGTGCGCTGTGTAAAACCAACCATTACACTGATTACTTCAAGTCAATTAGAAGACAGACTAACCTGTGGCTTAAAAAGAAACTTTGTGGAGTCAGGTCAAAACCTCAGGCGGTAGCAAAGAAAAGACAAACGAAAAGGCCAAAGATTAAGCGTGAGAGGATAAATTAGTAGTAGAGGAAAAAGGAACAAAAACATGTTAAGAGGAATTGGTATTACACTTCTTCCAAAAATGCAATATCGCTGCACTTATCTTATTTCCAAGATACACAGAAATAGTTAATAGTTATCTGCATTATTCCAGTTCAAAGCAAGCTACAAAAAAGAAAAGCAGTGGATTGCATGAGCATCCCACTATTTTGGGAAAACTTAATGAACTTGGTCTCTCAAGAGATTCAATTCAGCTGCTCCCAGAATCAGTGCTGCCTAGTCCTTTTTCCTTTATTGAATATTAGTTTTAAGTTTGCTTGAAATTATAACAAATATAATTTAATGATGTGGCAACAAACTGCAAAAATGTGTATTTTTTCATCATAGATATTATCAAAGAATATAGACGACAGAGGGATACACTTCTTACACCTAACCATCACTGAACCAGGAGTAACTTGTTGTAAAATTAACTGCTGTTTAGACAATTAATTCTAATTAGTAATATTAAAGGCATTCACATATTTATTTACTCATGAGGTGGAAGTGTTAGAAAGGAGTCTGTCCATGATCCTGCACCATGATCCTCCTGGTGCTATGAAAAGAATGCTAAAAAGGCCTTAAGTATTTCTAAATCTTATTAATAAACTCACTTATTCTATCAGAAGTAATTCCTTTGTATAAACAAAATACCAGGAACAGTACCTGTATCCATAAACAGCATGTTTATTTAAGCAATAGCTAATGTTTCCTTTCAGTTACCAGAAACTTATTTGCCCATCTTTCAAAAAGAGGTTTCCTATGAATAGAGGCACTTAAAACAGATAAATACTGCTTTCCAGTTATATAATCAAATAAACATAAATTAGTCATTTTAGTTTGAGAAACTCAGTAAATTATAAAATATTAATTTTATACAACGTTTTCTATAACATTGTTATACTAGTTCATACTTGTAACAGCAGGTTAGTAGCAGTTAAATGATGAACTGCAATTATACTTTGTTGAGGAAATGTTACAGACAAGACAGTTTAATGTTAAGTATTTTAGTAGCAAGTATTCAACAAACCAATGAGTTAAAGACAAACTTTGCCCTCTGAGAAGCTAAATGAAAAAGCAACAATAAAGCTTACAGAACTTAGCTCGTACAATTTGCCTTGAAGGCGGTAGATTGGTTCCCTGAAATAGTAAATTGCAAAAATGAAGTTTTATTTCAGAAACATTTTCTCATTCTTTTCAACTCCAAACAATTAGCTTACAAGCATCTGTTTATTATCTTTAAAATAAAAGGTTCAGCAAAGTCCTTTATATGAAAAGTAATCCAGTTTCAACATTTAATTTAATATGCCAAGCTTTTTCTCTACTTCTTTAGAAAGAGAACATTCACTTAATTTAAAAATCATTCATTTTATTTGTGTATTTCTGAAGAGTCAGATAATTGGTCTATTTTCCTTTTATGGGACACTCCAAAGCGATGACGGTTGTTGTGTTTGACACATGTTCCGGCACAGCTAGATAAGAAGGAAGTCTCTCCTCAGAGGGAAGAGACTAGTCTTTGAAGCCATTTCAGTGTTTAGACCATTCAACTTTTTTCATTTAAGTCCAAACCGTTTATTACAACAAAAATGCCACTCTCAGACTCTGGGGGACCATCACATCCAAAAAGTTAATGGATTATTTTAACTAACACCTTAAAAAATACCTAGCAATTTCTTGGTGGGAGGAAGAGGTTGGATTTCTATCCCCAAAAAGACAACCAAGTTTAAAAATAAAATAAAATAAAATAAAAATGCTATAACTCTCATCTACCACAGCAGAATAAGAGACTTTGACATCTTAGGTTTATCACCTAAGGGATCTACATTCAGTAGTCACATGTGAAAACCTTGATCTTTCTCTCCTGAGCACTGTTTAACCAAATTGCATATGAAAATATTCAGATGATGTTAAATTCTGGTAATTATTTGTCCAAAATTTCATTGTCTTATTTTCACTAGAATATTTAAATCCTTTTAAAGTATGTATGAATTCCATAACATTTTCTTTCTGTTTAAGACTTTGCAAAACCGTCAAAGTGAGAGCAGAAATTAAAGTGGTAGCATTGTCATTATTTTCATCTCATATTAAAAAAAGGAATGATCCTGTGAAGTACTGAGCATCCCTGGCTCACACAAAAGCAAAGAAAGAAGCAAAGTTTGGGAGCACTTAGCATCTTGCAGGATCAATCCCATATTCTTATATGTCAAAAAGAAACAAACAAGTAATTTCATTAATAAATCTCAGTAAAAATGCTAATGAATCCGAGACCATAAATCAGTTATTCTTTGTTTACTTTGAGAGGGGACTATGGTACATAGTCAACATCTCTCTGAAGTCAACTGAAAGGTTTCAGAAGAGGTAAAGGCAAATCTGCTTTCGCTTGCTGAATTGCCCCTTCATTGCTATTAAGCTGTGAACACGTAAGAACTAGTTAAGCTATTACAAAAGTACACACAAGCAAGTACTCACCAGTGTTTTGGATTCTGAAATTCACAAGTTTACAGTTAATGACAAAATTGGTGTGCAGCATGAAAGATTCAATGGCATGGGAGGGGAGACACTAACCAGCAGTGCAAGTAATAGCACAGATGTTAAACAATAAATGATAACAATTAAAGTCAGGTGGCTCTAAAAAATTCTGTAAAACAATGTGATGATGATGCATTTTATATATATTTGAAGCAGAAAAGATAAATGATACACTTACAACAAATAAACACAGCCAAGAAAACCAAACAGCTTGGATTAACTTGCACATGCCATTATCCATTCTCTGTTAGGTGCCTACCTGATTTCCCACTGCACTTTTGTTAACCTGACTGCTTCTTTGTTGGGCACTAAGGAAAGCAGAGGAAAAGAGTTACACTGAAGAAACTCAAACTAAGCCAGTTCCTGAGGAATAGATTTTAGCAGTAATAGTTACTTCAGATTCCAGCACAGAAAGCTAGAATAACAAAGAAACACAGCAAAATCATTGCATATATGTGTATATTTCAACTATTTTTTCTTACAGTCTAGGAGTGCCTGCTTATAGTTGCCTGCTTAGCACAGAAGGGACATGCACAGCAGACAGCTCCTGCTAATCATCTAATTTGTACCAACATTCTACTTGGATTGGTAAAGGTTATTAAAAGCACAGAGAAATTATGGCTCATGTGGGTAACCTTGGAAACATTAGCCTCTATAAATATTCAAAAGAGACAAAAAGAAAGCCACTTCTGTTATTTAGCACAGTACAACAAAATCCTCCCCTGCTGGAGGCTCCTTAATAGCTTTGTCTTGACAGTTTGTTTTGGATATTATTCTAATATTTATATGCACTTTGAGGGGGTAAATATAACCAATGGATGAAGCCATCACAAAGCTGGTTCAAAAAGCTGGAATCTTATAAGACTAGAGCGCATGTGAAATTAAAACATATACTTTGCTTAATTCTTGAATTCTGGTAATCCCAGTTCCTGAAACAAAACACACTCCTGTCTCAAAAACATACAATTTGTCATTAATTCTAAAAGCATTTCCATTATGTGATGGTTTGTAAGAGTTAGGCCACAAAATTAAAATATTGCTGGAAATAGGGAAGGAAAAAAAAAAAAAAAAAAAAAAAAAAATTCCAACGTAACTTTGTGCACTCTTTCCCAGGACAGAATAATTGATTTATACAGCAAATCTGTACTTAAGGAGGAACTTCTTACTCCAGCAAAGCATGGAATACTATGCTCTTAGCTTCTCTTGCCACTCTAAGAAATTTCTGAGTGATCTCCCACATTGGCTTGAATGAACTACTGGTATTTTCACTACTCTCAAAACACAATTGCATGATAATTAAGAGACATTATTTTAAAATATGTGTATGGAAATCAGACAGTGGCCAATTCCGTCCATGTACTATTCTGAGATTCACAGGTGACACTCTCTAGCACACTATCAAAACAATTTATTTTTAAAGGTACACAACAGAACACATTCTATAAATATTTTCAGGGATTTTTATATTGCACACTAGAAAATCAGACTCAAAAAAGCAACACCAAAACTACCTCAAAAATTGCCACAGCACATCCTAGATGCACCTCCAAGTCTTTGAGACAGAACATAGCAAGAGATGTTAATCTCACCACGACACTAATTTTAGTTACCATTACTAGTACCTAATCTAAGACAACTTCTAGTAGCTTCAAGATAGATAGATCACAAAAACTGACAGCTTCAAATTTTCAAGTTCATAAAGGCACCTTTGCATTTCTTTATAATTCATTTTTGTGTCATTGTAGTAAAATACTTCAAATTATATTTCCGTAATCTGGGAATAAAACTTCCCCTCTTGACACCTAGCACTTGGCTCCTCTCCTCTGCCTGACAGGCACTCATCTTCCTGTTACAATAAATACACGTGAATCCCTTCAAAACTTAAATAAAAGGGCAAGAGGCAAAATCCTCAAGATTTAACCTGATTTGTCCCTCAATCTTAAGGTTTATCCCAAAATGGCTACTGACTCGGTGAAAAAACCACTACTGCCCAGTGCAGTTGCCACCATAAGCAGTATTACTGAAGTAGCTATCTCTGACAAGTACCAGATTCTGGATTCACAGGACTCAGTAGAGCTCTGCCTTAGGTACATGCATTGCAGGACCTCTCCACATCCACTGCAGTAAAACACTAAGTTAGCTTAAACAGAATATAAATTGTCTGCACAGTCCCCATCAATCAGCTGCCTGTTTTGTTGGGGTAAGCCAGTGTTTTGATTATTAGTTAGAATAAGATGGAAAGATTAAGTGATGTTTTAGAGCTCATTTTAAACTCTCTCTTTACCTGTCCTCTTCCATCCAGTGAACCGGTTCACCCTAAAAATCACTAAATTCTTGCTGAAAACATTTAATCTATGAACTAAAAAAAACCCAGAAACTAACAGGTTTTTTTTTTTTTTTCGAATAGCCCAATTTTCTAGGGAAATCAATACCAATCTTTAAAAAAACAAAACACAAGGGCTTTACTGAAAAGCTGATAGCACACATAATAAACCCATTTTAACTTTCAAAAATTAACAACAGGACTGCTGCTGAGTTTTGGATAGAAAGTATCATTACCAACATTGTTGAAAAAATAATTAAACAGAATAGACAACAAAAAATTGGTTCCCAAAGCTGCCTAACAACATATTCAATAAAGTGAGTAACTGGATGTTCCATTTATCATAGAAATGCTTTTTCCAGTTCTCATATTGCTAACCTCAGATTTACTGGCCCACAGCGACATTTCTTACCAAGGTGCATTTTTTGGGTTTTCAGTACCAAATTTCAAAATCTATACCAGCCACCTACAGAATTCTGCTGACAGGTTTTTCAGCCTCTCAGAATATAAGACTGGAGAACAATTGTTATCATTACCTCAATTGCTGTAGTTACTTTTAGGAGTGACTTCACCCAGACAATTTATGATCAACTTACAGTAGATGTGTAAGAGCAATCAGGCATAGGCATAGGACAATAACAAGGACATTCCAGAACATTTTAGACCAATGTGTGGAAACAACAGGAAAAGAGAAAAAGTAAAACAAAAACCAAACAGAAACACCCCACACAACATCCTATCTTTATGATATCAGCATTTCAACAGAAGTTTTAGAGTGTCAGCATTCGCCATGAATCAAAACCAGAAAATTTAAAAGACACAGGTAAAACCTGAAAACATTCTTTCAGTTCAAGTCTGTACACTGATTTAGTATTTTAAGCTGATAGCAGAAGACTGAATAAATACTGCTTTTTCCCCCCAATAGAAAAAAAAAGGTCTTCATTCCTTACCTCATCATCTTTATACCAGGACAAGCTTTCTGCAGTTAGAACGAACCAATACTCCTTGGATCCTCCTTTCATGATGCCAATATTGTTGATGGTCAGCCAGCCTTTCCGGATGACCTGTGCAGAGGTGCAGTCAGGCACAAGTTTAGTTCATTACCTACTTGACATAATTCTGCTGTTGCATTAATTCTTTTAAGTAAAGATTTGCTAAACAAAACAAGAACAGGTGCATTTTTTCAGTCTCTGGCAAATTAAAAACAGATATTTTGCATGTTCCTATCATTCAAGAAAAAAAAAAAAAAAAAAAAAAAAAAAAAAAATGTTCAAACAGCTGCCATCAGCTACTTGACCACCAGAGCGGCCACCGGTGACAGGAAGTTTTGTTTGGATTAGATTATACCATTTCACCAGGCATGGATTAACTGAAGAAAGAAGCATACATATTAGATCAGCTACAAACACTGTTCTGAAAGAGAAAGAAAGATGTGCTTGGATCACAGCCTGCGGGCCAGTCCTGCAACAGTTTTGTGCATAGCTGCTGTTCCAAAGAATTGCTGAAACACCAAACTCAGCCCCATCTCAGCTCCGATCCTGCCCTTCGGACCACACCCTACCAAATCAGCAGTCGACATGCTGTCCATGAGAAGATCCACAAGGATATTTATTTCATGTGCCTATTCACTGGGCTTAGTTCTCAATCATACAGATCCTTTGAACCAAGCAACACTGCATATTTCTGGTGCATCATCTAAGTTGCATCAGGTTTGGTGCATAAATTATGATTAAATAATGTGTACACAGAAAACACAGCACTAACCCCTCACCAATTCCGATCTGTTGTTTGAGAAACACTCATGAGATGGCTTTAGGAAATCTAATTTCCATTCTTTTGGTTTGGTTTTGGGTTTTGTTTTGGGAGGTTTTTTTTATTTTCTTTTATCGCCTTAGGAATTAGACCACTAACATCATACTAAGAAACCCATGTCTTTTAGAAATAGCCCAGCAATTGGTTCTCTATTTACTGTTCTAAATAAAAATTACTCTTTATGTAGATTGAAGCATGCAGCTATGTCTGAGTTACACCAACTGGAAACAAACCCAGTCCCAACATTTTACCACTCATTCTGCTAAATGAGATGAACATTAATATTCTAAGATTTCACAATTTTATAACTATGCAAAGATGTTCTAAAAATTGAAATTCTTAAATCCTTCTCAAGTCAATTCACATCACACTGTAGCCTGCCTTAGGCCCTGCAAAGCTGCAAGGTAGTTTGAAATATCTTGTGCTCTCATTCTTATGAGCAAGGTTCACAGGACCTACACTTACAAAACACTGCAGTCACGCGAGACGGCTGGCTAGAAGACTCAGTAAAAGAAAGGAAACACTAGGGAATGTATAGTCCAAGATGTTTACATACACCAGAAGCCCATACGCTACTCAAAAATTATTTCATTTTCCAGTTCTAACATAATTACTATAACATTAATATGATTATAGTTTACAATGTATATTTTCTACAGTTTAGCTCACAAATTAATGTATTTTACATTTTAAATTGTTCCTAGTTATCCAAGTTTTCTCTTCCAGTTGAGCACAAGTCAACAAAGCTCCTTCCCTTCCCAACAATTTCAACCTATAGAAACACTTGCTTAAAACTTATCAGTGAACTTAAGCAAAGGGTCATTTGTTATCTGCTTATGCCCCGTGCACAGCAGCTGAGGATTTCTAGATCTCAGCTGGCAAAAGCAGTGGCAGCTTTCCCAAAAACCTGAACTCGGGCATTGCAACTCCTTGAAAAAGACAGCAGTGAGGACCACAGACTGCAGCAGCAGCATTCATGAGGGGGATTTTTCCAGGGGAGAGACGTAACAAAATAGCTCCAGATATACCTGACACTGCAGAATCCAAGACTATAAAATATAGGAGATTCCAACTTGACATAAGGAAAAGTCTCTTCACAGGAGGAGAGGCAAGCATTGGAACAAGCTGCACAGAGAAGCTGGAGAATCTCTGGTTTTGGAAGTTTTCCAGATCTGATTGGACAAAGCCCTGAGTAACCTGGTCTGAACTCAGCATTGACCCTCCTCTGAGCAGGAGGTTGGACTATGTGACTTCCCAAGGTCACAACACACACCATGGATATATATGGAGTGTTTTTAGCTGGCTTTTTCCTGTCAGAAAAGGCTGAAGAGAAGTAAATAGAAGGCAGGTTGTTATCTTGACCTCTAGAAGGCCAGCTACCATTCCTACAACATCCTGCCATTTGTCAAGAGAGCTGATAAAGATATCCAGGACCTGCAAACAATTCTAGAGAAAGTTGTTCAAACCAAACACTTAAACAGTCCCTGGATTTGCCTTCTCCCCTCTCAGCTTACTGAACTCCATGTTTTAAACCTTCAAGGCATACTGCCAAAGATGTAGACCTTCCTTCACAGCGCTAACTAGAATACGCCATAGTATAATACCTACTGTGGTGCCAAACTTTGTTGCTAGCATCCCACATGGACGAAACCTGTTGCGATTCCAAAGACTGTTACAGCAAATATGGCATGAGTATGACTGAAGGAATTTTTATTCTTCAAAGAGTGAAGACATCTTTAACATTTTTACTAGTGTCAAAATGTTGGTATGAAGTCCCTGAGGCACAAATTGCTAGAAGCTGAGGGAGAACATTCTGGAGAATATTCTCACAACCTTTTCAATTAACCAAGGAGAACGTCAAACCAGGCCCTGCAGGGCATTGTGCTACTATTATTCTCTACAACCAAACAGCAGGCACACTTATAATTCAGTGACATCCATTACTCTGAGGAAAACTGTTTCACACAGAATCATGGCTCCCAAAATATGCATTAGCAACAACGTGGAAAGACCACCAATATTATACATTTCTGTGGTCCTAAAATGGATACAGTGAGGCCATTGGCTTGCCAAAGCTGCTTCCTGAGATGCATGTGATTTCAGACCAAGACATAAATTTCAGCTCTGGTGAAACCAGGCTTATGAATTGGGCTAAAGAATCACCTAAAAGTGGGACAGAGTTCAATACTGCGTATGTTGAGAAAGAGCATGCTCCTGCACGTTTCGTACTTTGCAGCTTGCATCCTCACTGTCACACTTCAGGGCTTGTGTTTCAAACTTAGTAAAAAACAAAAAAAAAAACAACCAAAAAAAAAAAAGCCCCCCAAAAACCTAACAGTATCTTTATAGCAAAGTTTCTATATACATACTTTGCGAAGCCAATGAAGTCTTCGTGGTTGGTGTTGATGTAAGAAACCTGGATATCAATCAGCAGCAGCACCTATTACAGAAGAAAAGAACAGAAATTCTGAGTTTTCTGCATTATCAAATATTGCTTTCATAACCATTCAAGCCAAAAGCAACAATATTTTCTAAATCACATCAATTCTATTAATGTGCTTGTTTAATAAGCTAGGCTACAGCTTATTAAACCTCTTCCTAATTTTTTCCAGTCAGACCTCATTTTTCACTATTTTGGGCCCTGTCCGCTTCATTAAAATCAATCCTACACGGCCAGAGATAGTTTAATCATATACAACAGATTCAAGAACTATGTTTTGCAAGTTAAGCAACATTCTGTCTATTTGTAGCATTTCAGCCAAGCCAGCAAGGAACTTGAACCTTAATCCTAGAATGAGGGTACTTAATTTTCTTCAGGTACCACACAAAAAAGGGATAGTTAAGATAGCCCTGGCCCAGAAAATGTACAGTCCAGGTACCAGACAGCCATTCTAGTGCACACATATGGCTTGAGAGGTGGGCTAGTAAATGAGAAATAACAGAATGAATGGTTTCACTTGCCAGTCCTTCAATAGCCCAGAGAGAGAATTTGATTTGAACTTGATAATCTACCTTGGCAAAGAACATGCAAAGATATTACTGAAAGCTCACTCCCAGCCTTGAACAGTTTGTTGAATATACACGAGACTACACTTTTCCCCCATCTTTTCAGACTTCCATTTATCAGCAGGGAGCCAGGAAGAAACCTATTGCTACCAAATGGCAGCATTTAATCTCTGCAAAGAGTACAGAGTTATTTCTGTACAGTTCCTCAAACACAGCATCACTCCCAAATTCTTCATAATTTCTGGAAGATATTAGGCGCTTCACTCAGAGCAAAATAGTGGGGATTTGGATCTACCTCTTACATCTGAAAATACCCTCAACTAGTGTTTTGATTTATTAATAGTAACTGCTAACAGAATACGTAATGATGTGAATATGTGACAATAACCTATTTGACCAACTCTTGACGTTTACAGAGAGCTGGTATTTTGTACTTTGTTCTGGGAAATTGCCAGGTATGGGCACACAATGAAGAATGAAATACTAAGAAAAAGACTAAATTACTCTAAGTAACTTGTATCTTCTTCCAAATTTTGAAATAACTGTTATTTCAAACTAGAACCCCCTACAAGTACAAGCACAGCAAATATAATTTTAAAAAAAAAAAAAAACTTTTAAGACTACATTCAAAGCACAGATTAAAGGAAAATAAGCAGGACATGCTGCACAGCTCCCTAGCTTGCACAGGGTTAGGACTAGAGATCCAGGAGTCCAGAACAATTTAGGAGCTCTGCCTAGCCCTTCTTCCCCAAATGTTTCTGTTGTCACGCTCTGAATTCTCCAGACAATAAATCCTGTTTCTACTTCCAGTGGGTTTTCTCACATGTAACCAAAGTTTTGAAGTTTCCTGGATTTGGAGTGCTTAGCTAGGTGATGAACATTCTAAACAAGTTTCCCTGGTTTTGTTTCACTTTTTAACTTTTTTTTTAATTTTAAGAAAATTAAGTCAGTCCCACAAGAATCTGAGTACAATTGCTTGCGGGCCTCGCTGTAGTTGGAGCATAGGATGGGTATGTTAAAAAAAAAAACCAAATAAATAAATGAAAACAAAGTAGAAAAAGGGTTGGACATTTCTGTGTCCATTTGTTTAATCATTAATCAATTTCCCACAAACAGCTGTTGTGGCACAGCTAAGAAGATAGTACCCTGTGGCACAGGAACAAGCAACGTTACTTTAAGCCACCAATCCTAATCTTGAAAGACCACATTAGGATTTTCTGTAACACTTCTAGTCTCCTCTGTCAAAGCTCAATGGTAGAGGAGCAATTTTTCTCCACCTCTAAAATGTTCCACCTGCCAAAAAAAAAAAAAAAACCAACCCCAAAAAAAACCCAAATCTTTCATTGTCTTACTGTACTTTGTATGCAAGAACTGTCCTCCTTCACACACTTCCCTAAACTATTAGATCTCCTATTTATTCTCACCTGATCCTTGGTCTTCTCTTCTCTTTCACGAATGTAGCCAGCAACAATTCTTTCTGTTTCCTCACACAACCTTGGATACGTTGCCAACTGAAAAGCAAAATTAATGAAAATATACACCTGAGGGTGGCTTCAGTAGAATACAAACAGGGGAGTTCCCAGCTTTTCTCTCTGAAAGAAAGCAACTTTTAGCCCAAGCATTTGTAATAATTAACTACACTACAAAGCAAGCCATACTTGCTATTGATAGTCATTGTCTAGAGAAACTGAAGAGACCTAAACCTTTGGATTGTTTCAGTGCTTTTGCTCCATGCAATATTGAGGAAAAGGCACTCTGGACACGTGAACCACAGTTTATCAGCCTTGGGGTGAGATTTCCTCATGCCTCTCTCTTCTACTGTGCCTAATTCCAGAGTGGTGCTTTAAATAGTTTCCAAGTTTCTTGGTCTTTGAAGGCTCCACCTTGCGGCAACATCTTTACATCTCAATAACAATACTTAAAAATGTAAACAGCAAACCACAACAGTAAATTTGGCCGATAGCACTGGGAAAAGAATTTGCACAGTTAATTCAAGTGACATATCTTACAAACGTTGACAAAAGTTAAAAAACCTGGAAACTCTGCTCAACATATCGCAGTGAATCTGCTTCTCTTATCTCAGTCAAAAAGACTGTCACCCTTTCCTGTTTTAAGAAATATCTCCTTCACCTGCTCATTGGTACCAAAAAAAAATTATTATCAGAAAAACGCAAAGAATGTGACAGGATATTTCTCAACAACTTCAGCATACCTGTGCTAACATCCCAGAACCGCTCCTGTACTTGCTACTATTAGGGTGCCATGCACTCCGAGATAGTGGGAAAGACAGATGAACACGAGACAACAAAAGTAGAGTTAGCTTAGAAGTCTACAAGAGTCAATGGGATATTTTAGAATATCACAGCGTAATGGGAGAAGAGAGAATTGAAAATCAGTAATTGTTATTTGCCAACGTTAATTGCTCCAGACAAGTGAGTCACAGTATTTACAGATTACAGCTTTCCTATGAAGGTGGAAAGTGCGAGATGAAAAAAAGCTTCATATTAATATATCTGACATGCTTCCTTAGCCACAGCTGGGGAGCGCAAAGTTTGAGGTTTTATTCTAAGAGCAAATACAAGCAAATACTTCAGGAAGACCATTCCCAAATACTCACAGTAATGCTATGCTTAGTTTTGATAAATGTATTTCCTAATTCATTACACTTGCAGGATCTTTGGTTAAAAGTTTAATTGATACACACAAATTTCACATCAGGAAGCTCAATCATCATCAGTTCTTTCCACTTAAACGTTCCACGTTTGACAAATGAGCTTGCTGCACAGAACACTAATGCAAGCATGCACAAATACAAGGAAGATGAAGTCTATCTTTCCACTTCTACCTTCTTGATAGCTGAAGATCAGCTAGATGTTTTGGGGGTTATGTATGAAAAAAGCACAGGAGAAGTTATGGACCCATTACTTTGCAAAGAACCATGGTGCTACTGAGTAGCTTCAATATAGAAAGAGCATTTTTCTCTCCTTGATAAATAGTCTCTGAACACATATGAGGCCTTCACTCTAGAAAAGCTTCACCGTTTCTTCCTCTTATTAGCATTGGAAAAGAAAACTTTAAAGTACATTTTTTTTCTGATTTACTGCTCTGTGGAATTGCTGCCTATGTTCCATTTTCAGTACCAGTGAAAATGTGGTTTTAAAGAGGAAACTGGGGGCAACTCTTGATTAAAAAAACTCCAAGCATAATGTGTGTATATATATTCAAAATACAGGAATAAAAGAATTAACATTTCCAGCATTACATTGTTTAGACAATATAGCAGAAGTTGTAATTACTTTAGAGTCTTATTCTGTACCTCAAACAACTAGATCAGAAATTGCTTATAATACCATAAAATGCACGACAGGCTTTATATTATCTACTATATCATTACATTATACTTACATTACCAGATCTATGGGCAAGTTACCTTTTTAGTGCACTTCTTGACAGTGTTAATTAACTCTTGCATTACCAGATCCACACTTTTTAAGCAAGGTCCTTTCAACTTGACTATTTGTTTTTTAACAATGGCTTCAAATGCCATATCTGGAGTAAACAAACCTGTTCTGTGGAGATAAAAAAATATGTAAGACTAATAAAAACATCATGCAAGGAATATACCTATTAAATTGCTCAAATCTGCATTTTCAGAGGCTTACAGCTGAGTAATAACAATCCCTACAGAAACAGACTTCCACAGAATTAAATTTGCTCCTTTCTCTAAAAAACAGTGTCACTGTGAGTAAGAACATAGAAGTAGAAACGGCCCTACTACTTGAAGATGACTACAGGAACTCTAAAGAGTACTGATCTAATGCAGTAAAGCCTCTTCAGCAGTTCATCAAACCTTAGAGGGATGAATGGCAGCTGCAGTCCATGCACAATCACTTAATAGCAAATCTACAAGAATCCTATAGCTGCACTTTTCTCATCACTTACAACAGGAAATGTGGTTCTGTTACTCAGAGTCCTATATGGAGAATTTCACTGTTGGGTATATGAACCTATGTAACAGATACCTCTCAGAA